>CM033346.1:20875929-21000633 GCA_019395295.1 Osmanthus fragrans
CCAACGCACTTTGAATCACCTAATTGGATATCTGGGCGGGAGAGAAAGATATTGTCAAAATAACCCACCGCAAGAGTGTGACACTTACGACTGACGAGATGAGAGGAGTGTATGAGGAGCAACAGTAAAAAATGCTTTAAGCAAGAGCCATACGTTCCCCGTTGTTATCCCCCCGAAACCTACAATAAAGGGTGGCGAAATCATCACCTAATTTTCAGCTGGAAGTGCTGACCAACCACCAACCTACAACCGTACAACCTCTAGAACTGCGTTGGAAGACACCTTACATGCTTTGTATAAGAGTCTCAGGGTAAAACCAATACAAAAGTTTGAAATCATTGATCAATCAGGTTTGTTGAGTATCACGAAGGAAATGAAAAGCCACATGTCCAAATTGTACCAAATCCGCTAACTGTATGGGAGCGAGGGAAATTCCGGCTGCAATTTCACAATTTCATTCAGCCAAACCGCTCAATGGACAGACTATCATTGCACAGAACCTCAGGTTCAGAAGGGGAATAACCTTTAAAGTAAGTCAATGCCCATCACCATCTAGATCAGGCAAAGTTTATACGAACCAATACATTCACCGTCTATGGAAATCGTGGAACAAAGGAAAAAAATTCTAAAAATTCTTAATGAGATTGTGCCCCAAGTGAGGAGGAAGTAGAAATACCCTAACGAGAGTATATCCTTTTCACCCTCAAGCTCTAAAGTCCACCTCAGAAATCTATTCTGCAAGTCCCAACCGTATCTAGATATCCTAGAGCAAACCTAAAGCCAAGTAGAAGATCACTCTGCCGTTTCTTGTAAGTGAATTCATATGTCCCTATTTAAGCTAAATGCCTTGAAGGATATTATGCACTGTCAAAAAAGAAAAACATCATGTCAAGAAAATCGCTTCTCTTACCTTAGCACTTTGAGTGCCGTGATCGAGCAGTAGTGACGCCCGCCAAATTATAAGGGATCCTGGTTGTTGTTCTAACGAAACTCCCGATCACATGCATCATTGGAACCATGAGATTGGACCAAGCCCTTCTTGATCTAGGGGCTTGGATGTCCATCTCATGCCTTATGAATATTTACTCGCATGTCTAGGATTAGTAGTGAGATGACGTCCTACAGTCTGTTGTCAAGCTCCCACAATTAGCTTGATAGGGTCCACCTATTACACCTAGGGGAGTCAACTTGAAGATGTCTTAGTTCAAATTGATCAATTTAACTACCTCGAACCCCGTTGTATTCCTTGGCTCGCGGATGTAAAAGCTAATGTTAGTGTATGCTTCTAAAATTCACCCCCCTATTCAAAAATCCCATTCGTTGGTTCCTTGCATACTTACACTTGCTAATTGCTTTGATTAAATTGTTAAGAAATTTTCTCATGAAATTAATCCTTTGGTAATAATATTACTCATAGTAATCAACATTTTTTCATATCACCTCGGAGGGCAGCCCCGAGGAAGATGGATGATTGCAACAAAACTCACCATGATTGACACAAAACGCACAACAGAGAGGTATCGCCCGATAATTCTTGTTCCTTGGCCCAAGTCACAATAATGTTGTTTCGCAGAGCCTAGATGGTTTGGAACTACGTGGAGAGACTAGATCACGAGACAGGTAATAGACCTTAAATTACAATCACCAGTATTCTTAACAAGATGGACTCTACCTTCTTATTTTGCCGGCCCCCACAACAAGATATCACCAAGCCCTCTCCTAGTGACCCCAACACATGTATTAGATGGAGCGCAGAGGAGCTACAAAAACACCATGGATATTTGGGCAAGTTAGTTTAAAGTAACTGTCAAAAGGACACTTTGGATCTCGCCCTTGGCTAGAAGCGGGCCCTACAAATGGGAACATTGGGTAGAGTCGACATACGATAAACTAAGGTCGCTGCATCTGTGAGACTTAACGCCAAGGGAAGTTCATTACTTCTCTTTTCCTATTTATTTTTTGCATTTCATATTTTTAGTTATTTTTTTTGTCCTTGTCTCTTTGGCATTAAACCATCCCATTGAGCAACTTTCCAGGTTCAACTTTCTTTCTGATCGTGACGTTTTATTTTGACTCAGCATCCCCCAGCCTGCCAGGTGGATATCATCTTGTATTCTTATCCCTATCCTAGTCATGTTTTTTGCATTGAGGACAAATGCAAGTAATTTGAGTTGGGGGAAGAGTAGTATGGTATCTGGTTTGTAAATATCATATGCAACTCATTATTTGAACATGTCAGATGATTGTTAAATAATATTTTTTAAAAAAAAGAAAAAAAGAAAGTGTCCTTATTTGCGTGCAGGTATAAGTTTTTTGAATGACAAAAGGTGCCACTAGAAAGTTAATTTTTGTTACGAAATCCTAGTAGACAGTTAAAACACATGCTAAACCATTTTTGGTTTTTGTGCACACAAGCCTTGCGTGGTAAGATAGGTTGTTTAAGACACTTGTGGTTTTTTTTTTTTAGAAGGAGTCCTATCTCGTTGAAGTTTATTTTATGTGGAGAATTGGTGACATTTTGGTGATCATGACATCTATTTGAATTTCTTTGGTGGTGTTGAGTTTAAAAAGAGCAAAAGCATGTGTAGTACAATTAGAACTTGATAATTTTGACTTGCGACTTTGAACTAGTCATTTGATTGTTTCGATTTGGCCATTAAATTGCTATGTGACAAGCAATAAGCAAGTTGGGGGGGGTGTGATAATAGCACATTTGATACGTTTTACACCGCTGTAAATATTTTTTCATATTTACATGATTATTTGACACCCGAAGGTGCACTAAGATATATCTATTATCTTGGTTTAGGTGGCAAATGGGTGAAAAATGTGAAATGGGATCAAAAGGGAAGAAACAAAAGTTTCAAGGACCAAATTGCAAATACCTAAAAGATGACATGGAAGGCAAAAATGAAGATTATGAAGATTTGAGGGTGTTCGGTCATCAATTGAATGAGGAAAAAAGTCGACGGTATGAAATATATCAAAACGACATCACTATATGCTGAAATGTTTTTCATACGATTTTCAGCCGTTATATTTGGATCATTTTCACATGGTTTTTTAAAATAGAGATTGAATTGGGAAGTTGACATCTGAATGAAAAGTAACAGACCCATCGAGTCAGCTTTCCAACGCACTTTTGATCACCTAAATCGGATATCGGAGAGAGGAAAGAATATTGCCAAATATACTAAAAGCTGTAACGGTGTGGAAAAATTTTATAACTAAGTTGGTCGCTTAGAGTAAAATTGGCGAAGCGAGGTGTCGCCCCACAACCCTATACCGAGAATTCAAAGGCAGCTATCATTTGGAACTAAGGCTAACCGTGCTTTGAATTTACCGGCTTTAGTGATTTTTTTCGGCAGATCTGTTCTAAATCGCGAAAATACCCTAAACACCAATGGAAACGGCGTTTTTTTCTTGATTTTCTAGACCTAAATATACAATCAAAACACGTCCAGAAGCAATTATTCTTGATTATTGCATCCGTCTTGGTAAACAATTCATTTCCACACCTTGGGAACAAGAATACTCCATGGATGGCTTAAAGAATTATGTGAAGCAAAGAAGGAACTCCACACCGTTTTTTTGGGGATTTTCATGGTCAATGGATCAATTCCTTTGTATTGTATCTGATTAAAAAACAGTTGTAGAATCTAAGGGTTTCATCCCCCCCCCCCCCTTTTTTATATGTATATGGGGAATTGGTCTAATGATTATCCGAGATCTCAAAGACCATAATCACGTTTCTTATGTTTGTGGAATGTATTAAACTAATCATTGAATTTTCAATTTCACAGTAAGTTTTTATCGATGGATTTGTGTGAATTTTGGTTTAATTTTGAATTAGATTTTTCATAGGATTCATCAACGTTCTTCCTATTGATTAATCGAAAATACTTATTGAATTTTCATTCCTTGTGATATTATTGGTGTGATTACTTAACAATTTTATGCAATATGTATAGGTTGAATTTTAATCTAATTCCAAAACATTGCTTGCAAAAAAATTGTGAAAGGAAATTAAGAACTACAAGTACAATTGTGAATTACATCGATCTTAAATAACATCAAATCATCCGATTAAAAGTTGTCCGGGATGAAAGCATCACAACCTATACGTAGGTTGTACCGAGCAATAAAACTTGACCGCATACCTTATCAACCAAATGTCATGAAATCAGATGCTGTTTTTTTTCCCCCCCCCCCCCCTTCCCCCAATAAATCAAAGTATTTATAAGGAGCTCGCTTAAATGGAAATCTGCGCCCAAGTTTTGACAAACAATAGGGGAAATGATCCGAAACATTTCCAGAGGGGCGTAAAAAATTAATTCCTACCTTCGCTAAAACAAATGTCGTGTCAAATATTAATAATGCAAGCAATGTTCATAACCATCAGAGGAATGGTTCAATTACGTTGATGTGCTCAAACGAAAATAAAATGGCGAAAGCACCTAAATGGTCGGGGGGGGGGGGGGGAGGGGTTTGAATCATTTAACTAAAGTGGCGATAAGCTAAAGAAAAAAAATGAAAGATTCAATACTTGAAATGAAATTAAATTAAACGATGGAGGCGATTAATCAACAAAAATGAGTGTGTGATCGGGGGATAATTCTTTACCGCAAGAATGATTTTCCCAATCCAATTTTCACAAAAGATTTTCGTTCAATTTATTAACAACAATTCGAAAATAATCACAAGCTCGATTACCTCAAACTCTCTCCTTAGATTGTTGTTGAATAAAAAATAAGCTCTTTACCCAATCCTAATCATCAAATAAACCTAGGATCAAATCGCTAGAAATTAATTTAACAAAAGCATTCACACGAGAGAGTTGAATTGAATTAAGCACAAACACACAAGCTCGATTTGTTAACTTAAGTGATAATCCACCTACATTTAATAGAAAATTCCTCATAATCCATCAAAATGTAGTTGCTACTAGGGTTTGGTCGAATTAGCAATTCGTTCTAAAAATTCCAAATTAGCAAATATTGAAATAACCCCAATCATCTAGTAGTGCTCACTAAACAATCGAGAAGAACAATATAAACAATAAACACAATGGATTCATCACATTAATCAAAAGAACTATATAACACAAACAATTTGGAAACTCATTTCTCGGGTCAAAAATTCCCCACAATCACATCTAGGTTTTAGCCACTCATAGTGTAAATACAAATGACCATTAAAATCTTACAATATACATGGAAGACATAGAGATTAAGAGAATAGAAAGCTTAATTGATGAGAAGATCAATAGATGGAGTCTTCAATGTCAAAGGGGCTTCCTCTTCATCCTCTTCTCCAAAGCTCCAATATGGCGGATTTTTCTTCCCAGATTTTCAGCCCTCTTTGGTCGATTTTCCCTTTGGAAAAACTTTTTCGTGCCCTAGAAGTGGTATTTATATTGTAGAGGAGTTAGGAGACGGGTCGGGTTGAAATGGGTCGAGAAAATTTAAAATCAGAGTTTGCGTTTTTTCCTAGGTTTTGCTCCAGAATTATACCATGGGTACGCTGGCTTTTTATGTGCGTACGCATGGTGCAGTCAAATTTCTTTCAGCCACTGGTTTTTGCTAAGCGTACACACAACTTGCAGACATATGCGTATGCACAGTAAAATTCTGGTGCCAGATTCATTATCTTCCTGGTTTTTTCACCCATTTCACCTCCTCAAGCCACACTTCTTCATAGAAACATTGATGGTAAGATCGCCAAACCATGAAATCCTTACAGTTAAATTCTTTTGATTCTTTTCTTGTTCAAATTCTTCACATCAATACTCGCCTCGGGTTTTCGCCTAAAAATTAAAAATAAAAAACATTAAGCGATGAAATATAAAAGAAAGCCAAACAAATATCAAAGTTTAAAGGATAAAATAAGTGCAAAACCGGCACTTATCACACCCCAAAACTTAAATCTTTGTTAGTCCTCTAACAAAGCTAAACAAACAAGCACGCAACCACACAAATTAAAACCAAACTACAATATAATAATAACAAACACTCTATTAGCTAGATAACTTGCCCACTTTGCTCCAAACATCACATCACACTCAACTTATGAAATGTTTTACAAAAATGCTACCGCACAATATTTTGAAAACTCGAACCATGCTAGACTCGTGTGTGTGTGTCTGTGTTTTGTCAACCAATTCATCGCCATGCACAAGTTGGTGGAATCCCAACCCTCGTCAAAATTTTCCTTTCTCGCTCGTGGGAAGCACTCTCTCCCCAACTCGATATTTTCTCTCTAACCCAAGGTGCTAAACTTAAGGTTACTCACAAATCACGTCAATCTTTCCCGCTCAAGCTTGGTGGGGTTGAACCGGTAAAAATTTATCATCAAGTCATGCATTAATTCCCTAAAACTTCGAGTGCAAAATCACATACTTTTAATTAGGCCGAATCATGCCAAATCATCAATCACTCAACACAACAACAACGGATTCTTATTCCTTCTCTATTTTGTTTCATTTTTCCATTATAGGTAGTTCATGCTCTATTCCCTAAGGGTAGCCTTCTTCATTGTGATGCATAGGGCCGTATTACTAAATGCTGACTCATACTCCTTAAGGTTTTCTACTTTTTCCTACAGATTTTTTTTTTAAAAACACAAGAACTTCGAAAGCACTCCACAATATCCATCATGAGAGGTAAGGAATTAATACACTTCTAAATTGATCTCCTTCACCGATTCAACCACCCCCAAAAACTCATACTTTCATAGGTAGTGATTGAACAATTTTTCATCAACATGGTCATTTAAGTTCAAATCAACCTCAAGTGCCACCATCAAGTGCATACAATGAATCTCATGACACAATTGCTTAATAATAAGTCCAACATGGAATGAGTGGATGAAACTAAACAAGAAGTAGCATTTATGTTCATACTTCACAAATCTGTGTAATGCAACAACTCAAAAGTGAACTAGCAAAACAATCCAACTCCACAAACAAGTATAAAAACACAAATATAAAACCCAAAAAAGCATAAGCACAATACTACACCGCCTTCAAACTTAAACTGTACATTGTCCTCACTGTAAAAGAAAGAAATATAAAGAGCAAGAGGTTCAAATACTCCTTTAAATTTGGTTTTGACGGCGATGGTTGTGCGAGTGCTTGTGGCTCATTGTCATTCATTGGAGCTCAAAGTTTTGATCCGGTGCCATGAGGAACTGTCAATGGGAAAAAAATAAAAAACAAAAAGATGTGATCACAAAAGAATGTCAAAAAGAATAACAATGGGTTGCCTCCCATCCAACGCTTCTTTATAGTCTTTAGCTAGACTTTTCCTCTTCAGGTTTTTAATCGGATCTTCTAGTTGCATTTCCTCTATGTCTTGAGGTATGAATGGTTCAAAAATATGGCTTCAATCGATGCCGACTCACCTTAAACTCTTTCTCTCCATTTTGGAGGCTTTTGATTTCAAATAGAACTTCTCAATGAGGAAATATATTAGTAACAACAAAGGGGCCAACCCATTTAGAAACGAGTTTACCTGGAAAAAGCTTAAGACGTGAGTGGAAGAGAAGAACAAAGTTCTTCCTTGAGATCGTTTTATCATGATATGCCGTAGTCTTTTTCTTGTAAATCCTCTAACTCTCATAAAGCAAACGTTCCGGATTTCCTCGAGTTCATTGAGTTGAAGTTTTTGTTGATGCCCAGCGCCTCCAAGGTCCATGTTAACTTGCTTGATCGCCCAAAATGCCTTGTGCTCAAGTTCAACCGGTAGATGGCAAGACTTTTCCTTAAACCAACCAAAAAGGAGACATGCCGATCGGTGTTTTGTATGTCGTTCTATAAGCCCACAATGCATCGTTGAGGAGGAGACTTCAATCTTTTCTATTTGGATTCACGATTTTTTCGAGAATGGATTTGATCTCCCTATTTGATACTTCAACTTGCCCACTTGTTTGCGGATGGGTAGGGCGCGGATACCTTATGCGTGATGTTTGTATTTCTTAAGCAGGGCCCAAAAAGGGCGGTTGCAGAAGTGAAGCCCTCCATCACTAATAATAGTTCGAGGTGTTCCAAGCCTTGCAAAAATGTTAGACTTGACAAAACGCTCTACAACCACTTTAGAATCGTTAGTTCGAGTGGCCCCCTTGCTTCCAACCATTTCGACACATAATCAACGGCAAGAATATTGAAAAAGATTAACATATGATGAAGGGAAGGGTCCCATAAAAATCAATGCCCCCAAACATAAAAAAATTTCAACAAGTATAGGGGTTTGTGGCATTTGATTTCGGGCACCCAACGTAGCAAAACTTTGACACCTATCGCATGTTTTACAAAAAAGAAAGGCATCCTTAAAAAGGGTGGGCCAATAGAACCCGCTCTCAAGCACTTTGAGAGCCGTCCTCTTGGTACCAAAATGCCACCACACATGCATAGGAATGACAAAATGAAAGAATAGAATGAAATTCATTTTCAGGTACACACCTTCTAATCAATTGATCTGGACAATGCTTCCACAAATATGGCTCGTCCCACACAAAGTGCTTGGCATCTTTCTTGAGCTTTTGCCTTTGAGCATTGGTCAAGTCACTTGGGATCTTCTTGGTGACCAAGTAATTGACGATGTCCAAGAACCAAGGATGTGTGCTATGACTTGGAGCACTTGTTTCATCAAGGAAGCTTTCTTACAATGGAAGGGTCTCTTTTTCTTATGAACAAGACGACTGCGATGGTCGGCTACAAAATTTTCACTCCCTTTCTTGTCTTGATTTCAAGGTCGAACTCTTGCAAAAGGAGTATCAATCGAATGGCCTCGACTTTGAATCTTTCTTGGTAAGCAAGTACCTAAGAGGTGCATGATCAGAAAAGAACTACTTTAGTACCAATAAGATATGAGCGAAATTTTTCTAAGGCAAAAATAACTGCTAAAAGCTCTTTTTCGATCGTGGAGTAATTGAGTTGGGCGTCATTCAAAGTTCTTGATGCATAGTAGAAAATATGTGGTGTCTTCCCATCTCGTTGCCCTAAAACTGCCCCCAATGCGAAATCACTTGCGTCGCACATCAACTTGAATGACTTACTCCGATTTGGTGGTTGGATGATAAGTGCCGACGTCAAGAGCTCCTTTAGATTTTCAAATGCCGTCTTACAATCTTCATCAAAGTGAAATGGCACCTCTTTTTGCAATAGCCTACACAGTGGTCCAGCACACTTTGAGAAGTCCTTGATAAATCTTCGATAAGATCCTGCATGACCAAGAAAGGATCGAATCTCCCTCACACTAGTTGGAGGGGTTAGAGAACGAATTAAATCAATTTTAGATTTATCGATTTCTATCCCTTATATGAAATGACATGACCTAGTACTATTCTTTGATCGACGATGAAATGACATTTTTCCCAATTAAGTACTAGGTACTAGTCCATGCATCGTTTAAGTACAAATGTGAGATTTTGCAAGCACTTATCAAAAGTATTACCATAAACGCTAAAATCATCCATAAACACTTCAATGTAATCAGAAAATATACTTATCATGCATCGTTGAAATGTCGCTAGAGCATTGCAAAGACCGAAAGGCGCATGTCGATAGGCGAATGTACCAAATGGTTGCGTAAATGTTGTTTTCTCTTGGTCCTCCGGAGCAATCACAATCTAGTTATAACCTGAATAACCATCAAGAAAACAATAATGAGAATGACCCGCCAACCTTTCTAACATTTGATCAATAAAAAGTAAGGGGAAGTGGTCTTTTCGGGTTGCACAATTAAGTTTTCGGTAATCAATACAAACCCTCCAACCCGTTTGGACCCGGGTTGGTACAAGCTCATTATCTTCATTAGCTATCACCGTGATTCCGAATTTCTTTGGGACAACTTGAACCAGACTTACCCACTGGCTATCGGATATGGGAAAGATTAACCAACATCTAGCAATTTTAAAACTTCCTTCTTCACCACTTCTATCATAGGGGGGTTTCAAGCGGCGTTGAGGTTCCCTTTGATGGCTTTGCACCATCCTCAACAATATCCGGTGCATGCACATGGATGGGCATAACCCTTGAGTATCCGGATGAGTTTTCTTCTTGGAGCATTGTGAGGTTCTTCGCAATGATTACCGGCAAGGTTTCCCTTTCTCCCAAGTATACATACTTTAAATGCTCGGGGAGAGGCTTGAGTTCCAAAGAGGGGCCTGCATCACCGAAGGTAGAATTTTTTCTTCAGAAATCGGAAGAGTAATATAAGAAAGATCATACCTCGGTGGGACAACTTGGAAGTGTTTCAAGTGATGCCACCATCTCAACAATGTTCTCACATACTGGTAAATTCTTATTCAATTTAGTGAGATCATCAACATCAATACTTTTAATCAAAGTGGTATTCAATGCATCTTCACTTGATAAGTCGAATTTTTTTTTGTATTAAGGAATCCACAATATCAATTGAAAAACAAGAATGAACATCACTAGGGTACCTCATCGCTTCAAGGTTATTGAAGCGGATAATCTCACCATCAAACTCCATAGTTAAAGTACCGTTATGTACATCAATCTTTGTCCTCGCCGTTCTCATAAATGGCCTTCCCAAAAGCAAAGGAGGCGATAAGGATATAGATTCATCTTGCATGTCAAACACATAGAAATCCATCGGAAAAATCAATTGATTCACCTGCACCAAAAACATCTTCCAAAACACCCTTTGGAAATGCATTAGATCTATCCGCAAGTTGAATGACAACACCGGTTTCCTTAAGTGTTCCTAGATTTAGTGAAGGATAAATGGAGTATGGCATGACATTAATAGATGCTGCTAAATCTAGCATAGCCTTCTCAACCCTAGTGTTACCAATTATGCACGGGATGGTAAAACTTCCCGGGTCTTTACATTTCGTTGGGAGTTTTCTTTGCAAAACGGTCGAAACATTTTCTCCTACACTTACCACTTCATTGCCTTTTAACTTGCATTTATTAGTGCATAATTCTTTGAGAAATTTAGCATAACGTGGCACTTGATAAATGGCATCTAAGAGTGGTATGTTTACTTGCACCTTGCGAAAAGCCTCTAGAATTTCTTTCTCATGTTCCTCTTTCTCAGACTTAGCAAATCTACTAGGAAATGGAGGGGAAGGAACATAAGTAGAAATGGGGTGTTTAGGAGTTACCTTGGATTCCGAGGTTGGAGGAGCATTTTCCACTTTCTCGCTTGATGAGTCCTCCTTTTGCTTTGGTTCCTCAACATGAACATTCATTTCCTCGTTGCCTCTAAAATTTTTCCATTTCTAAGTGTCACGGCGTTGACATTTTCTCTCGGGTTGATAGCTTGAGAAGGAAGCTTTCCCCAATCCTTGAGCCTCCATCTTGCTCATAGAACTAGCCAATTGACTCATTTGTGTCTCCAAGTTTTTTTATTGAGGTTTTAGTCTCTTGTTGGAATTGCATAGAGTTTGAGGCTAGAGACTTAACCATGTCTTCTAGAGACATACTAGAACTTGGAGGCGGGGGGCTTGTTGGCGAGGTTGAAATTGTTGTGGTGGCCTTTGTTGATTGAATCTCGGGGAAGGATTGAATTGAACTTGCGGAGCTATGAAGTGATTTCCTCCATAACTAAGATTGTGATGATCTCTCAACCCGGGATTATATGTGTTTGAATAGGGGTCATATCTTTACCTTTGTTGCATTGGGAATCCCCCACTGACATTTTCTTGTTCCGCGGTCCCCTCTTGTAGTGTTGGGCATGTATCGGTGTGGTGACTCGAACTAGAACAAATCCTGCACACATTAGCTTGTTTCATTGACCCATGTACCATTTGTTGCACAAGGGATGTAAGATCGGATAATTGCTTTTCAATTTGAGAAGTAGCACCCACTTCATTCACTTGTTTAACCGGCACATCCACTCTACTCCCGAATTGTTGAGAGTTAGCGGCCATGTTGGCTATCAACTCTCTAGCAACCGCTGGCGTTTTATCCATTAGAGCTCCACCACTCGCCGCATCTATCATACTTCTTACATTGGAAACAACCCTTCGTAGAAGTATTGCAAAAGAAGTTGCTCACTTATTTGGTGGTTTGGGCAACTAGCACAAAGTCTTTTAAACCTTTCCCAAAATTCTTATAGATTTTCCCCTTGTGATTGCCGAATGCTTCATATCTCCTTTCTAAAATTTGTAGCCTTTGAAGCCGGAGAATACCTCTCCAAGAAGAGCTTTTGCATCTCATTCCATGTGGTGATAAGTCCGAAAGGGAGATAGTAGAGCCATTCCTTAGCGGTGTCCGCAAGAGAGAAAAGGAATGCTCGCAATTTCACTTGCTCTTCCGATACTTTCGTTGGTTACATGCTTGAGCAAACCACATGGAATTCTTTTAAGTGCTTGTTGGGATCTTCGCCGGCAAATCTATGGAAGGTGGGGAGAAGATGGATCGTCCCTCGGATTTAAGCTCAAATCCCCCCATTCTATTGGAGGATATTTGATGCACAAAGGTTGTTGAACTACCGTTGGAGCGACAAGTTCCTTTAATGTTCAGTTTTCATCCGCCATTTTGGGCTCAATTTGTTAGGACTCACCGAAGAATCAACACCCAAGTTCCTTAGAAGTTCAGTTGGAGAGTCCTCTTCCTCACTTTCCGACGTGTCAACCTCTTTTCTTGACCTTAGATTGTAGTGTGATGTTTGCTTTTTGCTCATTCACAACCTAAGAGATCAAGAAAAAAGCAAAAATAAGATAAAAGCAACAAAAAGAAAAAAAATGCATTTAACTAATTGATAAACAATCCACGGCGACACGACGCCAAAATTTGATTGCCACCAAAGGGGCGTTAAAAATTAATTCCTTACTTTGCTAAAACAAATGTTGATCAAATAGTATAATGCAAGCAATGGTCATTACCCGTAGAGGATTGGTTCAATTACGTTGATTGCGCAAAAGAAAATAAAATGGCGAAAGCACGTAAATGGGGGTGGGGGGTTGATTCATTTAACTAAAGTGGCGATAAGCTAAAAAAATATATGAAAGATTCAATACTTGAAATGAAATGAAATTAAACGACGGAGGCGATTAATCAACAAAAGTGAGTGTGTGATCGGGGGGATAATTCTTTACTGCGAGAATGATTTTCTAATCCAATTTTCACAAAAGATTTTTGTTCAATTGATTAACAACACAATTCGAGAATAATCACAAGCTCGATTACCTCAAACTTTCCTTAGATTGTAGTTGAATAAAATAAGCTCTTTACCCAACCCTAATCATCAAATATCCTAGGATAAGTTCGCTAGAATTAAATTTAACAAAAGTATTCACACGAGAGGGTCGAATTGAATTAAGCACAAACACACAAGCTCGGTTTGTTAACTTAAGTGATAATCCACCTACATTTAAATTCCTCATAATCCATCAAAATGTAGTTGCTACTAGGGTTTGGTTGAATTAGGAATTACGTACTAAAAGTCCCAAATTAGCAAATATTGAAACAACTCAATCATCTAGTAGCGCTCCTAAACAATCCAGAAGAACAATATAAACAATAAACACAATGAATTCATCACATTAATCCAAAGAACTATATAGCACTAAACAATTGGAAACTCATTTCTCGGGTCAAAAATTACCCCCAATCACATCTAGGTTTTAGCTACTCATAGTGTAAATACAAATGACCATTAAAATCTTACAATACATGGAAGACATAGAGATTAAAGAGAATAGAAAGCTTATTGATGAGAAGATCATAGATGGAGTCTTCAATGTCAAAGGGGACCCTCTTCTTCTTCTCCAAAGCTACAATATATGGCAGATTTTTCTTCCCAGATTTTCAGCCCCTCTTTGGTCGATTTTCCCTCTGGAAAACCTTTTTCATGCCCTAGAAGTGGTCTCACAAGTGGTATTTATATTGTAGAGGAGTTGGGAGACGGGTCGGGTTGAAATGGGTCTAGAAAATTTAAAATCAGAGTACTCTTTTTTCTCGGGTTTTGCTCCAGAATTATACCATGCGTACGCATGGCTTTGTATGTGCGTATGCATGGTGCAGTCAAATTTCCATCAGTCGCTAGTTTTGCCAAGCGTGCGTACGTACGTACAACCTGCAGGCATATGCTTACGCATAGTACAATTCTGGTGTCAGCTTCATTATCTTCCTGGTTTTTCACCCATTTCACCTCCTCAAGCCACACTTCTTCATAGAAAAATTGATGGTAATATCTCCGGACCATGAAATCCTTGCAATTAAATTCTTTTGACTCTTTTCTCGTTCAAATTCTTCACATCAATACTCGACTTGGGTTTTCGCCTAAAAATTGAAAATAAAAATATTAAGCGACAAAATATAAAAGAAAGCCAAACAAACATCAAAGTTTAAAAGATAAAATAAGTGCAAAACCCACACTTATCAGTTCTTAACTTACCCCACAATTTTTTCAAAAGTACCTAAGGAAATTAACATCCATAACAAACACAATACAAGAATGTATACAATGGAGTTGCACTATCTCTTTTTTTGGGTAAGGTAAGTTTATATCGAAGTAAAGAACTATAAGTACAAAAGATTTGGGGTATGCCCCAGATAAACACAAAGTAGGCTAGAAAGACATGCCTTTCTAGCCATAAAAACTGGCTCCTAGGCGAAAGCCAAAGAAGAAGAAAAAAGCAATTTAGAAAATGTCATTTGACAAAGACCATGAGCTTTGAATCATCTATTTTCTTGAGATGAATCCACACCCCTACACAAATCGAAAAAGAGATATCTCTAATCACATTACTAGCATGCCTAGAAGCGGCTTAATGGATCCTAGTGTTTCATTCTCTCCAAATTTCATACACTACTGTAGCAAACATTCCTTTCACTACAAAACTTCAGACAACGTAAGCCAAAAAGATCACGAAGCTTAAGTAATTTCCTCTAACTCCATGAGCAGTCCCTAGGACACTTAAGAGACAAAAATTTATGTCCTTCATCAAATAGATACATACCCAAGATGACCAAATGAAATTGTGTGAATAAGTGTTTAGGAACCACAAATGCTTCAAAATGGTGGCCTTATTCTACTCTTCAGATCTCTTGATACCCAAACACCCCTCCTCCTTAAGAAGGCAAATACGATCCCAAGCCACCTTAGCTCCATCCCGACTAAGCTCACCGCCCTTCCAAAGAAAAGCTCTAATAGTAGCATCAACCTACTTGAAAACAACTTTAGGTAATATAAAGATTGATGACAAGTGTACTTCAATGGAAAAAATGAGTGACTTAACCAATTGCAACTGGCCAACATAAGAAAGAGCTCTCGTGTCCAGCTCTTTGCTTTGGCAGTATTGTGATCCATCAAGCACTTACAATCTGCAGCAAATAAGCTTGGAAGTTATAAGAGGCATTAAAACATATATGATCAATAGAGAATCCTCCAAAAAATCCAATGATAGATAGAAGCTACTCCTTATCATTAGATGGCACCCCACACGTTAAACAAGCTACTTTTGGCCTTTTTAAAAGAATTCATTTACTACAAATAACGATTTACATTTTTTTCATTCTAGGCCAATAAAAATGTTCATGAAACATTTCTAAGATTTTCATATCACCGAAATGCCCCCATCAAACCCTCACCATGTGCTTCACGTACTAACAATTCACGCATGGAGCAATTAGGTGCACATAATTTATTTTTCCTAATCAAATAAAGCTATGAAATTTATCTACTACACTTTTATCACATGACATATATATTTTAGACAAATCTACATCATTAACATATAGCCACAATTTGGTCTCCATTAAAATTATAATTCATTTTTATCTCTTCTTATCAACCACATATTATTCAATAATATAATATTACACATAATCCCAAAAACATTTCTTCTTTTCTAACTATAATTTTTTTTTTTTAAAAAAAAGGCACTATTCCAAGGATTAAAATTTCAAATAATGGGGGCCAAACCTCCACATACATATCCAAAACATTTTAGGAGTTAAGGAAGTAAGAATTACACACCTTCAGGATAAAGCATTAGCAGCTATGTTCTTCTCCTTATCTTGTTTATATCGAATGATATAGGGAAAATTCTCTATTTACTCCATCCATCTAGCATGTCTATTGTTCAACTTACCTTGGCCCTTTAGATGTTTCAACGATCCATGATTGATGTGTATTACAAACTTCTTTTGTCATAGAAACCCATGTCTCCAAATCTCGAATAAGAGCATAAAACTTTTTGTTATACGTGGGATAGTTCAAAGATGCCACACTTAGCTTCACACTAAAAAAAGCGATTGAGCCTATCTTGCAACAAAACGGCTCCAATTCATATTCCTAAGGCATAACATCTATTTTTTAAACGTTTTGTTAAAGTTAAGTAGTTCTAAAACAAAAGCAGAAAATAACATATTCTTAATAACATTAAATGCATGTTCTTGTTCAATACCCCAACGAAATCCAATACTTTTTTTTAATCAAAATTTCAATTAGTGATAATATATGCTGAAATCTATAACAAAATGACTATAATAACTAGCTAAAGCATGAAAGCTTCTTATCTCGGTGATGCCTTTACGCGTTGGTCACTCCTTGATGGCTTTTACCATCTCTTCATCCACTTCAATGCCTTTTTTACTAACAACATAATAAAAAATTACTTTTTTCTATGCAAAAAAAATACATTTCTTAACATTAGACTAAAGTTTTTCTTGTCTCAAAACAACAAGCACGCATCTCAAATGCTCAATATGCTCATTTCAAACTCTTGCTATAGACTAGAATGTCATCAAAGTAAATTTACTGCAAATTTTCCTCTGAATGAATGCAAAATATGGTTGATTAATCTTATGAAAGTGTTAGGTGCATTTGCAATACCAAATGTATAACTAACCATTCATATAATCCATATTTAATCTTAAAAGCAGTTTTCTATCATCTCATTCATTCTAATTTGGTGATATCTACTTTTAAGATCTATTTTACTAAAAATACATGACGCATACAATTGGTCAACCATATCATCTAATCTAGATATGGGATGACGATTATTTACCATTATAGTGTTAACTGTCCTGCAATAATACACATTCTTTACGTCTCATCCTTTTTAGGCAGAAGTAGCACTAGAACCGCACATGAACTTATGCTCTTCCTCACATACCCTTTTTCATCAACTCCTCAACTTTCCTTTGAAGCTCTTTTGTCTCCTCGGGATCACTCCCATAGGTCAGTCGATTTGGAATAATAGCTACAGGTAGAAAAATCAATCAAATGCTTAATGCTTCTAATGGATGGTAGCCCACTACGCATTTCCTCAGGGAACATGTCCTCATATTCCTGTAATAAAGAAATAGCCAAGGGAGGATTGGTCAGTTTCCTCAAGATAATGGAATAATTTCTTGTACACTAGCAATATGAGAGGCCGAATTTCCATGAAAGCCCACTTAATCTCATTTTCTTTTGTAAAATATTTCATTTTTTATTTTCCATATCTCTTTGTAGGTTCTCTATCTTTTTTTTTCTCTTGTGGCTCTACTCTTTTTTTCATAATTTTTAGCCACTTCTCTATTTTTTCTCTCACTCTTTTTTCTTTTCCTGTATTTCAACATCACTCTAATTTTTCATCTCTTCCTTTTTCATTTTTGCTTAACCTTTTAACTTCAATTAGTCCTCATAGACCTGGTTTGTTGTTAAAGGAGCAAAAGTTTGATTTTTCATTTTTTACAATGTTGTACCTACTCTTAAACACATCATGTATCACCTTCTTATCATACTATCTTGGCCTTTCCAACAAAATATACCCAGCTTGCATAGGAACCACATCACACATTTCATCATCACTATATCTTCCAATTGTAAAGCTTAATTTCCAATTGCTTGTTAACTTTGACCTCCCCACATTTAAGCAACTACTGCAACTAATAAGGTTTAAAATATTTAGCATAGACAGCCCAACTTCTCAACAAAGGTGGTACTAGTTACATTGGTACAACTCTCCTCATCTTTATTCATACTACACACCTTGTTAAAAACAGCATCTAGTATGAAAAATATTCTCTCTATTGCTACATATTATCCAACTTAATTTGTGCACTAAGAGCACGTCTCTTAAAAAGAGATTCACTCTCTATAGGGTACGCTATCCCATCACCATCAATAGCATCCTGGATCTTGGGCATCTCATCACTATAACTCTCGTCTTCAATCATCACTATATAACAATTGTTTACGCATAATCATTGCTCTTTTGTTTGGGCATTGAGATGCAATGTGCCCCAAATTCGAGCATTTACACTTAATATCCCTATTCCTAGAAGGTTGTGAATCTAAATTGGATTTATTTTTGCTAGTTGCCTCTTCTTTTTCTCTACGTTGTTCGATCTCTTTCAAACATCCCAATCACTCATATTATTATTATTATTATCCCACTTCGATCTCCAAGGAGGATTAGGACCCGAAGAGTACTTGCTTGAACCTTGAATAAGCCTTGTCATTGTATATAATCCATTCAAAAATCTTCTTTTCATTGTAGCCTTCCTATTCTCCTCAACATTAACCCTAATTATAACTACCTCCATCTCCTTATGGTAAATCTCTGTACTACTTGAGCCTTGAATAAGCCTCTATAATTTTTGATAAAGGTCCCTCTTTAGTGACTAGGTACAAATCTCCTTCTCAAGAGGGCATTTAATTCACCCCCAAGTTTCTATAGGTCTCACGTGATTTCTCCTCATATTAGTCACCACTTCACCCGATCGAAAGATTTTTAATTCAGGATTGTTTCTACCTTGGAATGAAGGAATTTTCATCTTAATACTACCCCAAAGTTTCTATCAACTCTATTCCCATCTCGATCTCTAAGGTCTCCTCTAGGCCTCATTTCACGCCTATATCTTCTATTCCTCATCCTACCCACTTCAGCTAAGGAGATTTGATCTTCCTCATTATCACTTTCTACTTCATTGTCATCATCAAATTCAGCCATAGATATAGGATCACACATATCTTACCTTCTACTGTTAGGAATTCTTTGCGGTTGTCCCATTTGTAAGTTTGTAATCACCCTATCCTGTCTATCTATTCTATCTCTGACTTTTCCAAACACAACATTCATCCTCTTAAAATTGTTGTTGCATTTCTTTTAAAATAAAAAAATTAGTTGTTCTCCTCCCTAGATGTGAAATCTCCCTTAGGCATTTTTAATAATTAGGAAAAGTAATCTCATGTGATTACGCTAAAGTGTTTAATTCTCTATTGGTTTTTTCCCCTATAATAATGTCACCACTCTTGCATTTCCTCTTTGTGCTTTCTTTGTCAAGTTTTCTAACAAACTAACTAAACTCAATCAAGAATAAATTCAAACGCACAAGAAGGAAGACCCGAGAAAGGATTCAAGAAGGAAAGATCACAAGAAGAATTAAAACACCACAAGAATTCCAAGAAAAATATTTCTTGAAATTGATGTCTTTTTCACAATAAGATTGATTTCTAATGATGATTTATGTATCAAATAATAGTAATGATGGCGTTACTTGGAAAATAACATCACAAGAATTTCAAGAAAATAATTCTTGAAATTGGATTATGTTATTCTTGAAATTTCTAGCTTTTTGTCTTGAATTTTCTTGAACTCCTTTTTTTCCCTCAAATATGCAAAACTTAATAAAATAGATCAAGCACAAGGTAAGAAACCAAAAAAAAAAAAAAAATTGTGCATATACTAAAGCGTATGTGAATAAGAATTTTGCTTGCGGACTGATCCGCAGAAAACTCCACAAGAGTTACGCAAAATTACCATCATAGCATGTTTTGGAGTTGCAAAATCTTGGTACGCTAATTTTCATTCATACTACTAATAATCGGTGCTTCAAATGCTTTTTATAGTCTTGGGACCAAGTATATCCTCCTTACCTCAATGTGAAGGGTAATTTCTGTGAATGGTATATTTTTGAAATGGAGATTGAAATTTTCATTTATTTCCACTCCCAAGGACAGTAGTTGATTATGAGAATGATGGATCCTGGACAATACAAGGCAATACAGATGATGATTATTTTTTTACTGCGCAACATGCGTTAAAAATGGAGTTATAAATGTCTTTCAGTTTTCTTATCATGGAAATTGCACATATCATTTGCAAAAGAACTTGAAAACCAATTTTTGATAGTGTGATCTTGCAGCTTTGTTTAAGGCTTATTCTTTCACAAATTCAAGTCCAATATGGAATATCTATGCAGAAGAAGATATCTAGTACTGTGCTCGAGCACATTATCTCGAGATACTCATGATCAAGAAAAATGCAGAATGGCTAACAAGTTTGTTTAAGAGTGCTCGAGTATTTTTCATAATTGGTTTCATTGAGTATATCCGAGAGACTCTATAAGGGTGTTTTATGAAAGACATGCTGAAGTAGAAAAATGTGTATTGAAGCCTTGAGAGAAGAAGATGTGCAATATCATTAGTCAAATGCCATTCTGAAAGGACGCGCAAGTCTCGTAAGTGTAGTAAGTGCCAGAAAAATGGTCATACCCGCTCCACTTGCACGGGTTAAGAAGCTTGTAGTGATACGAATGTATGGAATATTGTCGTGACTTATAGCGTTATTATTTTGTACTTATGTGAAGCGACAAATGACTTATTACATTTTGTAGTGGTTGTGCTATTAATTTTGTTGTCTTGGAATGATCCTATAATCATTATGTTACTTCTTTTTTAATGTTATTGCTTTTGTACTGCTAGAACAACAAACCATTTTTATGTTGGTGTGATTATTGCTTTAATCATCTTGCATCCTTTAATGGCGTGGTTGTGGCCATATGATGTCGTTATGTATGTACCAGATTTGTTATGCTTATATGGGTATGATTTCAATGTCATTTTTTCTTACAAATATCGTTTTATTTTTTTTTTTTTTCACGAACAAATGACTTTTATATCTTTTTTTTTTTTTTTTTTTTTGGAACAACGCAAATATTGTTATAGTTGTTACTTATGTGTCATTACTTAAATGGTCGAATCGACATTTTGATCCAAAAAGATATAATTGTCATTACGTATGAATAGAAATGACATCAATATCGTTGTAGGTTTTGGACTGGAACGAATTCAATGGTTAAAGTTTTGTGCTGGAACGAACCCATTCCCATTTGGTTAGTTCGTCTATCATTTTGACTCCGATTGAGATGTAGCATCATTACTGGCTGCAAGCTGATCTCTCAAGTAAGATCCGTCAATTCATCTTGGGAGACAGATAAATGTATTTTATACACTTATTAGGATCATTAAATGAGATTAAATGTAATAAATTTTGATGACATATGACTTAATCAGATGTTAATTTTGTTTGTCAGGTTAAAACTACCAATTGGTAGAAATGAATTAAAATAGGTGAAAACGAAAGAAAATCAAAGTTCAAGATCATATTGCAAATATTCAATAGTTGATTTGGACCACAAAACATCATGAGTTTGTTAGGAATCAATTGATGCAATTAGAAGTCAAAAATGAGAGAAATACAATCAAAGAATTTTCAGAAATCCATTTTCAACCACACAAAATATGTTTTTTAATTGAAGACAACAATTTTTCGGATAGTAAACATTCGAATTAAAGAAATTCTATTTCTTAAAGAGTCGTTCGTTTAAGTTATCATTCTAATGCACTTTGAATCACCTCAATTGGATATTAAAAGATAAAGTTATGACCAACTTGGACGAAGGCAATTTTCTTTATTTGATTGAAGAAATCAAAAGGAACCCAACTTGGACGTATTTTTTGACCTATTTCATCTTATATAAATAACACGAGCAGACATTGAAATTCTCCTTTTTGCCTCTCAAATACTTCCATATTATAAAATCAATCAAGAATGAGGGGCAAATTAATCACAAGTTGAAAAGGAAAACAAATCTAGCATGTGGATTGAATCAAGAAATATCAAGAAGCTCGGGATGAATAATCAAGAACAAAAATTAGACAGTGACATCTCTTTCTTGTATTTATAAAATTCAAGTGATGTTTTTCAATTCTTCTTGTTTTCTCATTAGAAACATATTTAGATATTCTTTGTATTGGATGACAATGAACCCTATTGTTTATTTATTTTAATTCAAACTAATAGTTTAGTAATTCTTGTTTTCATGATTAATTTTGCATTCCCATTACATTATTTATTTGGCCATCAATTAGATAATTGGTTGTTTGTTATAGTGTTGGAGGACTCACAATAAGTTTAGAACGTGGAAAAATAACATATGTACTATTGTTGGGAATATTACATTTATAATATGTACAATCATATAGATAATCTAAAATTTAATGCATTCTATTCATTTGAATTCGGAGTAGGATTAGATTCGAGTCGTGAATAGAATATAATTAATTTGTTTTAGAAAAGTAAGTTAAATATCAACCTTTGTCGATTGTCCAGAACACATGAACTGAACTAGATTACAAATTTAGAATTGAAATAGATAGTAATAAACGGGTTTGAAATTTAATAGAATCTTTCATAATTTGATAAAAATTAAACTTTTCACTTATTTCTTAGATTAATTTAGAATAAATAAAATCAAAATCACTTTTATGTAACTTAAATCGGATTCAATATGAAATTAATATACTTGAATTGAATTTATTCTCCGTGGGACGATAACTCTTCTCATCAAATCTATTACTTGTGAACGAACTCATACATTTGCGAGATTTTATCCAACAAGTTGTTGGTGCCATTGTTGAGGACTAAAGTATTTAATTTGAATTTATTAGTTTGTATATGATTTGAATTTATTTATTTATTTTTGTTTTGTTAATTTTGGCTACCCACCCTGATGTCTCTTGTGCTCAGTAATTTTCTAGGTACTACTCGACAGTATATACGGGATTCTGATGATGAAAAATGAATAATTTTTTTTACAATAAGTAATCTCCACATAGATAATGAGTATATGCATGTAGAAGACATATATTGTGAATTTTGTTATGGGTTGCTTTATACTTGGTACTGCTTGTAAACATGCCAACCCTCGGAGATTCAAGTTTCGACAGTTTCAAGAATATTTAAGATGTAGAAAATAAAGAATTGACAAATCTAATGAAATCTATATGCACATGGACGAGTATGTATCTAAAGACATGCTTGTAGGAGCTAGGAGTGTAAACGTTCCGATTTTACCGATTTTTGACAGATTTGCAAACCAAATCGGTTAAACCGGGGAGAAAAATACAAATCTAAACCAAACCATTTTGAACGGTTTGAAAAAAAACTCAAACCTATACCTAAAGGTTTGGTTCGATTTTAAATCGTCGGTTTCGCCTTATATTTTTTTGTCTGTCTATTTTTATTTCATGAATTCATTGAATTCAAGATATATTTATATCTTATTAGCAATAAATCTAAAACAAATTAAATATATCTACTATAAATTTAAATACCAACTAAATCAAAGTGAAATCACAATAAATTAAAACATAGTTTTTTGTTCGCTCTTTTAGGCTAATGACGTTAGGATAACATTACAATACAAGTCTATTAAAGTAAATATAAGGCCCAAAAAAATTATGATGTCCAACAAGACCTAGTGATCTCATATCTGGAAAAAAAAAAAAAGGTTACTGATTAGACAGAGAGAATAATCAAGCACAATAATAAAACAATTGTTTATAATATCTAAACATAGCAATTACACAAACTTACTATTTGTATGTTGTTACAAACTCAGTTTCTCACATATACTCAAACATTAATTAGTGTCACATATGATTCATCGTCTGCGTAGTCGCGTTGCGTGGAAATGGGAAGGGAATGACTAGGTTTTGGGTTCGATTAAATTGAAATAGAAAATGTATGGGTAATGAATTTCTGACTTTCCCGCTTCTGCCGATATGAACTTATGGGTTGAGGCTGTTCACCGTTGGGCTAGGTGGTTGGAGTTCATAGAAAACGTTTCCTTATGTAACAAATACAAGCACGGGAAGGAAAACGTGGTGGCTGATGCATTGTCTAGGAGGTACGTGTTACTTACTTCATTGCAAACTAAATTACTTGATTTCGAATTGCTTTAGGATTTGTATGCCAATAATTTTGATTTCAGCCAAGTATGGAATGCGTATGATAAGTGTGTGTTTGGTGATTTTTATAGGCCTGAAGAGTTTCTATTCAAGAAAGATAAATAATGTGTGCCTATTTGTTTTGTTCGTGAGTTGCTTGTTAGGGAAAGTCATGGGGGGAAGTTTGATGGGTCACTTTGCAGTTCTAAAGACTTTAGACATATTACGAGAGCATTTTTATTGGCCGAATATGAAGCATGATGTGCAATCTATTTGTGATAGTGCATTACATTGTAGGCAAGCAAAATCTAAAGTTAGACTACATGACTTGTATACCCCTTTACTTGTGCCTACTCAACTTTGGAATGATATATCTATGGACTTTGTTATGGGATTACCAAGGACTCAAAGTGGTAAGGAGCTATATTTGTTGTTGTTGATAGGTTTAGTAAAATGCCTCATTTTATTGCATGTTCCAAAACCAACGACGCAACACATATTGCTGATTTGTTCTTTGAAGAAGTGGTTCATTTGCATGGGTTGCCTAAGACAATTGTTAGTGATAGAGATATTAAGTTCCTAGGTCATTTTTGGCGCACTTTATGGAATAAATTAGGAAATAAACTGTTATTTTCTGTTGTTGCACATCCTCAAACGGATGGTTAAACTGAAGTAGTTAATAGGACACTACTTTATTGCGTACTATCATTCAAAAGAACTTAAGGTAGTGGAATAAGTGTTTGCCAAATATTGAGTTTGCATATAATAGGACTGTCCATTCTACTTCTCCATTTTCTCCTTTTGAAATTGTTTATGGCTTTAATTCTTTAACACCTATGAACATTTTACCTTTGCCTACTAATGAGCATGCTAATCTTGGTGGTAAGAAAAAGGCTGATTTTGTGAAGGATTTACATGCATTCAGGCCAAAATTGAAAGGAAGAATGAGCAATATGCTAAGCAAGCCAATAATGGGCGTTTGAAGGTTGTCTTCCAACCTAGCGATTGGGTTTGGGCGCACATGCGTAAGGAGAGGTTTCCCCACACAACGGAAATCAAAATTACGGCCTGGACGAGATGGACCTTTTCAAGTCTTGGAGCGGATCAATGATAATGCCTACAAGCTAAATTTGCCAAGCGATTATGGTAATGTTAGTGCAACTTTTAATGTTGCTGATTTATCTTGGTTTGATGTAGGTGATTTGAGGACGAATCCTTTTGAAGATGAGGGGAATAATAGAGATCGAGGTGCTGACCAAGTTGATGTTCCCAAATATTCTCAAGACCCTTTGCAAGGAATTGGCAGTCCAATGACTAGGGCAAAGACAAAGAGGATGAAAGAGGCTTTGCAAGGCTTGATCATGGAAGTACAAGGGTTCTTGAAGATTCGAGTACAAGGGTTAATTAGGAACTTTAATTTTAGTCTTTAATTAATTATGGGCTCTTTATGTTTTGATCAATTAGGCCCAATCCACATCTTTTAGGCCCATTTCGTTTTTTTTTTCTTCTTTTTTAGTTAGGGCTTATTACTTTAAAAACAGCAGTCATGATATTTTTGGGGGGAGGATCGATTATTAAGTGGATAGAGAAAAGCTTTTGCTTTGCCTTCTTGTGTTCTTGATTGAATACTTGAGTTTCAACTTATCAAACGAAGTGATCAACCTTTGTGACGTCTAAAGATTGGGGTTTTAAGGACTTAGTTTCATTAGGGTTCTAATCTGATTAGCTTTTTCACGTTCGTAGCAAAAAAAATCCGAAATTGTTTTGTTCCATTTCCATTGTCGTGGGTTTCACAAGGGGGTCCACGTCAATAACACCAGGTATGATGATGTGAACACCGTTGCAAGATGTACCTGGAAACCACACAAGATTTGATAGAACTACAAGAAAACTAAAATCAGAGTTAAAACCTTAACCCAATGATTTCTTAAATCAAGAACCCACGTTGGAAGGGTTGAAAGCTACATAGATTGGAAGTCTTTGATAAGTTTGTGATATAAAAAAACGAATAATCTCACTTTGTAAATTAGTCTCTCAAATCATGTTATTCTTGTACAATGAATAATGCCTCATATTTAGGCAATAATAAAGTAATTATAAATAACTCGTAAAAACATCCAGATAATATCAAACAAATTGCAACGACCTAAATTTTTCTTCATATCATTAGAACATATCGTAAAATAAAACTATTACAAAAAATAATTTTTCTTAAAATTACAACAATAATAATTAAGAATAAATACTTAATCATAAATATTAAATTATTATTCAAAAATCACATTCTTTTCTCTTTTATTATATTACTAGAGATCCGTTCCAAACTTCAACGCCCCAAACATAAATTACCTAAAAGGAGGAAAATCATAAACAATGTGATAAATCTCAATAAGTGAGCTACATAAATCAAATTCATATTTAAAATTTAGGAAATCTTAACGTACATAAGGAGACATGGGGATTAGAAATCGAGCTTAGGTGGCCATAATCCCCTTATATAATCATAAATACATAGGGAGACACGAAAATTAAGAACTATACTTTATTGCTATAATTCCCGAGCAATAGTGCTACTGAACTCCGGTTCTTTTTACTTAAACATATACGACTCATATCATATTCATACCTTGGAAATTCCATATTTTAAAGTATGAAAATTGATTTAACATACAACTTATGACTACACTTAACTCGTAAAACTAAAGAGGACTTGATAAAGCACCTACGGAAGAACTTGACCTCAAACAAGAATTTTGAACTATGTGTGCAGTGTGGAACAATCATAGTTACACGCATACACATAGTTACCTTAATTACATGTATGTAAAATTATACATAATTATGATTGATTGATTTTCAAATATAGTATGAACACACACACACACACACACTAAATTATGGCAATCATAATATAATTTAAATAAATCAATCGTAATTATATATAATTATACATATCTATACGTAATTGTAGTAATACTATATTTGATATCAATCAATCATAATTATAGTAACAATATAGTAACACACACACACACACACGGTAGTTTACTTATTTAGTTAGTAATTTTCCTAGTTTATCTTTCTTATGTAAGGAATTTATTTTCATTCCATCTAATTTTTCAACAAGCACGCGCGCGCGCACACACACACACACACACACACACACACACACCCCCACCCTCTCTCCCAAATAGCCTTGCTTTGCCCTAAAAAATCGACAATCTAAAGTGTTTTCTTCTGAATCCCTAGACCGAAATGTGTTAAATCGAAATGGAAATCATTATTCTAGTAGTTAGACCTTTCGGAGAGAGGACTCTTGAATAAGTGGACTTCGCCTGGGCCTCATCTTTCCTTTCTAAATTTCGTTTAGAAGGCAAGGTTGTGAGCAAAAAGGGAATTGGATCACGATAAATGGGTCTGCCATAAAATGAGAGCTTTTTATCCTCAAAAGTATTGTGCGCGTGTGCCATGTATTGTGGTGTATGCAAGCCATTCACTTGATCTGGCCTCAGTTAATTTTTTTTGCTTCCCCGTGTGCACCCTATTTTGCCCATGCACGACATTTTTGGGCTATACTCCCGGCTCCACTTCTTTCAACATAGCTTGAATTAAGTGCACTAATGTTGGTTATTCCTTCATGTCCAGATGTCTTGCTTGTTGTACTTAAACACTCAGCCCAAGTTGCCTAGATACTTACCTTGCATGGCTTCCTTGATCTTTTTCACTTTTGCTTGTAATTGGTCCATTTAGAACATGCAAAAGATCCTTACTAGCTTGGCCTCCATGATTATCATCATATGATGACAAAGGAAAACCCATTGAAGAAGCACAAGGATAAAAAACCTCCCGGCAAACTTTATAGTAAAATCTAGAAAAGCTAACTTACAATTGATCCAGACACTGCTAAATCTTAGTTGACTCTGACCATCCAAGTTGTAAATTACCAAAGAACTCTTCGATTGTACTACTCGTACTTCTGAGCAACATTGGGCTACTTTTTCGTCCATGTAGATAACAAAGAGCAAACTCATTTTAGAGCGCTGGAACTCCAAGCATATCTTTTCCGACTTCAAAACTCTGAAGGCAAAAGGTGAAGGTAAAGGTTTTTGCTATTTTATCTTTAGATCTTGTGCTTTGATCTTATGGTTGCATCAAAAGATTATAGGAATTTATGTTTGATCTCTGTAAGATCTCTCTTGAATGAATAATAACTCAACTAATAGCATAGAGATGATTTGGGAAGAATTATAGCTTCGGTAGGGCTAAAAATTGCAATCTAGGGTTTCACTATGTAACACAGTTGCTCGAGCGATAGGAGGGTGGCCACAGCGAGCTCTCTCTGAGTAGAAATAACATTTTTCAAATTTGAATGTTTACTATATGAAAAATGCATCGCAACTTGTGAATGAGAATTTAGAGCATGACTCGTGCAACACTTAAACACTCATTTGACTTCTAGTTGCATCACATTGATCATATATGATCTTCTTGAACATCTTTGAGCTTTTTGACTTTAATTACAACTAGGGGTGGGCGTGGGTTGGTTGGGTTTTTCCAACCCAACCCAATATTGTCGGTTTGATCGAAAATCAACTCAACACAACCCAATTATTGATTCAAAACCAACAATCGGTTTTTTGAGTTTAAAATTATTTGAAAACTTCCGTTTTTAAAACACACACATATAAGAAATTCTTTCTAAAAATAATGTATAAATAAGTTTAAAATTTATGAAACATTTTTTTTTTTTACAATTTTTTGGAATTCATTCATTTTATAATCATGTCTTTAATTTTTACTTTATCGTTAACATTGCATTTATACAGTTTTCATGTGAATCGATTTATGAGAATAAAATTTGACTTTTATATATTATAAGTCATTCTCTTATCTTTACTATTATGTCTATTGATTTTTTTTAATCTTAGATATTAATTTTTTAATTCATCGGGTTGGGTCTAAGGTTTACACCCAACCCGACCCAACCTCAAATTCATTTTTTCCGCTAAACCCAATATGTAAATAACTGAAGAACTCTTCAATTGTGTGATCCGCACTTCCTAGCGACCATGGACTACTTTTTCCTTTGTGTAGATCACGAACGGAAAGTTGAAACTCTAAGCTTTTCTTCTCTATCTTCATATCTCTGAAGGCTAATAGGTGAAGGTAAGAATATTTGGTGTTCGATCTTTACATCTTGTGTTTTGATTTTATGATTGAATCAAGAGATTATAAGAATTTATGTTTATTTATGTAGGATGTTCTCTTAAATGCATAAATTTTTTTTTGGTTAAGGTAAGTGGATTATAACTAAAAGTACATCATGTACAAAAGCACAGGGGCATACCCTAGACCATAGAAACTATGTGGAGGATAGGCCCCCCTACATAGACAAAACAACGACAAAAAGTTAGAAGACTATCCCTCTAGGTTAACAAGAAAAAATTCCAACGTCCAAACCCAAAGAACGTTGAATCCACTTATTTTTCATAGTGGGATCCACATTACAAAGTGTATTAAATTTATAAAAAACTGCAAACATAATATCATTGAAAACCAAGCTAGCGTGCCTAGACGAGTGATCAAAGAAACGGGAATTTCTCTCTCACCAAATGTAGTAGACCATTTCTGCAAAAGGGGATTGGTACCATCCACCTCAATCATCACTACAAAACATGTGCTGCCAAACATGGACTTCTTCCATTCGATTAAACACAACTTTCCTTTGGTAGTCCAGGCACTAGTTCCACCAGTTCGCCCCTCAACAAGTATATGTATTCAAAGGAGAATGCTCGAATGGGAATGGTGAAACTTGTTGCAGGTGCTGAGTTGCCTCTAGCAATAACGGACAACCAACATTTTGTCTCGTATGTAAAAGAATATCTTCAACTAAGGTACGTTGGGGTAAGTCGGAACACTCTTCGTTCAGATACAATAGAATATTTCATTCACACAAAACAAGAATTGATCACTACATAGACCTACTTTGGTGTATTCGTAAAAAAATTTATTGTTTTTAAAATTATTGAATTCCCTCACAATGCTAATAATATATTTAATGCTATTATGACCATTATTAGAGAATATAGTCCTTGTTTGAGCCCCTAACTCTATTATATTTTTTTCTCTCCTACTTTCAACTACACAATCTTTCATAAAATAATAGTACACGTAAATCGAAATTTTTTCCTTCCTTTTCAACCACACATTCTCCCCCCCCCCCCCCCCAAAAAAAACAAAAACTATTCCAAATACTACATTTGAAAAAAAAGGGGGGCCAAACAAAAGAATAATTGCGAGAGTAAAATTCGTTCTTTTACATTCGATAATGCTAGTGTTAATAAACCACTAATCCATAAATTGTTAAGGGTATTGCAACCTGAATTTGGTAGTTATTTGTTTCATATTCATTTTGTGTGTCATATTTTAAATTTAATTGTGCGATGGCTTGAAACATATTAAAAATGAAATGCAAAGAATTTGGAATGCATTAATATATATCACAATCTCCTCTAATAGAAAACAAGAATTTGAAGATTTTTGTACCGAAAATGGGGTGATGAATTCGAAAACATTTGTTACTGATGTAGGGCATAGATGGAACTCTTCTTACTTACTATTAAAGTCATGCGAATGTTTTGAAAATTTCTTTTTTTTTTATTAAGATAAGTGGATTATAACCAAAAGTAAATCATGTACAAAAGCACAGGGGCATACCTCAGACCATAGAAACTATGCGGAGGACAGGCCCCCCTACATAGACAAAACAACGACAAAAAGTTAGAAGACTATCCCTCTAGGTAGTACATGAAAAAATTCCAACGTCCAAACCCAAAGAGCCTTGAATCCACTTATTTTCCATAGTGGGATCCACATTACAAAGTGTATTAAATTTAGAAAAAACTGCAAACATAATATCATTGAAAACCAAGCTAGCGTGCCTAGACGAGTGATCAAAGAAACGGGAATTTCTCTCTCGCCAAATGTAGTAGACCATGGCTGCAAACATGGTTTTAATGACTGAATTTCGAAACGAATCAGCCCCAAATTGTTGTGCCATCCAACCTAAAAGCTCCTCCCAAGGACGGTGAATGATAGGTATGTTACATTTATTACAAAAGTGCCTCCAGATCCACTCGGAATATGGGCAAGTAAAAAAGAGGTGAGCTGCATCTTCTTGATCACTCCCACAAAGAAGACATTTAATTTCCTCAATCAAACCAAGCCTCCAAAGCTTGCTTTGAGTATTTACTCCATTACAAAGAAAGAGCCACACAATGAAAGCATGACGAGGAATATGCCTACCAAACCAAACAAGTTTATGCCACGAAACCGCCTCCCTCCTATGCCGAAGAGACTCCCAAGCTAAGCCAATAGTAAAATGCCCGTTCGATGCACCAACCCATTGCATAATATCTGAAACAGTTGGATTAGGGATGAAAGTAGGGGGAGTGGCGTGAATCACCTCCAACCAATTAATAGATAAACCTAGTGGCCATCTCCAACTCATCCCATTAACAATGGCAGCCACCTTGGCATATCCTTTCCCAACCCCGAATCATAAATAAGGCGATCTCCAAATAAACCATGTAAAGGGCCTAAAGGATGCCAATGGTCATGCCATAAGGAGATAGCACGACCATCACCAACCTTGAACTTGAGCTTATTTCTCACCAAAATACGAAGGCTAAGCAGCTTCCTCCACGTCCAAGAACACTCATTCGGGCATTTAACCTCCCAAAAAATCCTACCCTTCAACAAATAAGTGTGTATCCAAGAAGACCAAATCAAGAGAGAAGAATCTATGAGAAGGTACCAAATATGCTTCATCATAGCTGCCTTATTCCACAAACCAAATTCTTTACCCCTAAGCCCCTTCCTCTCGTGGCATACATATGCACTTCCAAGCCACCTTAGCACGACTATGAGTAAAGAGCACTTCCTTTCCGCAGAAATGACCTAAGTGTGGTCTCCACCTTCTTAGTGACTGCCTTAGGGAGAATAAAGAGAGAAGACCAATACACTTGGATAGAGAAAAGAACGGACTTAATAAGCTGGAGTCTCCCAGCATAAGACAAAGTACGAGAGGTCCAACCTTTAGCCCTTGCCACAATACACTTCACCAAGACTTACAATCCAAAGCTCTCAATTTAGTAGCAATGAGTGGAACGCCAAGATAACGAACCGGAAGTGAGCCCTCCCTATAACCAAGAGAAACGAGGATCAGGTCCTTAAGATGCACATCCACTCTACAAGCAAAAAGATTGCTCTTATACGGATTAGGTGTCAACCCAGAAAGCTCCTCAAACTTATTGAGCACACCACCAATCAAGAGAACCGAATCAACTTTCGCCCTACTAAAAATCAATAAGTCATCCGCAAAGCAAAGGTGGGATATTTTCTCTTTGTCACATCTCCAATGGAACTTAAACCTGTCACCTTGAGTCATACGCCCCATGAGACCAGAGAATACCTCCACAGCAAGAACAAATAAATAAGGGGACATCGGGTCACCTTGACGAAGACCTCTCCCACTCTTGAAAAAACCATGAAGCTCCCCATTGATGGCCACAGAAAATTTCATAGTTGAGATACATTCCGACACCCAAGAGATCATTATCTCCGGGAATCCAACAATCCGCAAAACCTCCAATATGAAATCCCATCGCACCGTATCATATGCTTTCATAAGATCAACTTTGAGAGCGCATCTCGGAGCTCCATTATTCCGATGATAATTCCTCAAAAGTTCTTGAGAGAGAAGGATATTATCACTAATACGCCTTCCTTCCAATAAAGCGGTTTGTTGAGGACCAACAATACCAGGCCGCACTTTTTTGATTCGGTTAGCAAGTATCGTAGCAATGCATTTATATATTGTATTACAACAAGAAATGGGACGGTAGTCCTTAACCCGAGTGGGATTAGGAACCTTAGGCACAAGAGCAATCGACGTAGCATTTACCTCCTTAAGAAGCCGACCAGAGTGGAAAAAAGATCGAATGGCCGCAAGAACATCATCACCCACGATACTCCAAGCCCTCTTAAAGAAAGCAACATTAAAGCCATCTGGACCCCGCGCCTTATTATTTTTCAAGGCAAAAAGAACCGCTTTAATCTCCCCATCCGATACCTCCTTGCCAAGTTCACACCCTTGTGCTTCGGAAATGCATGAAGGTAGAGCATGCACCATAGCCTCCAAGTTGAGGGGAGACTCACGAGCTGGTCTAGATAGAAGCATAGAGAAAAATTCCACAAAAGTGTCCTTTACTGCGCCTGGTTCCTCCACCCTACTCCCATCCTCCTTACAAATAGATACAATCTTACTTTTGCTATGATGATGCTTCATGGACTTAAAGAAAAATCTGGAGTTTTGATCTCCTAGTTTAAGCCATTGGATACGAGATTTTTGCTTGAAAAAACTCTCCTCATCTCTACTCAAAGTAGCATATGTCTTTACCGCCTCCACTTCCGCCTCAATAAGTCTCACATTTAATGGATTTTGGTGAACCAAGTCTTGAATCTCCTCCATCTTTGCCTTAGCAGCCCCCACACGAGAAGGTAGATGAGAGAACACCTCCTTATTAAACCTTTTAAATTCAATCTTCAAGTTTTTCATCTTTGAACATAACCTATACATAGGTGTACCAGCAATAAAACCTGACCAAACCTTATCAACCAAAGGCATGAAATCGGGATGCTCTCCCCAATAATCAAAGTATTTAAAAGGAGTGCGCTTAATGGGAAGCGCCCCGAGTTCGACAACAATGGGGGAATGATCTGAAACTCCAGAGGGAAGAAAATTAGCTTCAGATCCTGAAAAAACACCATCCCAATGTAGGTTAATAAGACCTCTATCCAACTTTCGAAAGATAGGCTTGTCCCGTCGTCGGTTACTCCAAGTAAAAAAACAACCTCCGTAATGGAGGTCCTCCAACCCTGACTCAATCACGCAATCTTGAAGGTCTTGTTTCCAAGGTGGCCAGTCATTCGAACCACCAAGACACTCATCTTGACGACGCACTGCATTAAAATCCCCAAGAATCAACCACGGAGAGTTTTCAAAATTATCTGCATGCATCCGAATATCATTCCAAAGCGCCATTCTCCCATTAGGAGTGTGTTCCCCATACACAACGGTAACATAGCAGCTCAGCAAAGTCAATGAAAATTCCAAGTGACAATGCATAGTTTGATCCGAAGAACCAACAACTGTCACCTTTACCATGCTAGGGTCCCAACACACCCAAATACGACCCCTAGAACAATGAGCATAATTACACTCAAACAACCAAGAGGCCTTAATAGACCGCCCAATCGCTGCACTATTCACCTCTAAGACCTTAGTCTCCACAAGGCCAAAAAAACAAAGCTTCTGATTTTGTAACAAATTCCGAACCTCCCTATGTTTCATGGGGTCATTCAAACCCCTAACATTCCAACATCCAATGAACATTAAAAAAGATGGGGGAATGTGAGCACGTACCTCTATAGACTAACTCCACCGACCCCTTCTAGGGGAGTGTTGTTTCTTGCCCTTCCTTTTGCCCACCGAGCCCTTCTTCTTCTTCTTCTCTAGGAAATCAGTCACCTTTGCAACCAAGGAATTAGGAGAAGATTGAAAAGAGGAGTCTGAATCATCCTCCTCACAATGCATATCCTCGGGTTCAGTACCACCCACATGCACATCCACTTCAGTACCACCCACATCCACATCCACAAGCAAACAGTCCGCCCTAGGATCCACCAGCTCACCCGGTTCCAAACTTATGTCATTCTCAGTTGGTTCATGAATAGCTAAAGGCTTGGAACTACTATCAAACACAACACGTTGCAAGTCACTCTTAGTTAGAGAGCTCTCCACCCTAGCAACCGAAACCTTCGTCCCTTTCATATTTTTTTTGACATCAACCCAAGCTTCCTCAACATCCTCCTTCGTAACTATCTCTTGATTCACCTTAGAGACTTGCACCCATTTTTTGGACTGCTTAACACCCACCTTTTGCTGACTTTGTTGCATACAATGACCTAAAGCATGACCAAAAACACCACACGAACTACATCTGATCGGGGTCCACTTAAACTCGGCATGCACAGTGATCCAATCACCGTTTGGACAGTACACGTCAAAGTCTTTAATCAGCTCCTCTGAAGCATCAATTTCCACACACACTCTAGCAAAGCTAAGCCTCTTCTTTGAGAGTGTAATCTTATCTGCATAGAGAGATGTTTTCAAAATTTCATAACTGAATTTTACAACAATATGCATATTAGAGACAAAGACGACACTATTTTAAATGAATTTGGATTTTAGCTTTAAAAGTTAAAAAAAAATAGTAGTTTTTATGAAACTACAAATATTTTATCTGGAGTTTTTTATCCAACTAGTTGTACGGTACTTGAACGTCTTTGCATTCAGTCATTAAAACCATGTTTGCAGCCATGGTCTACTACATTTGGCAAGAGAGAAATTCTCATTTCTTTGATCACTCGTCTAGGCACGCTAGCTTGGTTTTCAATGATATTATGTTTGCAGTTTTTCTAAGTTTAATAAACTTTGTAATTTGGATCCCACTATGGAAAATAAGTGGATTCAACGCTCTCTGGGTTTGGACGTTGGAATTTTTTCTTGTACTACCTAGAGGGATAGTCTTCTAACTTTTTGTCGTTGTTTTGTCTATGTAGGGGGTCCTCTGCATAGTTTCTATGGTCTGGTGTATGCCCCTGTGTTTTTGTACATGATTTACTTTTGGTTATAATCCACTTACCTTAACCAAAAAAAAGGAATTAAAGTTCAGAAAATATTGGCAAGACTTGCCAATGCTATTTCCTTTAGCATGCATCATGAATTTCCGATATAATTTATCGGGGACTAAATATATAATTGAACAAATTTCAAAAGTTTTAACTTTTGATACACATATCACGTATAGAAATTTAGAACAAACTTTAAGTGAAATGTATGAAATATATGCAGAACGAATGTGTACAAATATTAGTCGAATATCCTTTTCACATACTCCTCCCACATATATTGAAAAAGATGACGCTGGAATAATGAATTTGTTAGAAGGTTAATGCATATAGATATGATGCAAATGCAATAGGTTCATCTAGTAATACTTTGTCTCCTGCTTCTGCATCTAATCAAACAACTTCAAATCCATTGCTTGCTGAATTAATTGATTACTTTAATCATAATATACTTGCGAACAAAATAAAAAATGTTCAGAAGAAGTTATCGAATTCTGTCAAAAGTATGAACGACGATGGCCAGTGGTTTCTGCAATTGCAAATGACCTACTAACACCTCCGGTTAGCACTGTAGTTTCGAAGTCTGATTTTAGTGCAGGTAAGAGGGTTTTTTCCGAGGTCAGGAGCCGACTAAAAGAAGATATTTTGGAAGCATTAATGTACGTGAAGGATTCACAGGACGCTCATTTTCGAGTACAAGATAAATATGCCGAAATTACATGTCGTCAGGTAAGTGATATTTAATTGGATCATATTAATCAATTTTTTTTATAATACTGTTTTTAATTTTCTTTAAAAAATTGTACACGTTACAAATTGTTCGTGTACAATTCTTAACTCTGCTTACTTGAAATTTAAGTAGCCAGTCTCAAGCCCAGATAAAGGTTAAATACTTAAATTATTTAAATTTTTCTCAACAACTTTCTTTCCACCAACTTTGTTGAATTTTAGAAGGCATTCAATTTGAAGATCATATGCAAAGTGCTCGCAGCGTTGTTTTAGAAAAGAATTTTGTTAAAAATAATTTCTTTTATATACACAAAATTCACGATTTACTTTTTTTTTTCTCCCCATTTTACCTATTTTAAAAAAAAAATTGAAATTGTGCGAGCTCACGAGCCGAGCTTAGCTAGGCTCATTGCAAAACGAGCACGAGCCAAGCTCGTGCGTCAAAGGGTCTAGCCGGCTCGGCTCGACCCATTGCCACCTCTAACACCAGGAGGGTGGCTAGTGAGTATTTTCATCAATTTTTTCTCTCCTAATATTGGGTTGATGCGATGCAAAGTGCTAGAAAGCTAACTCAAAGTCCTATATTCTTTTAGAATATAGCAATTTTCAAATTCAAAAGTTTTCTATGTGAAAAATACGTTTCAATTGATCATATGATCTTTTTAGACATCTTTAAGCTCTTTGACTCCTTCAAGACCTTACAACCAATCTATTCACTCTTTGACTTAAATTACACTCCATTACCTTAAATTTGTTTAAGGAATAACCAATTACAAATAGAGACCTAACAATTTGTAGTTATATTTTGAACTAGATGACAAAATTTGGATTGGAATGGACACAATTATCATAACGGGTTCAATAACATTATGTTTGTCACGATGACTTTAATGTCATCATGTCAAATTGATGTGCGAGTTTTCAAAGTTTGGGGGACCAAATTGTAAGATTTTAATTGTTGATTCGGACCATAAATGTTGATTGAAAATATTACAGAATCAAATGGATGGAATTATAAATCAAGGATGGAAATTACACGAGAAAAACCTTCAATTGAACAAAGATGAAAGTTTTATGTCCAAAATGTCAATCTCCTAAACTACAAGTGGTGCACGCTTGGCCATTTTTTCAAAACCAAAGAGCAGAAGCTCCCTTAGACCCGCGCGCCATTTCCTTCTTCGTGCATACATGGTACTTGCAGTTTAGCTAACGGGCCAGCCTGGAATGACTTCAATGTCGTTATGTTTGTTAGGAAGGAATTCAATGTAGTTATGTGAAATGGTAAGTTTTTTCATCGAAACAACTTCAATGTCATTATGTGAAGTAGCAAGTTTTTTTGTTAAAATGACTTCAATGTCATTATGTTTGTCTGGAAGGAAATTAATATCGCTATGTTTATTCGAAAGCAAGCATATCAATATCGTTATGTTCTTCTGGAACAAATTCAATGTCATTATGTTTATCTAGAAGCAAGCATATCGATGTTGTTTAATTGATGTAGTCTACCAACGAGAAATATATTATGCTTGAAATCAACATCTTGAAATCATCAAGTTCCAAATGCATGGAAGATATATAAACTCACAAATAAAATAAAGTCTAGGCAAAATATTTCCACTGATTAACAAAATTACAAAAAAAAAAAAAAAAATGCACTAGCTAACAATCTAAGGCTCAAAGTTCCATATAACAACTTTTTAGCTAATGTTTTCTCCACATCAATATGCAATCCAAGCGAATTGTATTTACATCCTGATGTGAACCCTGATGCAGGATGTATCCTTGAACATACACAATATTTGATAGAACCCCAATACAGCTAAAATAAGAGTTATAACTTCTTTAATCAAGAACTAAGGTTGGGAGGTTGAAAGCCACAAAGATAGGAAGTATTTGTTAATATGAGGATAGTTCAATTAAGAAAAAGATATGAAAGCGAATAATCTCACTTCGTAATCTATCAAAATAATGTCTTGGTATTCTTGAACAATAATGCCTAATATATAGGCAATATTTTAGAAATCCTAAATAACTTGTAAAATATAAAGATAACATCAAACAAATAGAGTTCTAAACAGATATAAGGAAAGAGATAAACAACCTTAAAATTTTGCACTGCACACATCCATCGTGTATGTGCTCTCCATTCACTTAATTTGGCCTCGGATATATTTTTTGCTTACCCACATGCGTGCCCTATTTTGCTCCCGCACATGCTCCACTTTTCGGCTGCACTTTCAGCTCTGCTTCTTCCAATTTAGCTTGAATTAAGTGCACTAAGGTTGGTTTGCCCACCTTGAAATTTGGTGTCTTTCTTGTTGTACATAAACACTCGGCTCTCGTTGCTTGGATAGGTCCTTACATGGCTTCTTTGATCTTCTTTTCTCTTGATCTTGTTGTAATTAGTCCATCCGAAACATGCAAATGATCTTTGTTAGCTTGTCCTCCATGATTCTCATCGCACCCATCTTTACTTGTAGGAATTGTATTTACTTTGAAGTGAATATCACGTAGTCAGATTTACAAATTTGTTGTGTAACATATTACTCAACAATAAAATAAACAATTCCTAATAAATATAAATTAATCAACCTTATCCCTTTTTCGTCGAGGAACATCTTTCACCTTGGTATGTTTGAACTTCTTCATGCTATATTTATCATCACTTTCGCATGTAATTTTATCAGCAAGGGTTCCCTCTTGGATGGGCATAATGTAAGACTCTAAATCTTCCCTGTAAACTAACTCCTTCAGACTGTCAAGCATAAAAATTTGTACGGTCCTCGAAATCGATTTTAAGTGCAAACTGAGCTCCTGTTTAGCCACTCCCATACAATTAAAAAACTCTTCCTAAACTTGATGGTACATGTATTTACAACTCGCTATATGCTTTCCAGACAAATTGGAGGAGGTAAGAATCCAAGATACAACAATCATACTGGAGTAGAATGTTTTAAAGCCCTATATCGTATTTGGTACAAGGCCCCATTCACAATTTGTACAAGAAAATGTAATTAATACAAATTGAATTAATTTGTAAAATTATTACAAAGCATTGAAGTTTCCTCATTTAAAAAAGTCCATCAAACATTTTGCTTTAACACCCCAAGAACACACAGGTATAACTTTACCGTACACAATAATAGAAACACAAAGTTAGGTCAATTTGATAATATAATTAATTTCACATGTATGTGCATGTGTTCATTTACTCTTGAGATGCAGTTTCCATCTATTTATCAAAAGCCTCAATCTTTGCGGGATCTACTTCTCGATAAGGATCATACATCAATGTCCAAGAACTTTATCCTCTTTGTCCAATCCATGACGGGAGAACATAATAAGCACGCTTTTCTATTTGGAAGATACCTCCATCCCTTTGGGGATCCGCGTCCTATTTCCTCAATCTGTACAATGTCACTTATAGGTTTCAATTATCTACAATTAGTTGAATTTTAAGTATACGAAGATAGACATACCTTTAATTGATTCGTTCGCATCCTCCTCAAGTTTCTCTGGAATAAAAATCAGCATGCATTCCTTTCTTCATATATTCAATCACATCGCCACCATTTTCATCTTCTCCAATTTGTTTTCCTGGCACTATCTCTCCTCCAACCTCCTCTTCTAAAATTATTTCCTTTCAGGGTCATTCATCATCAAGTCCAACCTCATTTTGTTTTCCTGCCATTGTCTCTTCTCTAACTTTCTCTTCTAACATTGTTTCATTTTCCGGCTCATCCATCACATCAAGTTCAACCTCAGTTTATTTTCCTACCACTATCTCTTCTCCAGCTGCCTCATCCAACTTTGTTTTCTTTTCAAGCTCATCCATCACATCATCACAAACAACCTCAGTTTGTGCCACTATATATCTTTTCCAGCCTCCTCTTCTAACTTTGTTTCCTTTTCAGGCTCATCCATCACATCATCGAGTCCAACCTCTTTCTTTTTGCCTTGACCTACGATCGACCCTTTAGTACATTATCTGTACTACTAGTAGTACCATCACATGCACTTGTTGCTGAATGAAATCGACTTGCTATTGCAAATTTAACCATTCTATCAATCTTAAACTCCATTTGATCAAGTAGGGTTGATTCACCCCTTGTAGGAACTCAAGTTTTTCCATTTTCTTCTTCACTATATGTAATGGTCATGAGATACTAGTAGGGATTGAGATGCCCAAGGAGAGTGTTGGTAAAAGGAATGATATGGCTTGGCAACGTTCTATGTCTCATCTACTTCTGAATGTTAGGAATTATTGTCTTGCGTATTCATGGTCAACTCTTTCCAATAAACCTCATCAAGTTCAGCTTCTTTGGGAAGCAATGTAGATTTAGAGCCTGTTTGATACACATTATCATTATCATTCTCATTTTTCTACTCATTTTCAACCATGCTTCAATAAAATAAAATTTTTCATCACATCAATAACTTTTCCTTCTTTTTCAACCACATATTCACCATCACATCAACCAAAAAAAATGCATTCTTTCCAAAATAATGTGTATCAAACAGGCTCTATACATCCAACTGCAAATAATTAAACATTTCCCAAGCAAAGTCCACAATTTGTCCCCACTAAACATAAATAAAGAAGGCAAGTTACCTCTTTGGATTTCAAAACCTTATCAATTGCAGTTAACGCCAACCTCTTGGCATTTTTCCCAACCGAGCATTCTTGGAATGCCCTCCTAATATTTCTTAGTAAATTAGTTTTTCAAACTTGGGATCGTTTCAAAAGTCCAAATATGTTGTGAAACGAGTATTATTATCTAACAAAACAAATTTATAGACAATGTATCAAAGTCCAAGGTATTGTTCGTTCATACCATTATAGAAGCGAAAGTTGTATAATGAATAGCTGCAACGAATTCTCCTCCTACATCTAAATTTCTTAATTTATCACCATGTCATGTTTGAATACATTAATTGTGTACTCAAATGATATCTTTCCCATGGACACTTGTTGAACCTATCAAGATCGTCCACCAAGTCGAACCATCATAAATCAATGAACACTTCTCCTCCGTGGCCCATAGGACGTACGCCATCAGATAATTCCCTTCTTGCACTTGTCGCTCTTATTTTATTTTTTTATTTTTTTTACAAGTTACAAACTCATTGTAAACATCTCCCTTAATAGTTATCCCACTTTTCGTAAAATAATCCTTCACAATCCGACAATCTGTCCCAGGGAATCTACATCTTCACAAACCAGGTGCTTTTAAGCTGACCACTAATACAAACTTTGCAACCCAAACTTGCAAGTGTATCTCAAATCTCAAACCATTTTTCTTCCTTTTTTCATGGTCTTGGTCAACCGCAACACTAAGTGATGCATAATTTGTGATGACAACTTAATTTTTTCCTCAACTTTAGAAGTGATCCAAAACAGCTTGTCTGAAACTTGTTTTTGTGCTTTGGATCCAACTAGTAAAAAAACTTTGTACATTATTTTAAGTTTGCATCTATTCGTGATTGTAGCATCAGCTATTTCTTCATTTACTGTATCATACTGCTTCTCCATAGCACCGCAAAATTAAAAAAAAAATAATAATTAGCAAGGACGTAAAGCATATAAAGTAAAAAAACTAGTTGAAGAGCACATTAATTAATTATAACTCTAATTTTCACATATAAAGAATAGGAACTCTTTAACTTTTAGAAGTTCGTAAACCTAAGAGGATTCAAAAGCACAACTAGGAGAAATAATAGTATGAGAGATCAAGACTATACAAATGAAATAGGGATTTTCAACCAAAATAAGTCAATGAAATTGTGAAAGAAAATGCAGTTCCTAAGGACTCTTACATAGTAATGAGGAATCGACGAAACCAAACCTCTTGCAAGGGGTTGTCGATGAAACCAAGGACTTTTTTCACACAATTGCCTTTGGACATTTTTTGTGACCTTTGCATGCACATGTCTCTCATCTGTAATGCCAAATTCTAATCATACTTTCTTTTAAAACATAACATGAAGAAACACATTTGAGAGGAAAATGTCACACAATCGATTTTGACTATTGCTGAGTGCATTTCATCGATTTGGCCATCAATATCTATCCCTCCCTCATACTGTGTAGGGCAGTGAAGAAGTTTTTTTTTTTTTTTTGGTTTAGTCCATACTAATTACTTGCTGATCAAAATTTGTGTATTAGGTTACCTAATTGCCAATGAGTCATTAACTTTACTTTCAAGAGAAATAATAATCACAAAACAATTCAAAGAAGTTAGCGAACAGATGTATCACAGGACTTTGCCCAGTCATCCTTGTTAATTTTCATTGTTATGGAAAAGAAAAGTTCTTAGGTTTCTTTTAAAATTTCAAAGTAAGTCTTTAAAATCTAAGAATATTGAAGTGAGCTAATTCATTAATGTAGCAATTCACAAATCGTACTTTACAACCAATTGTTTCTCTCTCTAGATAATGATTCTTATTTATTGGACGTCCTAATAACTAGAATTTATATGCCTCACGTGTTTGTACTTGTATTTCACTCAATTTGGTTTTTTCCCTCTAATAATCTCATGACTCTTGCATTTTTCCTCTTAATACTTTCTTTCAAGTTCTCTAAGGAACCAATTGATCTCAATATTAAATTTTCGATCTTGTGGGCTTTGAACTATAAGAACAAGGAATTGAAGAAGAAAAACGACTTGAGAAAAAGGACCCAAGAATGGAAGAAATTGAATAAGCCTCTTTTTGGCTTGTAAATTTCTTTTTTCTTTTTTTTTTCTGGATATTTTTCTAGAATTTTCCTTTTTTTTTCGACATTAAAAATGCGGAAAATCAACAAAGGCAAGAAAAATCGAAAAATATTTATATTGGTGCATAAAATAATTCTTGAATGTTCTACGAATTTGTGTTGATGTAAAAGACTCAAGAAGATGAAGACTAAAAAAAATGATGGAACTTGACAAAGAAGATGGAAACTAGAAAAAATGTGGAAAAATAAAAGATATGACCCTGATTTTAGAGCCAAAGCTCTGATACTTACTTATGTGAACCCACATAGCAATAGTAAGTCCAAAACCCACACAAGATTGAATCACAACCCCAAGAAAGCTAAAATCCCAATTTGAAACTTGTCCCAACAATTTGTTAAATCAGGGAAGCAAAGTTATAAAGGAACTTGAACCCTTAATCATAAAAAGTTATAAAGGAACAGCGTGCGCACTATGTAATCTCTATCACGTGCGCCGTTCAATTGATTTGGCTATGGCTTGAAAGTTTGTTTCTGTGCGCGCAAGACCTATTTTACCTACGCTCGCGCCACTTTTCGGCTACACTCTAGGCTTCACTTCTTCTAATTTAGCTTGAATTAAGTTTTCTAAGGCTGGTTCTTCTTTTATGCCCATCTTGAAAACTTTGGGTATTGCTCGTTGCACTCGAACTCTTGGCCCACGTAGCTTGGTGTATGTATAGACACACCAAAATTCACATTTTCTCTCCTGTTCACCATTATGGAATTTTGTAGTGTTTCTAGTGAAATAAATTTAAATGGTCATTATATGAAGTAACTCAATGTTCGATTCACAATTCTAGAAGATAAGCTGAAAGAAAATCCAACGGCAATTTCAAATTTTTGTAAACATTTTCTATTGATGCGAAAATGGTTATGATGTTTTCAAACTGTAGAATGTGTATTTTTTTTTATTTTTTATTTTATTTCTCATTCATATCAAGTTTCAACTGCCATGGAACAGGGGAGTTATTTTTGACGATTTAAAAATTACACGCGTCTTCTTTCCATTTTATGTTCCTTTTTTCACTTCTACCGACTCTTCTTGTTTTACTTTTGTCTCTTCTTGTTTACTTTTCATATATTATATATTTGTCACGGGAAGAGGAATTTGGGTGGTCAAAGTATGTAAATCTACAAAATCTGATACAATGTAATGTGTTTATATTGCTTAGGAAATGCATAACATGCGGTGTAGAGTGAAATCGAGAGCTTTACGTGATAGAAAATAGTGACATGTTAGCTCATTTAATTGTTTTGTAATGTTGTCTCAAAGGTAATCGAGAACGTATGGAGTGAAAATGAGACCACTGCACAAAAACGATACTTACCCATTTTAAATGAGAAGATGCCATTTTCACCAAATATACATCCTTTTTTCTATATGGGTATGAGCTTAGAGTTTATGAAAATATACTCCTACTACATTTAGAGACCGAGCTGATCCAAAGTTGTTACTTCATACATTGGCACACGATTGAGTACGGACACTAGCAACGAAGTTGATTAATTTTTTATTACATTCATCAATTTTTTTGCCTCAAATTCTTTTAAGTTTGTCAACACAAGATAAATTAAATACAATCTCTTAGTCATTTATTTTTTAAAAACGTTTCTAAAGATAACCGATAATTTTTGGAGTGAAATCGACACCCCGCGAACAAGAACGACACTTACCCATTTTAAATGATTGGGTGTTGTTTCATCAATTTGATGTTTATTTTTCGTTATGCCCTCGTATGAGTCTAGAGTTGACTGAAATAAATTCTTACTATATTTAGAGATCGTGGTCAAGTCCAAAAAGTTGTTACTTAGAGGTCATTTACATTTGCACACAAAACTTGTTGAAACAATACCCAATCGTTTAAAATGACAACATGTTTGATCTCACTCTTAAACTAGTCGATCATATTTTGAAATATCATAGAAGACTTGTAAAAGTTATACGAGCTAATCTATTGACTATCTTGTTTTATAAATGGAATATAAAGTAATTTAAATTGTTTACCTTAGTTCTTAGTGAAGCCTAGTGTAGTTTACTCACGAAACAATAGTGCTACTATGGCATAAACTTTTTATTGATTGTGGTGTCCAATTGTGGCGAAAACTTGCATTCATTTATTCCTCATTTGGATACTACTCGATCATAAATTGAAACAAACATGAAATTAGTTGAAATGACACCTAACTATTTAAAAAGCTACATGTCATTTTGGGTCACAGAGTCTTGATTTCACTCCAAAACTAGTTGATCATCTTTTGGAACATATTGGAAGATTTGTAAAAGATAAATGAACTAATCATATGTTGCATATCTTATCTCATAATCGGAATATAATGGAACTCGAGTTACCTACTTTCTTTCATTCATAGAGAAGCCTAATGCAGTCTCTACTAACGAAATATAGCATTTGTTACGATAATATAAAGTGAAATAGATACAAAATTAATTAAAACATCACCTAATCATTTAAAAACATTAGCATGTCATTTTGGCTCATAAGATTTCAATTTCATTTCTAATGTAGGGAAAACTTGGATTCGTTCATTTTTATATGGATTCAAACATAAAATGAAACGGACACGACATTAATGGAAATAGCATCTAGTCATTTAATCTGGAAACATACCATTTTCAATCACGAATTCTTGATTTCATTCCAAATGTAGAAAAATTTGCATTCATTCATTTTCATATAGATACGAGCGAACACAAAATCAATAAAAATGATATTAAAAGTTTAAAATGAAGCATGCCATTTCTATCGTGAACATCTATACTACTTATTTTGGGATAATGTAGATGAAGAAGATAGGGTTTGAACGTAACTTTAGGTCTTGAATATGGGTATGGAATGCGAATGAAAGTGGGAATTTATGGTTGGGGTCGTTTAGTAAATTTATTTTTAACACAATAAATTAAATTAAAGGCTAATTGACAAAAAAAATATTGAGTTTAGGCCTTTTTACAAAAGATTATTATTAACACTAGACTTTTTAAACAAATCCCTTGTAAAAAAAAGATTAATCTACCTCTAAGATAAACAACAAATAAATTTAAATATCTCAATTCAAATTCATGATGCTACTATAAGAAAATATTAAGAGTTTGCTGAACAAATAACGAAACTGTGAAGTGGAATGTGATTTGTTAAACAAGTTAGCAATCTACATGGACGAACAAAAGGAAACATGGCGATGCCAAGTGACATGGCAATCAATCTCAATATATTTTGTCCTTCCATGAAATACTGAATTGCGCACAATCAAAATAAAACTTTTATTTTCACAGTACAATGAAGTAGATCGATGAAAATTTTACGCAAGCAACGCGTAACTAAATTATCTCACAAGTAGTAGAAGTCATACTGTACTTTCGTAGAAGATATAAAAATATCTTCCATTTTTTTCTTCCCAAAATGCGGGAATTGCTAAGAACAAATATAGAAGTTAGTGGTAGATCAATGAATTATAGGATCATTAGCCCAATTGGCATCAAATGTTGCTCTAAGGATTCAGTAAACGAAAGTAAAAGACTCTGAAAATGAGTGCCTCAAAGATACGTCATAATGCGAAGAACAACAACCCAATGAACTAGAGTAGGGAAGGTAACACAAACTGACAAACTATGAACAACGTGAGCAATATTAGGATGAGTGATGGTGAGATAAACCAAGCTACTAACAACAGTAATCATAAGCTAAGATTCAACAATGGATAACAATCAGAAGGAGAATGCCAAGCACTAAGATCGAGAGGTGTATCAATAGTCTTACTATCAGTAAGATGAGCATACATATGGGCATAGACTAAGAAAAAACAGGTTATGGAGTGTATGTGACTTCAATACCCACAAAGTAGTAACGTAGTGAATCCAAATCTTTCATTTTTAAACAACAAGGTAACGCTGACTTTCGTACTACAATCACATCAATATCAACATAATAATAATCATGTCGTCAACATATAAAAAGAGAAAAATACGATCGACAGAAAATCTGTGAAATAAAGCTGAATTATGATTTCCAGGAAAGAAACCGAATGAAATAATCATGGTAGAAAATTTCTTGGATTGTGCTTGGGATACATAATTTTTTTGTACATAACGGTGTCCACACACTCACATGAGTGTACCCCACCCCATGTGAGTGTGTGGACACCGTTATGTACAAAAATTATGTACAAGTAGATTTATCCAAATTTTTGAAACTCAAGGTGCTTATTTGAATAAAGGATTTTTAGAGTTTATAAACTTCACCAGGTTGATGAGAAACACTAGGAGAGGGAGACTTCTTCCTATAGATCATCATTCTAGAAGGTATTTTTAACATCTATCTAAGATATACTTCATTGGCAAATAAAGACAACTGCAATAAAGATACGGATTGTAGTCATTTTTGCAATAGGTGCAAAAGTTTCCTCATAATTCATATCATACTCGTAAGAGCACCTCTTTAGTAACTAATTGGGCTTTGTATCTTTAAACAGATCCTTCTGACTTGGTTTTGATTTCATAGATTCAACGAGAAGAAATATCAAGTCCTAAGTAGAATAGTGAGTTCCTTAGCCTTAGTCTCTTGCAAAAGTAGGCCACAAGCTACCTCTATACCTTACAAAAGATCAAAAAGACGATGAATAGACGCTAAAAAGGAAACCAAAAAGCCAGTGTGATTTTAGAAAAACTTGGTAGCTTAGTGGACCTACGAGTACATAGTTGCCTAGATGAGAAGTTACAGTGTCAGGAGGTGATTGGACACGCATAGGAGGAGAGGAGACAACTAGTCTATTGGGAACCAAAGTACCAGTATCTGCAGACTAACAGTGGGAATCATAAGAATTATGATCTGAAGTGGGAGTAGCTGTGATGTGAACCCACATGGCAATAAGAACTTCGAAACCCAGAAGAGATTGAAATGAACCCCAAAAAAGCAAAATTCAGAGTTTGAAACTTGACCCAATGATTTATTGATTGAATCAAGGAACCAAAGTTATTGATGATCCTTGATCTCGTTATTATAAAAATCATGAACATAGTTAAATGCCACGAAGAGTGTGAATCTTTGATAAGTTCTAATTCAGTTCAATTAAGAACAAGTAGAAAGAAAATCATTTACAATGAAAGGATGAGGCATATATATAATCAATAATTAAAAAAACCCCTAAATAACTCGTAGAAAACATCAAACAAATAGAATTCTAAACAAAAAAGGAAATATTAAACCTCCTTCAAATTTTTGCACCGTGAGCAGGCCGTATATTCTCTTGTGTAGGCACCGTTCAATTTATTTGGCTATGGGTTGAAATTTTACCTCTGTGCGCGCGACCTATTTTGCTTGTATGCGAGCGCCAATTTTCGACTGCACTACAGGCTTCACTTCTTCTAACTTAGTTTGAATTAAGTGAACTAAGGTTGGTTCTTCCTTCATGCCTATCTTGAAACATCGTGTATCACTCGTTGAACTCGAACTCTTGGCTCACGTAGTTTGAACAAGTCTTTCCATAGCTTCTTTGATCTTATTTGCTCTTGATCTCGTCATTTGTCCATCTTCAACATTATGGTAGGACATGATCCGACTTGTTTCGGCTCGGTTCTAATGAAAACCTAACCGGAGCCAAAATTTTTCAGATATTTAGTAAGTGAAATCGTCATGTTTGGCCAAATTTATTTGTGGAACCATTCGAGTTTGGCTCCATTCGTTTCCTGGGTGCTGTACTATAATTAAATTTTTTAATATTTACAAAACTTATATGTCTTTTGCTCTCTTTGCTGAGTTTTTCATAGATTTGATTGTTAAAATCATAGGAAAATGAAGATAGCAAGATCACAATAATTAAGAGGCTATGAGCTTCAATTCGATTTTTTCAGAACTGTAGGAACAACACTATGATAGAATAACAGGTTTGGGGTAAAACATAAGTCAATTTGATTATATTGGGCTTTGACTGAAAATTAGAAATAGAAAAATCATATTTCTGTTTTTGAGCTAAATTAACTAGTTAGCAAATTTATTTAGAAAAAATAAAATAATTTAGCTTATTTAAAATAAATAAATTTGGGAGATTAGGGAGATTCGGTTCTTATCAGAATCTAGAACTGAGAATCGAATGAAACCATCGGTTCTCGATTCGGATACTCGTTCAAGTATTTAACTTAAGAAGAATAGCTCGATTTGGTACAATATGGGTTAGGTCCGGTTCGAGAGTTTTGTCCAACCCTATTCAACATGCAATGGATCCTTGTTAGCTCACCTTCCATGATTCTCATCATTCTCTCTATCTTCGAAAGGGAATTCTTGGATCTTCACTTGCATCAAAAAGAGAAAGAATAGCAACATTAAAAGTAGCAGACACATTATATTCACCGAGATCCAATTTATAGAAATTGTCGTTAATCTTTTCAAGGACTTGGAATTGTCCATCTTCTCTAGAATGCAATTTTGACCTTCTTTAAGTTGGAAAACGTTCTTTTCGTATGTGTACCCAAAACCCAATTACCAAATTCAAATGTTACACTTCTTCTTTATTATCTTAGGATGCATAATGTTCATTCCTCTTCTCAATTTGAAGTCGAACCCTCTCATGGATTGACCTTACCAATTCAGTCTTCTACTTCCCAACTAAACTACCTCTTTCGTCAACAAAGTAAATGAACTAAATCCAATGGAGTTAGTGGATTAAAACCATACTCAATTTCAAAAGGCGAATAAGTTGTAGAATGCCATGGCCCTATTATATACAAATTCTATAAATTCAATCTCAAAAGTATTGTTAAAATCAGGTAGTGCTAAAGCAGGTACAGAACACAACCTATCTTTAATAATATTAAATGCATTCCTTGCTGATTGCCCCAATGGAATCCAATACTTTTTTTCACAATCTTAATGAGACAGGCAAGTGTAAGTTTAGTCTTTAAAAAAAGGGCCTATAAAAGCTAGCTAAACCATGAAAGCTTCTTACCTCAGTTTTGCTTTTAGATGTTGGCCACTCCTTGATGGCTTTGATTTTATCTTCATCTACTTCAATACCTTTTTTGCTAACAACATAACCAAGAAAAATAACTTTTTCCATGCAAAACGTACTCTTTTTAAAGTTAGCATAAAGTTTTTGTTGCTGCAAGACAACAAGAACATATCTCAAATGCTCTTTTAAATTCTTACTATACACTAGGATGCCATCAAAGTCAACTATGAATTTACCTATGAATGTTCGTAAAACATGGTTCATTAATCTCATATAAGTTCCTACGCATTGATAAGTCCAAATGACATAACTAACCACACATACAATCCATATTTAGTCTTAAAAGATTATGCATGGAATTCATCAAACATATCATCTAACCTAGGTATGGAATGATGATACTTTATCGTTATATTGTTGATCGCCCTGCAATCAACGCACATTCTCCATGTCCCATCCTTTTTAGGTACAACTAGTATAGGCACATCGTATGGACTAATACTTTCTCTCACATACCCTTTGCTCATCAATTCCTTCACTTTCCTTTGAAGTTCTTTTATCTCCTTGGAATTACTTCTATAAGAAGGCTGGTTTGGAATAACAGCTCCTTGTATAAAGTCAATTTGATATTCAATGCCTCAACCACCCACTAAACATATCCTCAAGGAACAAGTCTTTAAATTCCTACAATAAAAAAATAGTCAAACTTGGAAGACGTTGGTTAGTTTCCTCAAAACTAAGGAATGATTCGTTATAACCCTGTTTATTTAGTTTTCCACCAAAACCCTCATTATTTCGCTCTTTTTGTAAAAAAAACTCACTTTTGACTTTTCTTTTCTCTTTGAAGACTATTTCTTTTCTCTTGTGGCTCCACTCTTTTCTCATTATTTTCAGATACCTCATTATTTTCTCTCTCCTTCTTTTTCTTCTCCCCTTCACCTCTCAATTTCAATTGATCCTCATGCTATTTTGATAATAATGGAACAACAGTAACTGATTTCTATCTTTCACAAAGTTGTACCATTTTGTACATATAATGTATCACCGTCCTGTCATAATCCCATAGCTTCCCAATAAGATATGCCTAGCATGCATAAGAACCACATCACAGATCACTCATCCCTATGCTTTTGAGAAGTTATCGAGGCTTGTTTGTTAACCTTGACCTCTCCACATTCATTCAACCAGTGTAGCCTATAGGGTCTAGGATGTATTAACATAGACAATCTCAATTTCACTACAAAGGTAGTACTAGCAACATTGGTACAACTCTTCCCATCTATAAATCATTTTACATACTTTATTGTTGACATAGCACTTAGCATGAAGATGTTCTCTCTCTGTTGCTCCATATCATCCACCTTAATTTGTGTACTACGAGAACACCACAAGTGTTTCACCTACCATTGGGTGTTCTACTCCATCACCATCCATAGCATCCTCTAACTCGAGCATGTCATCAATATCACTATCACTCACCATTTTCCCATTGTCGTGCAAGATCATTGCCTTTTTGTTTGGATATTGAGATGTAGTGTGCCCCGAACCCAAGCATCCAAATCACTTCACTCGGGTTTTATTTTTTAGCTACTTCCTATTTTCCCCTTGGTGGTTTGGTCTTAACCTTTGAAATAGCCCCTTCACTTCGATTACTATCTCACTTCGATTTTCAAGAAGGATTAGAACCTGAAGAACCCAAAGAATACCATGCTCCACATAATTTTGTAACTCTACACATTGGCTATATCCCTATTTAAACTATTCAAAAATCAGGCCATTGTGGCCTCCCTATCCTCCTCAACATTGGGCCTAATTATAGCTACCTCTATCTTCTTATGGTACTCGACACTCCTTGAATTTTGGCTAAGGCTTTGTAGTTTGTGATAAAGGTCTCTATAGTAATAACTAGGTACAAATATCCTCTTCATGATAGGTTTCAATTCACCCCATGTTTCTATAGACCTCTCATGATTCCTCCTCCTATTTGTCACCAATTCATCCCACCATATTATTGCATAATAAAAAATTCTATCATTGCTAGTTTTACCTTTTTCTCAAAATAATTATTGCAAAATTCTTCTCCCACTCCAAATGAACTTCTGGATCGTTTCCACCTTGGATTGGAGGAATTTTCATCTTAATACTACCCAAAATTCGAACAATTGGATCTCGACCAAAGTCTCTATAAGTTTGCAATCACTGTATCCTATCGATCCATTCTATCCTTAATTTCTCCAAATACCACATTCATCTGCTCAAACTGTTGTTGCATAGCTTTCAACAAGATTGATTGGTCTCTCCCTAGATATTGACTCTTCTCTTTCAGACATCTTGATAACAAGAATTATATGCCTAATGTGTTTGCGAATAAGTGTTTCACTCAAAATTGGCTTTTCCTGATAAGAAACTCACCATTTGATGCGAACCCACGTAGCAATAGTAGCTCCAAAACCCACGAAAGATTGAATCACAGCCCAAGAAAAGTAAAATCCCAGTTTGAAGCTTGAACTAATAATTTATTGAATCAAGGAACCAAAGTTATGGTTGAATTTGACCCCTTAACTACAAAAACTATGAATATTGCTATCAAAGATGAAATCTTTGATAAGTTCGAGATTAAGTTCAATGAAGAACAAAAGAAAGCAACCTCACTTTTGTAATTAATCTTTTAATAATTTGTTCTTTTAAAATGAAAAGAATGAGCCCTACAGGGAACTCATAAAACCCTAATTAAAACGTAAAACATCAAGACAATATCAAACAAATAGAGGTCTAAACGAAAAAGGAAAAATTAAACTACCTTCAGATTTTTGTATTGTGTGCGCGCACGCGTCGTTCATTTGATTTGGCTTCGAGTTGAAATTTTGAACCCATGCGTGCATGACCTATTTTGCTTGCGCACGCGCTACTTTCCGACTACACTCCATGCTTCGCTTCTTCTAACTCCAAATTAATTGTACAAATCTTGGTTTCTCTTCCATGTTTAACACGAAACTTGATGTTTTGCTTGTTACAATCAAAGATTGAGGCCTGCATCGCTTGAACAAGTAATCTCATGACTTCTTTGATCTTCTTCGCTCGCAATCTTGTCATTGGTCTTTTTTTTCCACAATCAGTGGATCTTTGCTAGCCTTTGTCCCACGATTCTCATCACCACTCTTGCCATATGCTCTATGCTTCTTTGTCATAATCTGTAAGGAACTAATTGATCTCAATAAAAAAATTCAGCCCCTTGTGAGGTTCAAACCTGTAAGAACAAAAAGAAGGATAATGATTCTAGAAGGACCCAAGAACAAAAGAATGAAGGAAATTGAATAGAAAACACAGCAAAGAATTTCAGAAATTGATCTATGTCTTTTCTCAACAAGATTGATACTTTGATATAGGTATTGAATGAATAAAAAATTTTATTTCTTGAAAATTTCACCACAAGAATTTTAGGAAGGTGTTTCTTGAAATTGAATAAGCCTTACCTTGACTTTTCTTGAAATTGATCTATGCTTTTTCTCAACAAGATTGATACAAAGGATGATATAGGTATTGAATGACTAGAAAGATCGTATTTCTTGAAAATTTTATCCCAAGAATTTCAAGAAGGTGTTTCTGAAATTGTAGGCATTTTTTTCTTTTCAATCAGGAACTCTGGAACCCACATGATTGAAATGAACCCTAAGAAAGCAAAAAAAATCAAAGTTTGAAGCTTGACCCAATGATTATCAGTATCAAGAGCGAATGGATCAATGTGAATATGATCATTTCATTATGAGAGCTAACAGGAACAAAAAAGAAATGTATATGTTCAAAAAAAACACATGACAGAGACATAATTTTTGACTAACTGGACTAAAATAATGATATCCCAGAGGACAACGAACCTTTGCTATGCACCATAACCCAGAAAGACTTGTAGAAGATCTATAGGATACTTTACTATGCTCAACATGAGGTAGAAGGACAAAATAGATAGAACCAAAAACATGCAAGGAAGAATAATTAGGAGAATATCCATATAACTTCTCAAAAGGAGACAAACCTTAATTGTGTGAGATTACAATCTTATTAATCAAATGAGCTATATAGTAAGAATGTTGCTTCCTAAGATTCAATAGGAATATAATTAGAGATCAAACGTTTTCTATGTTTCCTTTCGACACACCATTTTGTTCGAGAGTGTTTGCATAAGTAGTTTGGTGAATGATTCCATGAGAAGTAAGCAAATCAGAAAAATCATTAGAGATATACTCTCCACCCAAATCATATAAAAAATATTTAAGAATAATCAAATGTTGAGTTTTCACAAGTGCTCGAAATGCACTGAATATACTAATGATTTCAAAGCGACGTTTCATAATGAAAAAACCCCACATAAATGAGTGTTATCATCAATAAAAGAAAGATAAATAGTGTATCCCCCCTTATTTCATTACGAAAGATGGTCCCCTATATGCATAATGAACATATCAAATGTGGCAACAGAAAGACAATACTTCTATTAAAATTTATATCATGAAGTTTTACCAATTTGCAACCACTACAATCATAAATGCCATAAAATTTCTAATTTCTAATGCTCCTGTAGAAATTAAGAATTGTGAAAGAGATACTGAAACTTGACCAAAGTGAAAATGCCATAAATAAAAAGATAGAATAAGAACGATTAAAGCAAAATCATGACAAGTCATCACTAAAGCTGCAGTTCCTGGTATTTTAAGTTGATCAAAAAGATCCCTTACCTACGATCGGTGGTCCCAATCAGCTATTTTGATTACTTCTTGTACATAACAAGCGGAAGAAGAAAAAGGAGACTAAATATACAGATTCACATAATTGACTAACAAAATCAAGATATAAAGTAAGAGTAGAAATATAGTTGATATCATATAGAGACAAATAATGTGTATCAATGGAACCAAAACCTACTATAGTTGTTGAGAATTAGAAATCTTTATTTTATTCTATTGAGAGCAACCAATTCGCAGAAAAGTCATAAACACTTGAGAACACTTAAGATTTATAGAGGATTGTCTCAATGTGAGACTACATCTTCTCTTTCATTACTGAAGTTCACTATAAAATGAAGTTTTGAAGAGAAAATCACACGCCTATCTTTGCTAACCTCTCTTCCTCTCCTTTTTATGGTCATCAAAAACATAATGACTGCTTATAAGACAAACTGGGGAAAAATTAAAATTTACAAGGACCTGAATTCTTAAATCAAATTTTATAGGAATACAACTTAACAATCTCTTAGAGACTACCCTTCACTTCTCAAAAGAAAAGTCCAACTGAAGTGGCACATAACTTTAAGTTCTCTATCGAAACAGTCTTTGTCAAAATGTGAGCCAGATTTTGACTCTCTTGGATATACTCAAGTGTTAAAATTCCATCTTCTAAAAAAAAATGCAACCATATCATCTCTTTGCTAGCTTCAATCGCAACAACATACTCAGTCTCAGTAGTGAAAATAGCATCTATCTTCTTACAGCTTAGACACCTAACCAATGACAGATCCAGGATTCAAGTCCAGTTAGAGCGGACGTTGACTATTGACTATCAACAGTCAACGACTGTAATTGCGGGGTCATTTATTAAGAACTACTCTAGCAACCTTCTGGATTCATCAAATAGAAAATCAACCCAGCAATTGGCATCAACATTAAACAATATGCTACCAAAATATACTCGAAGCAAATAATGTAGATTTTATAAATACAAAAAGGAGCAAGTCATAGAGAATGGGTCACAACGCATGCACTGGCCACCACTGTCGCAGAGCCTGAGTTCGTGGTTCTTAACTCGCATTCGCAGGGCAACAGCCAGCATGAGGGTTTGCCTGATTTAGTTGTGTTTGGAATGAATCTGGTGTGGGTTAGTGGTAAATGGTTTAATGGATTTGGACCTGATATTCCACCCGTTCATCTTCTTCCACAAACCACACAATGCCCCTCTACAATTCAATTATTCAAGCTTCTAGGTTCCGGTTCTGGCGCCCGACGGTAGCTGAAACTCCCAAACTAGCCAGTGGCGGTGGCCATGCTCCCTCCTCGGGTGCTAGCTCGGCCACTGCACCTAACAACTGTTTTACCACACAAAGTATATATAGATCCAATAATGCTCTTCTTGTCATCAATATCCTACTATGTCAGTGTCATCCCAAACCTATTTTTCAAAAACATAAAGCTGGATATGAAGTAACTCTCAACTACTTGATAATCCAAAACTACATACCAATGTTTTTTACTCCAATTGCTCATATAAATACTCACAACTCTCACTGTATGTGTTATGTCTGATCTTTTCTACACATCATTTTCTCATTTTCTTATACTTTGAAACCTTGTGGCAGCATCATGTAAATTTATTTCTCCAAATCACCATGTAGAATGGTTGTCTTTACGTCCAATATCTCTAGGTGAAGACTTCCCCTACTACTAGTCTAAGAAGTGTTGCTCTAATTGTGGTTAATTTCATCAAATGAGAGAAAATCTCAGTGTAGTCGATACCTTCTTTTTGTTGACATCCCTATACAGCCAGTCTTACACTTTAGTGATTGCTTCCATCATATTTGTCCTTGAAATGATAAACTCATTTATTTTTTTAAAAAAACCTTCTTTTCTTTTGGTAACTCTATCAATTAACATGTCTGGTTTGACAGTAATGAGTCCATCTTATCCCTTACGGCTAACTCTCATGATTGATTTATCAGCCTTACAGCTTAACTATAACTTTTCAGTTCATAGATTAGTTAATAGAATATAGAAACATTGAAGAATATCTCTATGAATGTCTAGTATGCTAGAATAGTTCTCAGCCCAAAACATCTTTGGTAACCATCATGTAATTCCATTGTCAGCACAATTATTCTTGAAATCATCAACATGCAACCTCGTTACTTAACCACAAACATTTCACCATCAAATCTATCTCATTTTCAACCACGCTTTCCATCTCTTGAACACATCAGATATAATCTTTAGAAAATAAACCAACGATGAGATCGCTAGTAAATATGATCGATGAAGCCATGCACTTGTTCAACCTATGGAGGCCAAGTAATTGATTTTAACAAGCTAAACACTAAGTTTCATATTGGGTACGAAGGCGGAAACAAGTAGGATCCATTGGAATCAAGAAAAAAAATTTCCGTCAGTCGGACTATGCTGCCCAATAGTATAAATCAGGATGCTACATGTACTATTCCCGAAACAAATAAGTGCAATTTTGGTTGTTATATGCCGCCACGGGAGTTATAACCATGCTTATAGTTCATTTTCGGAACATGATTTTTTATATTTTTTCTAGAAATCCATTTCAGGTAGAACTCTTGTTATGGTATCTTTTTTTATATAATTAGATTTTCATGGGTGGAATATAAATAGGATTCATTCTTTTTATTGTAAAAAAAAAAAATATAATAAAAATTATGAGAGATTAATAAAGTGAGATTTGCATTCTTGTTCTTCAATTAACTTAATTTCAAACTTTTCAAAAATTTCATCTTTGTGGTGTTGAACAATTTCATAACAAGGTTCATTGTTTTTGTAATTAAGGGGTCAAGTTCTTCCTATGGTTCCTTGATTCAATAAATTATTGGGTCAAGCTTCAAACCGAGATTTTAGCTTTCTTGGGTTGTGATTCAATCTTTAGTAGGTGTTCTACTATTGTGCTACGTGGGTTCACATCACTTGGTATTAGAGCTTTGGCTCTAAAATAAAGGTTATATCTTTATCTTTCCACATTTTTTTTCAGAGAGTTCGTTGAGTTTTCTTGACTCTTCATCATCTTTTTCAATTTTTTACATCAACACAAATACCAAGAACATTCAAGATTGTTTTGTGCATTAAATTTAGTTTACCAATACAACTTTGTTTTGATCTTAGCCTTTGTTGATTTTCCGTGTATATTGAGTTAAAAAAATGAAAATTCAAAAAAAAAAACAAATCCAAGAAAAATAAAAAGAAAATATAAAGTTAAAAAAAGGCATATTCGATTTCAAGAAACACGTTCTTGGAAATTCTTAAAGCGTAATTTCTTTAAAGAAATCAATTCAATACCTAAATCATCCATTGGTATCAATTTTGTTGTGGAAAAGGTATAATCGATTTCAAGAAACGTTTCTTGAATTTATGGTTGTGTTTTCATTCAATTCTTCCTTTCCTTCCTTTCTTAAGTTCTTTTCTCGAGTCAATATCCTTCTTAAATTCCTTATACTTCAGTTTGAACCTCACTAGGGTGGAAATTTTTTATTGAGATCAATTAGTTCTTTACAGAACTTGAAAGAAAACATTGAGAGGAAAAATGCAAGAGAGGTGAGATTATTAGAGGGGGAAAGCCAATTTTTGAGTGAGTGCAACATGAGGCATACAAAATTCTAGTTATTAATATGGCTGATAAAGAAGAATCAATTTCAAGAGATGGAGACAATAAAGCCTCCATGATGAGGGCCATGCAACAACAATTCGAGCTAGATACATTGATTGTAAACTTTCAAAGGGCACCTAGTAGAGTTCATGATGTTAGGAGGAAAGATAGGCATTATCCTAGTGTTGTAATTAACCAAAGTTCAGTAGTTGTAGTTGATAGGATGAGAATCGAAAAGACAAGCGTGAAAGGGGGTTAAGAAGAAATTCTAGGGAATTCGATGGAGTAGAGTACCCATTGGTAGTGAAGCACTTGTTACAAAGCGTAGTTAGTTTGATGATATGTTGGAAAGTTTCAGATTTCACAATACTATTAATTCTCAAACAATTAATCCTATGGAGAACACAAGAGGAAAAAAATAGAGAGATAGCTGAAAATCATGAAAAAAGAATAGAGCCACAAGGGAAAAGTAAATAGAGAGTGAAAAAGAAAATAAAGAGGTGGCTGAAGATAAAGAAAAAAGAGTGGAGCCAAAGAGAGAAGAAAGAGTCTTTAGAGAGGGGAAAATAAAAGTAAAAAATGAGTTAATTACTATGAAAAAAAGAGAGCGAAATAGAGAGATGGCAGAAAATCATGAAAAAAAAATAGAGCCACAAGGGAAAAAGTAAATAGAGAGTGAAAAAGAAAATAAAGAGGTGGATGAAGATAAAGAAAAAAGAGTGGAGCCAAAGAGAGAAGAAAGAGTCTTCAGAGAGGGAAAAAAAAATGAGCTACTATGAAAAAGAGAGTGAAATTGAGAGGGCTTTTAGTTAGGACTAACAAACCCCTCCTTAGATTGGCAATTTCCTTATTGCAGGGTTTCAAAAACTTGGGTCAAGAAGACATGCCTATTGGGTAACCCATTCATGGCATTAAACAGCAAATTGAGGCGACTACCCAACCCCACCCTAGTTTGATATTTCTTTGTTGTAGGAGGTTTGATTACTTGTTCCCTGAGCAAGCAATGGAGTTTCAAACTCAATTGGGGAGTTTGAAGAGCAAAGGAGACATGGGGGTAAACATGAGTTCACTAACGGTAACGTATCATCATCCCATATCTCAGTTAGATGATATTGTAGTATATTGCAAGAGTAGATGGATATGGTATGCATTTGAAACGTTTTGTGGATGTCTTAACGCATGAAAAATATTTTATAAATTTTGAGTTCCTTAAAATTTTTGGGGTATTTATGGTCTAAGTTAGGAGCCAAACATTACTTTTCCACCATAGATTAGGTGGAAAGAAGAGGATTGACCATTATGCATCTCAAGCTAATGGAAGAAAGAAATAAAGGCACGCACTATTTGATCTAGATGATTGGGTTTGGGTGGACTTACGAAAGAAACAGATTCAAACTCAAAGGAGGAATAAATTGCATCCTAGGAGAGATGGACCATTCCAAGTGATCGAAATGATTAATGATAATGCCTACAAAATGGGTTTCCGAGATGAGTAAAGTAAATACTATCAATATTATTGATCCTTCTCATTTTAATACAGGACAAGATTTAAGGACGAATCTTCTTGAAGAGGGAGGTAATAGTAGGATCCATGGAGGACAACAAACCTTCAAGGATCTAGCTCAACTTGAAGAAGAACCAACAATGAGATCGCGTGCAAATATGGTCAATGAAGTCATTCATTTACTTGTTCAACCTTCGGAGGCAAAGAGTTTGAAGTTACAAGCTAAATACCAAGTTTCATGTTGGCAGCATACAAGTGGGATGCTTCGGATACAAGAAAACAAAATTGAAAGCCAGTTGGAAAACTATGTTGTCGCATAGTATAAAACAAGATGCTATTACACTATTCCCAAAACAAAGAAGTACAATTTTGGTTGTTCTATGTTGTTGCAGGAGTTATAAATATGCTGTAGCATAGTTCATTTTCGTAACGCATGTTTTCAAAAAAATTCTAGAAGTCTATTTTTGGTAGAACTCTTGTTATGGTATCTTTTTATATATATATAATTCCATTTTATAGTTTTTATGGGTTCCCTATAATTATGATTCATTCTTTTCATTGTAAAAAAAATAGTACACATTATTGAGAGAATTAATAAAGTGAGATTTGCGTTTTTCATTGAACTTAATTTCGAACTTATCAAAGATTTCATCTTTGTGGCGTTCAACAATTTCATAGAAAGGGTCATAGGTTTTGCAATTAAGAGGTGTTTCTTCCCTAACTTTGGTTCCTTAATTTGATAAATTATTGGGTCATGCTTCAAAACCGGAATTTTAGCTTTCTTGGGTTGTAATTCAATTTTTTTGTGGGTTCCAAAGCTACTTGAATACAAACACTTAGCCTTCAAATTTGATTAATGTTCAACCATTGCTTTCCATCTCTTGAAGGCATCAAAGATATCAGATTTATTATTTTGAAAATAAACCAATACAATTCCTACTTGAGTCATTGATAAATGTTACACAATAATTGGGTCCTCTGTGGAAATTAATTGTTGAAGATCTCAACACATCTATATAAATCAACCCCAATTTTGTAGCTTTTGACTTCTTTCCAATTTTAGAGACACTAACCCTTTTCTTTTTGGCAAAAATACATCTTTCACACAAAGTCAAGTTTCATTTTTAGGAGATATTAAAGTGATTTAGCCCTTGTTTGAGCCGCATTATTTGGTAAAAGAATGCATTTTAGAATAGTGGATGTTGGAGAAGTGTGGTTAAAAAATAAGGAAAATTTTGGAACGCATGTAATATTATTTTATTGAATAATATGTGGTCGAAAAAAATGTATTTTAGAAATAATGGGGATCAGGCTGAGAAAGATTTCTGGGAGGAGAAAAGCTCCATAAATCATACGAGCGAAGTGAGCCAAAAATGCGTACAAAGCAGAAAAAGCAAGCGAGATCAGAACTACGCTAGCTCAGGAATGGTTCCCTCTCAAGATCTACAAAACATACTTTCCTTCCAACATTAGTCAGTATAGATAGTCAGATTCCGACTGTAGCATGGTGCTCTTCCCCTACTTCAATAGAAAGGGTTCCAAACCTTCTACAGAAAAAGAGAACAAACCTATCTTGCTTACCATTTGTTTCTATTGGAGTCGCGATGCTTGGAAACTTTCAGGAAACCTTCGGTCATGCGATTTGTTTCAAGTGTTATGTTACAAGTCTTCCATCTCATGTAAATTAAATAAGGACAAATTTGTCATTAGTCTTATTTTGGAGAGTATTTATTGAATGTGTATACTTATTTTTTGAATAATAAAACTATCCAGTTTAAAAATAGGGAATTTTTTTTTTATTGCAAATCTTCGATGATGTCCATCTTGTTTTGTGCTATACTCGAGAGTTTGGAGGAATGATACCTAATATAAAGGCATTTTCTCCCAAATTCTTCTTACACCATCATCATTAGATTTAGTGGGTACTTTCTCATTATTTTGGAGCATTGAAGTCATAGACAATCGTACAAAATCACCGCAAGTGCATGTATACTATAATGAATACTATAATGATGAGTAAGATATCGTTCTCATGAGGACTATGTACTTAATCTAAGATCAATAATTCTCTCTAATCGAATAGTAAATTTTGTTCGAAGAATTTATAATAATTAAAAAATTAAACTATTTATTCTAATGATTATTTAGTTTAAGGTTTTTCTAAAATTAGGTGAGATTGTTACTAAGATTTCAAATCCCCCTTTTACCATTTTAATGCAATTCATTAGCAAGACAATATGTATGCATTCTTGTTTATCAATGTTCCTAGTTTAATTAATAATATCTTTTAAGTAGAATTTAATCTATTTCCTATATCTTATGAAAGATGGGAACTTGGAAGCATGGAATAAACATACTCTACATCTATTGAAATCATGCAAGGTAAGCGGTATATTTCTATTCCCCTATCGAACCTTACAATGGTTGTTATGAATCCTATCTATCTAACTTCTCTTTCAATAACAATTCAATTAGTAGCTAATTAATTGTACATTACGTTCTATAACAACCATCCAAGAATAAACACATTTTGGGCGACAAAATATTGAAATTATATTAAAAAACTTCATACCTAGGGTTTATCTAGGTCGTAGTAATTGGAAAACCAGCCTAACGTTGCAAAATTATCAAAAATCTTGAATATTAAGAAGAGGATGAGTCTTGAATATTGAATCTCTTCAATTATTTCTAGATGAATCTTCAATTGCGCCTTCTCTTCTTTTTCCAAAAGTCACGGTTGAATTATGAATGGATTGAATTCTTACAAATTTCCCTTAATTATCAAAAGAACAATGATTTTTTGCTGCTCTTTGATTGTGATAATCGATGAATTATAATGTATGAGAGGTATCCCTTGTGTATGATGTTGTGTATTTAAAGGGTTGGATTTTAGGTCAAAATCCCGTCCAAAGTAATTTCTGATTAGAGTTTTGATAAAAATAGGAAATTGCCCCGTATGGCCGAAGTGGGTCCTAGCAGGCCTTTGAGGCTTTTGCTCTCGGGTAGCAAAAATTGGGTGGCACACACCTACTCGTGCATGCAAGTTCTTCAAAATTAAAATTTTTTATTTTCAGCCTATTGAAGAAAGGTACATGAAACACCTAAAAATGCTCTCTTCTCTCTCTTCTCCCTTTTTTTTTTTTTTTTTTTTTTCTCTTCTTCCTATGGTGATTATTCCTTGATCCCTTACTAAAATAATCATCATTTCCATTGTTCTTTCTTCTGGTTGTGTTCTTTTTCGGATTGGTTTCATTAACCAATTGGGGAAATAGTTTTATATTTATTGTTTTTTTTTTTTTCTTATTAATGGCCGGGCAAAGAGGTTCCCTTGCTTCGCCTAATGAGTTGCTGGTCATCAATGGAGGAGGTTCTGGTCAACGTGAGGATTCGGCCTTGGTTCCAGCAGGTTTCATTGATAAAATAGATTCTTTCTTGACTGATCTGGATATAATTGAGGAATCCTTGGGTGGTGCTGCTGTTTTGGGTGGTGGAGAGACGGTGGCTGGTTGTGCGTCGTCGACGGAGGCTAGTTCTATGGCGAGGAGTAGTGGAGAAAACGTGGGTGGTGTTGGGCGGCACAAGGGTGTGGGTTTCTCTAAACCTAGCCAGCTCGTGCATGCTAATTATGGAGTTCCTAGAGTGCCGCTTCCGTCAAAGGAAGGTTATTCTAATTCCCCTAATGTGTTGGAGGCTCAACATGGAAACTTCCTTCCTTGGAGCATTCATTAAAGGCTGCTGATTTGGATTTAAATCTAAATGGTAGGGGTGCAGATTACGCTGGAGCCCTTGGGTCAATAGACTCACGGGCTAGGGGTGATTTCAACGCTAAAATGGGCTTAGTTAAACCCCAAAATCTGGCCCAATCACCTCTTCATGGAGGCCATACGAATTTGGATCCTAGGGCTCTTAAGGCCCACATTTCATCCTCTTTTGCTTCTGTTGTGCGTGGGGGACTTCGAAGGAGGCTGAAGGTTCGGCCTCTAATCTGCATTTCTTTCAACCGAGTAAGGAGGATGGGAGAGTGAAGGTCCGACATCCCATGGAGGTTGTGGACGAGGGGTGTGAAGAGTGGAGGTCGACCTTAATTGGGTATTTTATTGGGAAGAGGCTTCCTTATCCATTGGTTAACTCCATTGCCTTGAAGCTATGGGGAAGGATTGGGCTTAAGGAGGTGCTATCAACTGATCATGGAGTGTTTTTGTTTTAAATTTGACACCATTGATCAAGCGGCTAATATTCTTGATTGTGCTCCTGGGCATATGGTTAATCACCCTCTTGTCTTAAAGAAATGGCAGCCCAATCTGCAAATAGATAAAGAGGAGTTTAAGAGGGTGCGGTTTGGGTAAGGCTTATGAATGTCCCATTTGAATATTGGACTCCTAAGGGGCTGAGTTTTGTGGGTAAACCTCTCTATGCAGATAAGATTACACTCTCAAAGAAGAGGCTTAGCTTTGCTAGAGTGTGTGTGGAAATTGATGCTTCAGAGGAGCTGATTAAAGACTTTGACTTGTACTGTCCAAACGGTGATTGGATCAATGTACATGCCGAGTTTGAGTGGACCCCGATCAGATGTAGTTCATGTGGTGTTTTTGGTCATGCTTTAGGTCATTGTATGCAACAAAGTCAGCAACAGGTGGGCGTTAAGCAGTCCAAAAAATTGGAGCAAGTCTCTAAGGTGAATCAAGAGATAGTTACGAAGGAGGATGTTGAGGAAGCTTGGGTTGATGTCAAACGAAAAATGAAAGGGAAGAAGGTTTCGGTTGCCGGGGTGGAAAGCTCTCTAACTAAGAGTGACTTGCAACGTGTTGTGCTTGATAGTAGTTCCAAGCCTTTAGCTATTCATACACCAACTGAGAATGACATAAGTTTGGAACCGGGTGAGCTGGTGGTTCCTAGGGCGGACTCTTTGCTTGTGGATGTGGATGTGGATGTGGGTGGTACTGAAGTGGATGTGGATGTGGGTGGTACTGAACCCGAGGATATGCATTGTGAGTAGGATGATTCAGACTCCTCTTTTCAATCTTCTCCTAATTCCTTGGCTACAAAGGTGACTGATTCCCTAGAGAAGAAGAAGAAGAAGAAGAAGGGCTCGGTGGGCAAAATGAAGGGCAAGAAACACCACTCCCCTAGAAGGGGTCGGTGGAGTTAGTCTATAGAGGTACGTGCTCACATTCCCCCATCTTTTTTAATGTTCATTGGATGTTGGAATTTTAGGGGTTTGAATGGTCCCATGAAACATAGGGAGGTTCGGAATTTGTTACAAAATCAGAAGCTTTGCTTTTGTGGCCTTGTGGAGACTAAGGTCTTAGAGGTGAATAGTGCAGCGATTAGACGGTCTATTAAGGCCTCTTGGTTGTTTGAGGGTAATTATGCTCATTGTTCTATGGGTCGTATTTGGGTGTGTTGGGACCCTAGCATGGTGAAGGTGACAGTTGTTGGTTATTCGGATCAAGCTTTGCATTGTCACTTGGAATTTTTATTGACTTTGCTGAGCTGCTATGTTACCGTTGTGTATGGGGAACACACTCCTAGTGGGAGAATGGCGCTTTGGAATGATATTCGAATGCAGGCAGATAATTTTGACGACTCTCCTTGGTTGATTCTTGGGGATTTTAATGCAGTGCGTCGTCAAGATGAGTGTCTTGGTGGTACGAATGACTGGCCGTCTTGGAAACAAGACCTTCAAGATTGCGTGATTGAGTCAGGGTTGGAGGACCTCCATTACGGAGGTTGTTTTTTTACTTGGAGTAACCGACGACGAGACAAGCCTATCTTTCAAAAGTTGGATAGAGCTCTTATTAACCTACATTGGGATGGTGTTTTTTCAGGATCTGAAGCTAATTTTCTTCCCTCTGGAGTTTCGGATCATTCCCTTATTGTTGTCAAACTTGGGGCGCTTCCCTTTAAGTGCACTCCTTTTAAATACTTTGATTATTGGGGAGAGCATCCAGATTTCATGCCTTTGGTGGATAGGGTTTGGTCAGATTTTATTGCTGGTAGTGTCTATGTATAGGTTGTCTTCAAAGATGAAGAACTTGAAGATTGAACTTAAAAGGTTTAATAAGGTGGTGTTCTCTCATCTACCTTCTCGTGTGGGGGCTGCTTAGGCAAAGATGGAGGAGATTCAAGCCTTGGTTCACCAAAATCCATTAAATGTGAGACTTATTGAGGCGGAAGTGGAGGCGGTAAAGACATATGCTACTTTGTGTAGAGATGAGGAGAGTTTTTTCAAGCAAAAATCTCGTATCCAATGGCTCAAACTAGGAGATCAAAACTCCAGATTTTTCTTTAAGTCCATGAAGTATCATCATAGCAAAAGTAAGATTGTATCTATTTGTAAGGAGGATGGGAGTAGGATGGAGGAACCAGGCGCAGTAAAGGACACTTTTGTGGAATTTTTCTCCATGCTTCTATCTAGACCAGCTCGTGAGTCTCCCCTAGACTTGGAGGCTATGGAGCATGCTCTACCTTCGTGCATTTCCGAAGCAAGGGTGTGAACTTGGCAAGGAGGTATCGGATGGGGAGATTAAAGCGGTTCTTTTTGCCTTGAAAGATAATAAGGCGCCGGGTCCAGATGGCTTTAATGTTGCTTTCTTTAAGAGGGCTTGGAGTATCGTGGGTGATGATGTTCTTGCGGCCATTCAATCTTTTTTCCACTCTGGTCGGCTTCTTAAGGAGGTAAATGCTACCTCGATTGCTCTTGTACCTAAGGTTCCTAATCCCACTCAGGTTAAGGACTACCGTCCCATTTCTTGTTGTAATACAATATATAAATACATTGCTAAGATACTTGCTAACCGAATCAAAAAAGTGTTGCCTGGTATTGTTGATCCTCAACAAACCGCTTTTGTGGAAGGAAGGCGTATTAGTGATAATATCCTTTTCTCTCAAGAACTTTTGAGGAATTATCATCGGAATAAGGGGGCTCCAGGATGTGCTCTCAAAGTTGATCTTATGAAAGCTTATGATAAGGTGCGATGGGATTTCATATTGGAGGTTTTGCGGATTATTGGATTCCCAGAGAAAATGATTTCTTGGGTGTCGGAATGTATATCAACTCCAAAATTTTATGTGGCCATCAATGGGGAGCTTCATGGTTTTTTCAAGAGTGGGAGAGGTCTTCGTCAAGGTGACCTAATGTTCCCTTATTTATTTGTTCTGGCTATGGAGGTATTCTCTAGTCTCATGGGGCGTATGACTCAAGGTGACGGGTTTAAGTTCCATTGGAGATGTGACAAAGAGAAAATATCCCACATTTGCTTTGCAGATGACTTATTGATTTTTAGTAGGGCGGAAGTTGATTCGGTACTCTTGATTGGTGGTGTGCTCAATAAGTTTGAGGAGCTTTCTGTGTTGACACCAATCCAGATAAGAGCAATCTTTTTGCTTGTGGAGTGGATGTGCATCTTAAGGACCTGATCCTCGGTTCTCTTGGTTATAGGAAGGGCTCACTTCCGGTTCGTTATCTTGGCGTTCCACTTATTACTACAAAATTGAGAGCTTTGGATTGTAATGTCTTGGTGGAGCGTATTGTGGCAAGGGCTAAAGGTTGGACCTCTCGTAGGGGTTCGTTATGCTGGGTGACTCCAGCTTATTAAGTCCGTTCTTTTCTCTATCCAAGTGTATTGGTCTTCTCTCTTTATTCTCCCTAAGGCAGTCACTAAGAAGGTGGAGACCACTCTTAGGTCATTTCTGTGTAAAGGAAGTGCTCTTACTCATAGTGGTGCTAAGGTGGCTTGGAAGCGCATATGTATGCCACGAGAGGAAGGGGGTTTAGGGGTAAAGAACCTAGTTTTGTGGAATAAGGTAGTTATGATGAAGCATATTTGGTACCTTCTCACAGATTCTTCTCTCTCGATTTGATCTTCTTAGATACACACTTATTTGCTGAAGGATAGGAGTTTTTGGGAGGTTAAATGATCGAATGAGTGTTCTTGGACGTGGAGGAAGTTGCTTAGCCTTCGTATTTTGGTGAGAAATAAGCTCAAGTTCAAGATTGGTGATGGTCGTGCTATCTCCTTATGGCATGACCATTGGCATCCTTTAGGCCCTTTACATGGTTTATTTGGAGATCGCATTATTTATGATTCGGGGTTGGGAAAGGATGCCAAGGTGGCTGCCATTGTTGATGGGATGAATTGGAGATGGCCACTAGGTTTATCTATTAACTGGTTGGAGGTGATTCATGCCACTCCCCCTACTTTCATCCCTAATCCAACTGTTTCGGACGTTATGCAATGGGTTGGTGCACCGAACGGGCATTTCACTATTGGCTTAGCTTGGGAGTCTCTTCAGCATAGGAGGGAGGCGGTTCCGTGGCATAAACTTTTTTGGTTTGGTAAGCATATTCCTCGTCAAGCTTTCATTGTGTGGCTATTGTGTGGCTGAAGTTTCCTTTGTAATGGAGTTAATACTCAAAGCAAGCTTTGGAGGCTTGGTTTGATTGAGGAAATTAAATGTCTTCTTTGTGGGAGTGATCAAGAAGATGCAGCTCACCTCCTTTTTACTTGCCCATATTAGGAGTGGATCTGGAGGCACTTTTGTAGTAAATGTAACATACCTATCATTCACCGTCCTTGGGAGGAGCTTGTAGGTTGGATGGCACAACAATTTTCATTTCGAAATTCAGTCATTAAAATCATGTTTGCAGCCATGGTTTACTACATTTGGCGAGAGAGAAATTCCCGTTTCTTTGATCACTCGTCTAGGCACTCTAGCTTGGTTTTCAATGATATTATGTTTGCAGTTTTTTCTAAGTTTAATACACTTTGTAATGTGGATCCCACCATGGAAAATAAGTGGATTCAACGCTCTTTGGGTTTGGACGTTGGAATTTTTTCTTGTACTACCTAGAGGGATAGTCTTCTAGTTTTTTGTCGTTGTTTTGTCTATGTAGGGGGGCCTATCCTTCGCATAGTTTCTATGGTCTATGCCCCTGTGTTTTTGTGCATAATTTACTTTTGGTTATAATCCACTTACCTTAACCAAAAAAAAAGTTCTTCATACTTTGCAATTGGTCCCTTAACTTCTCGGTGACATATCTTGGTCCTTCATGCAATTTCTATCCTTTATCTTTTATTTGCATTCAATTGAACTTGTATAATTTTCAATCATCATTTTATGGTATGGATCAACTATTGGATCCTTGCATTAGGGGGAACATTGGAAATCTTTCATTTTCGCATGTTTTTCGTTCCTTTATTCCATTTTCGTTTCCAACCAATGAGTTTTACCTAACAAATCAAGTAAACTAAAGATTAGACCATAATTTATCAAAAAAAACTCCTAAATGTCTATATTTAATGACACAAATAAGTGTATAACTTATCAAAAATCCCTAAACTTGAACATTTGTTTGTCCTTAAACAAAACTATAACCTAACTCAACCAAAAATCCTATAAGAAGTTTTGCTTAGATAACCTGTCGTTTGTCTTAGGATTTGAATCATTGTACTTGTTAAAGTTTGACCAAAATTTCATTGGGTATTTGTAGATAGATTTGTTGGAATATGGACTAAAGATCTTGTAAGAAGTTTTGGTTAGATAACTCGAGTGACAGCCTTGTCGTACGCTTCCCATCGGGGGGCACTTGAACGGCAGGGCAATTTCGACCCATGATCCGTTTCTCATTTTTGGATGTTATTTTCATTTTTAAGACTATTAGGGTTTAACATGTACCCTATATATTAATGGGCTCTTCTTCATAGTTAGAATAAGTTACACTCTATTAGAATTGTGATTAAGTCACAATCTTAGTAATTGTTTCTTCTTTATAATAAATTCACCTTCCTCTACCAAATTTCTTGTATTGTGATTGCTACTTCATATTGTGTCATATAACATCATCTCCTTAATTCTATAATAGGTGGTATCAGAGCTCAAGATTTGATTTGTTTGAGGCTTTTTTTCCTTGTAATGGTGACCATGAAATATTCCACTTTTGGATCGCAGCACTAGATTCTCAGATTTGGATGTCTTGTTGGGATTCGACAAGATGCCTTCAAATTGGTCGATGGAGATGTAAGGATTGAAAGGACCTATCACTGATTACTTCAAGATGTACTAAGAATAAGACTACAAAACAAAGGGAGAAGATAGAAATTTAAAGAGAGGAGAAAGCTCTAAAAAATTTTGGTGTGTGGAATAAGGAGGAGAACGCCTCCTTTTATAGTACTACGATGAGGAGGTTTCAATTTTCTTGTAATTTTGCATTAGCACACAATATGTTGTACAGAAGTCATTATGACTTTGTGACCACCAATTCAATTGAAAAATTGAGTAGATAATTGAAACCTTTTGAATTTGTTGTTACAATTTCTCATTCACTTTGTTTTACTTTTATTTTTCAATCTAACTCAATCTTGAACTTTTTTTCCAAATTATCTTTATTTGATTCTTTACGAGAAATCATTTTGATATGTGGATAATATCCATCTTCGACAATTCATCCATTGACATCTGATGAAATTTGGCTCAACCGGATTTCATACTATCAGAACTCGTAGATCTAGTCTTTTCCTTGGCCAGACATAATGTAGGTGATCCTTCCTTTCCCATTTCATATTGTCGTTTGGAGTTGTAATTTTATTTTATTTTTTTTTTTTTTTTAGGAAACCTAAAGAACAATCCAATCTGCACTAAGAATATCGAGAATAAAATATTTTGCATTAGTTACATTGGCAATTTACCAATTGGAGATTAGGGATCCGAAGTAGGAGGAGTAGTCTAACAAGAGGGTGATCAATTGTGGAGCCATGTTTCTACTCTAGCCCAAGTTATTCAAGAAAATTTTGAAAATCATTTTTCAAGGCCTTCATCTATTTAGGTGATAAACAGGAAGAAAACTCCAATATGCACTAAGCAGATTGAGAATAAAATATATTGCGTTAGTGATGTAGACCCACTTAGTTACCCACGAAATCAATGGAGAAAAGAAGAAGAAATTCGGATTTCTTGTTGTATTGTCAAGAATAAGATCAGATTAGAACTCTAAAGAAACTAAGTCCTTAAAAGCCCAACCTTGAGATGCCACAAAGGTTGATCACTCCTCTGATCAGTCGAAATTCTAGCATTCAATCAAGAACACAAGAAGGTAAAGCAAAATCTTTTCTTTCTAACTTCAAATTCGTTCATTCCCCTTCCAAAATATGTGGCTGCTGGTTTATATAACTAAAATGCCCTAACTAAGTGAAGAGAGAACGAAATGGGCCTAAGGAAAATGTGGGTTGGGCCCAATTGATCAAAACACACAAAAATGGGCCTTAAACAATTACAAGACTAAACTTAAAATTCCTAATTAATCCTTGCAATCTTCTTATCCTTCCAGATTTATCCCTTGCACAAAAAGATAGGTGACCATCCTTGGTGAAGCTTTGGAATCTTCAAATTTAGTTTTAGAATCCTTTAGCACAGTCTCTTTGTATTGCATTTCCTTGCTCAAGCCTTGCAATGCCTCTTTCGTCCTCTTTGTCCTTGCCCTGGTCATTGGACCGCCAATTAGGGCAAAGGGTCTTGAGAATATTTGGGAACATCAACTTGGTTAGCACCTTGACCACCTCGATCTCTATTAGTTAGTTATATGGGCAATTTACCAATTGAAGATTAGGGATCCGAAGTAGTAGGAGTAGACTAACAAGTGGGTGATCGACTATGGGCTATGTTTGTAATCTAGCCCAAGTTATTCAACAACAGTGAAAAGATACACCAAAAGAAACAAAGTAACAGTAAAATAGAGGAAATTAGGATGTTGTAGTTGAGGTGGCACACAATTTTCATAAAATGTATACGCCTCAACATGGTTCCAGAGGACAGATGGAGTCGGTCCACATCAATACAAGGATTGAAAGCCACTCGGAGGACCTCATCACTACTTTAGTCAAACTAAGAATGCTCACACTTATATCCCCGAGCTATAACAAAAATCCTCCACACTACTTATCAAGACTCTAGAAAAGACTAGGAGAAGATTATTTAAAGAGAGGACAAAGCTCTAAATTTTTTGGTGTGTGGAATAAGGAAGAGAAAACCTCCTTTTATAGTACTACGATGAGTAGGTTTCAATTTTCTTGTAATTTCAATCAGCACACAATATGTTACAGAGCCATTTTAGCTTTGTGACCCCCAATTCAATTGAAATTTTGACTAGATAATTCAAACCTATCGAATTTGTTGTTATAATTTCTCATTCACTATGTTATTGCCTTTATTTTTCAGTAAAATCAATTTTGTTAAGTCTAGCCTAGTGTCGGGATGTACTTTCTTGTTCTAACTCGATCTTGATTTTTTTTTAAAAAATTGTATCAATTGCTTGAAAACGTTTTGTCAGATAATATCCATCTTCTGACTATTCACCCTTTCGCTATCTGATGAAATCTAATATTCAAATTTTGACTCAACTGGATTTCGTATTCACTTCCACAACTCGTGATCTAGTCTTTTCCTTGGGTGGACAGAATGCCCGTGATCCTTCCTTTCCCATGTCATATTGTCGTTTGGAGTTGCAATTATTTTTTTTATGTCCTCATTCCACTCTGCACTAAGCAGATCGACAATAAAATATTTTGCGTTAGTTACATCGGCAATTTACCATTCAGAGATTAGGGATCTGAAGTAGGAGTAGTAGACTAACTAGATGGTGATCGATTGTGGGCTATGTTTGTACTCTAGCCCAAGTTATTCAAGAAAATATTGAAAATCATTTTTCAAGGCCATCATTCAGGTGAAAAACCTGAAGAATACTCCAATCTGCACTAAACAGAACGAGAATAAAATATTTTGCATTAGTTACATTGGCAAACCAATTGAAGATTAGGGATTCAAAGTAGGAGGAATTGACTAACTAGGGTGATCGACAGTGGGCTATGTTTGTACTATAGCCCAAGTTTTTCAAGAAAATCAATTTTCAAGGCCTTCATCTATTTAGGTGATTAATGTGGTCTCCCAAGAAAAATATTTTTCTTAAATTAAAGAACAAGTCCCCCAACTTATAGATTTACTAATTTTATTCCGTCAAATTCAAGGAACTAATAATAAATTTGACAATAAAGTTACACGCCAAGTCTGAAGTGTTAAGTCAATTCTCAAGAAAGCATGAAATCAATCAAGCACCTCAGCACATGCAAACACAATCTTATAAGACTCCAAAGTGACATAAATATTTGTGGGGAAAAAAATCGCAAGTAATTAATTCCAACGAAGAATATTATTTTGGGAATAATATTCCTTTGAAATTCAGCACCTCATTCGTCCTTTGAGAAGAATCTATTTGAAAATGTAAAAATATATGATAAGTCTATAATACTACTGGAATTATACAACAATGAAAAGATACACTAAAAGAAATAGAGTAACAATAAAATAGAGGAAATCTGGTTGTTGAGGTAGTAGAGGTGTTAGAAAGAACTGAGGTCTGTGTTGCACACAATTTTCTTAAAATGTATACACCTCAACATGATTCTAGATTACGGATGGAGTCTGTCCCTCACGACACAACAGTTGAAAGCCGCTAGGAAGACTTCATCACTGCATTAGTCCAACTGAGAGAATGCTCACACTTCTGTCACCAAGCTATAACAAAAATCCTCCAAAACTAATAAGATCAAGACTCTAGAAAAGATAAGGAGAAGATTTTATTTAAAGAGAGGAGAAAGCTCTTAATTTTTTGGTGTGTGGAATAAGGAGAACACCTCCTTTTACAGTATTACGATGAGTAGGTTTCAATTTTCTTGTAATTTTCATCAGCACACAATATGTTACAAAATCCATTATAGCTTTGTGACCCCCAATTTAGTTGAAAAATTAACTAGATAATTCAAACCTATTGAATTCGTTGTTACAATTTCTCATTCACTATGTTTTTGCTTTTATTTTTCAGCAAAATCAATTTTGTGGAGTACATCCTAGTGTAGGGATGTACTTTCCGGTTCTAACTATATCATGAACCTTTTTTTCCAAATTGTCTTTATTTGATTGCTTGATTGAAAACGTTTTGTTGTGTTGATAATATCCATCTTTTGACTGTTGACCCTTTCACGATTTGATGAAATCTATTATTCAAGTTTTGACTCAACCCCATTTCGTATTCACTACCAGAACTCATAGATCTAGTCTTTTCCTTGGCAGGATAGAATGCCCATGATCCTTCCCTTCCATGTCATACTGTCGTTTGGAGTTGCAATTATTTTTTTATGAGGAAACCTGAAGAACACTCCAATCTGCACTAAGCAGATCGAGAATAAAATTTTTTGTGTTAGTTACATGGGCAAATTTACCAATCGGAGATTCGGGATCCAAAGTAGGAGTAGACTAACAAGAGGGTGATCGATTGTGGGCTATGTTTGTACTCTAGCCCAAGTTATCCAAGAAAATATTTAAAATCATTTTTCAAGGCCTTCATCTATTTAGGAGATTAACGTGGACCAAGAAATAATAATTTTTTTTTTAATTTAAAGAACAAGTGCACCAACTTATAGATTTATTAATTTTATTCCCTCAAATTCAAGGAACTAATAATAAATTCGACAATAAAGTTACTCACCAAGTCTGAAAGTGCTAAGTCAATTCTCTAGAAGACAAAGACATGAAATCATTCAAGCACATCAGCATACGCAAACACAATCTTGTAGGACTACAAAGTTAAATAATATTTAGTAGGAAAAAAAATTCACAAGTCTAAAATTCCAACGAAGAATATTATTTTGAGAATAATATTCCTTTGAAATCCAGCATCTCTTTCTGCCATTTTAGAAGAATCTGTTTGAAAATGTTAGAAAAAAACATAGAAAATACAGTAGGAATTATCCAACGATGGAAAGAAATACTAAAAGAAACAGAGCAACAATAAAATAGTGGAAATCGGGTTGTTGATGTATTTGCGGTGTTAGAAGGAACTGAGGCCTGTGTTGCACATAATTTCTTTAAAATGTATACGCCTCAACATGGTGCAAGAGGACGGATGGAGTCTGTCCCCCGGGATACAACAGATGAAAGCAGTAAGGAGGACCTCATCACTACTTTAGTCGAACTGAGAATGCTCATACTTCTATCTCCAAGCTATAACAAAAAACCTCCATACTATTAAGATCAAGACTCTCGAAAAGAAAGGGAGAAGATAGAAATATAAAGCTTGCTTGAAAACGCTTTGTTGTGTGGATAATGTCCATCTTTAGACTCTTCACCCTTTTCGCTATGTGATGAAATCTATTATTCAGGTTTCTCTCAACCTGATTTTCGTATTCACTACCAAAACTCGTAGATCTAGTCTTTTCCTTGGCCAAATAGAATTCATGTGACTTTTCCCAAGTCATATTGTCGTTTGGAGTTGCAATTGTTTTCTCGATGAGGAAACCTGAAGAACATTCCAATTTGCACTAAGCAGATCGAGAATAAAATACACTACGTTAGTTACATTGACAATTTACTAATTGGGGATTAGGAATCCAAAGTAGGAGGATTAGACTAACTAGAGGGTGATCTACTGTGGGCTATGTTTGTACTAAGAGCCCATGTTATTCAAGAAAATATTGAAAATCATTTTTCAAGGCCTTCACCTAAGCAGGTGATAAACCTGAAGAACGCTCCAATATGCACTAAACAGATCGAGAATAAAATACTATACATTGGTTACATTGACAATTTACCAATTGCAGATTAGAGAACCGAAGTAGGAGGATGATTGCGCCCAAAGTGTTATGCGGTGTTGTAGTGTAGCTTTGGGGTGTTGTATCCACAGGGAGATGGAAATTAAATTAAGGAGTCTCTAAATAGGTACTCGTTCACCCAAAATTGTCTAAAGTTATCAATGTTGATTAGATCAATATCAAAATTTTAGGATAAAATTCAATAGTGCAAGATAGTGAAGCTCGGAATTCCCTCACTCGATTTGGATCATTCAATGTTAATTATCCAATTTATTAATTCAATTAAAGGCTTTCATCCCGAGACTTTAATCGGATGATTTGATGTTTAAGATCAATGTAATTCACAATTGTACTTGTAGATCCTAATTTCCTTTCACAATTTTTGCAAGCAATTATTGGAATTAGATTACAAATCAACCCTATACATATAACATAAAATTGTAAATAATCACACCAATAATATCCAAGTAATGAAAATTCAATAAGTATTTCGATTATTCAATAGGAAGAATGTGATTAATCCTATGAAAACCTAATACAAATTAAACCAAATTCACAATAAATCCATCAATAAACTTATATGAAATTGAAATTCAATGATTAGTTTAATTTCACGATAGAAGAAACATGATTAAGTCTATGAGAAATCTAGTAAACATTAAACCAATTCCACATATACATCTAAGAATGAAACCCCAGATCTACAAGTGTTTTAAATCAGATAAATACCAAAGGAATTGAACAATTGACATGAAATCCCCAAAATTGGTGAGTTCCTTCTTTGCTTCACATAATTCTTTAACCTTCCATGGAGTTTTCTTGAGCCCAAGAGATGTTTTAGAGGTCTCGAAGATGAAGAATGGTCGAATTTTCTTCTTCTGGTGGACTTTAGGGTGAGAAAAACTTGTCCAAAAACTTTTTCATAGTTGATTTGGTTGATTTCTGGAAATAAAAGATTTTTGGCCCAATTTATACATATGCGACCACATGGTATAAATCCATGCGGTCGCATGGAACAAAGTAATTCAACCCTAAAACTCTCGGTAATAGTCATGCGGCCACATGACTTTATAACCATGCGACCGCATTGTTTTGCCAATTTTTCACCGGACAACCTTCAGTATTTTGGTCATATCTTTCTCTCTCGATATCCGATTGAGATGATTCAAAGTGCTTTGGAAAGCTGACTCGATGGGCTACAACTTTCATTCAGATGTCAACTTCCAATTCGATTTATACCATGTGAAAAGGATCTAAATATGAGACTGAAAATCGATGCAAAACCTTTCAGCATATGTGATGACATTTTGACTATATTTCATCCCGTCGACTTCTTTCCTCATCCAATTGATGCCGAACACTCTCAAATCTTCATATCTTCAATTTACCTTCCGAGTCATCTTTTGGTATTTGCAATTTGGTCCTTGAACTTTTTTTCTTCCATTTTTCACTTGTTTCACCCATTTGCCATAAACCAAGATATAGAAACATTTAGTGCATTTCGGTGTCAAATAATCATATAAATGCAAATATTAAATGGTGAAAAACGTAACAAATGTTCTATTATCAGAGGAGTAGACTAACAAGACGGTGATTGTAGCGACCGAGAATTTTATTTATGTTTCTTGAAAAACGTGTCGCTAAACCTTAAACCCGAGTTTTAAAAGTAAAAGCGTGTTCGTCTAGCCGTTGTTAAACTAATTTAAACTTATCGAAATCCAATTTCGAATATTTCAATTTATTTTAATTCCTTATCGTTTTAAATCCGAATTTAATACAATAGATTATTATTATTTCGGGTCCAATAATTCATTAGTCCAAATAGGTTCATCTAAGCCCAATTCCTTAAGTCCAATTAGAAAATCCCTCTGGCCCAAATTTTTGGTCCGTTTACTACCCTAGGGATTCGTGCCCTAGACTTCTACTGTATATATACCCCAACCTCTCCCCCCTCCACCTCACTCCCGCAGCCAACAGCCGAAGGGTAAGAAACTCCAAAATTTCATCTCCTCCATGCAGTCAATTCCCAGCCCCATTCAAGTGTGATGCTAGAAAATCAATTTCTAGCATCCACACCATCACCTCCAATTGCACACGACCACCACCCAGAACCATCACCTCCAACACCACCACAGCCACCTCCTGCACGCCACCGCATCAATGCCACCACCACCTCACTACAACAAACACCTCCTGCAAGCCACCACAAGAACACCCAAATTCACCAACCATCCCCGACTTCGAACCACACACTCCCCACCAAATCGACAGCCCCCTTAACCCAAAATTGAACCCCAAATCAAAACCAAAACCAAGAAAATAAAGAGACCCACGAACTTACCTCTTGTCCCGACCACTTTCCCACCGGTCCGCCGCCGGAAAGTCCAAGAAACTGAACCTTCGAGCCTCGTTTTCTCTCAGTCGTGCGCCAAAAATCATCCCCCAGTCACCCCACTCCACTGGCATCTCCACGTGACACCGGCGCTGGCGTCGCCGGCCGGAAGCGACGGAAGGGGCGATGCCGTCGCCTCTCCTCTTTCAGCTCTTTTGAACGCGAGATGGAGAGAGAGAGACGTTTTTATTAAAAATTGATTTTTGAAAAATTATTTTTAAGCCCCTAGTTTAGAAGTTAGTTTATTTTAGTCCCCCCTGTTTTAATGTTTTATTTCAGTTCCAAAGTTCGATTTTTAAATGACATCCCCCAAAATTTATGTTTTAAAACAAATTAGCCCACAGATTTCGAAAAAGTCCATTTCAGTCCCTAAATTCCTATTTTCAATTTTAATAGATTTTCAATTAAGTCCCTATCTTAGAAAAGTTAAATTTTAGCCCTTAAACTTTTAATTTCAGTTTTAATACATTCCGATTGAGTCCCTAAACCTTATTTTTATCGTTTTTAATCTTTAAAAATTTCGAAACGCTAATTCAAAATTTATTTTCTATTTTTGGCTAGACGAAACGTACGAATGATTGAAGAACTGAAATTTTTCTTCCCGCTCCACTTTTCACGCAAATCAAGATAGATTGAGGTAGACTCGCCCCCATTAATTAGTTTAAATTATAATTGCATGTATTATGTGATTTATATGCTTTAATGCATAAGATGAGAATCTCTTATGAGATAGATTATGTTGTTATGCTTGTCGTAACTTATATGCTTAATTGCATGAGAAGAAAGAGAATCTTTTTATGAGATAAGATGTAACTTACTTGCTTAAATGCATGAGACAGACTACCCACACCTTATGATTTTAAGGAGCCTATGATTTTAAAGAAAATAAGTCCATGAGAATATCACTCTATAGATTGCATAATTATGTGTTCAATTATTCTGTAAATTAATTACTGGCGATGAGTCTACTGAATATTTCTTCGAAATGCTCATTCCGCTATTTCAAACTTGAGTTTAAAGTTTTAATCAATTTTCTTTAAATTAATTCAAATGAGATTTATTGCCGTTAAGTTCACAAATTTTAAATGTGATGTTTTAAAAGTTAGTTATTCCGTCAAACTTTTCAATTAAATTTGGGCAAAGAGACGATGACGTAGCGTTCCGGGTCCGCGGAACTCGGGGCGTTACAGCTTGGTATCAGAGCCAGTCTGCGTTTCTGTAGACTGGCAAATTTTCAAAAAAAAATTTGAGAAATCCCACATTATTTAATTCTTATTAATGAAAATTGCCACTGCCATCACTCGATCAGCCGACTCCAAAGGTAAAGAAGTTTATGAAGTTTAAATGTTATTTTAATTCGGATACTTGTTTTGATGCTATATGAGACTTAGAAGAAAGAAAGAAAGAGAAAGAAAGTGTATCCGAATTAGAAAGAAAGAAAGAAAGACGAATTTGAGCATAATTTGGAAGAATTTTCTTTAATTTTTACGTCCTCGTAATTTTAACTAGAAGAGAGAAAAAAAATAACCCCGCTTAATTGGACTTTGCATAATTGATTTAAGACATGGCACCCATTCGTAGAAATGCACTCAGTGACGCAGAACAAGCCATTAGGGATTATGACCGTTTCAGGGCCGAACTGGAGTGGACAATCGCCCAACATGTAGAGCAGTTGAATATCGTACGTGAGCGGGCCATACAGCATGGCTATGTGACCAATAATCACCGATCGATCCGTCACTTACTCTCGACTTTTCGAGGTGACTATGCGGAGGTAGCTAATAACATATATGTAGATGCTCTAGTGTCTCTTAATGTGGAGATGGAGTATGATGCTTTCTGCACGAGATTTGTGGCATACGCCATGTACTTTGAGTACCGCTATGGGTTTGCTCCCGAAGAAGATTCAGAGGAAGAAGGAACTGAGGAAGACGCTGATCCAGTGCTAGGATAGTTCTCGGACGCTGAATCAGGCGTAACCGAAGGATAATAGAGAGATAGGAATTAGAGTAGGCTCGACCTGTTATTGTAAAAAAAAAATACGGCATACGTGCCTTTCTACCTATGTATTTTTTATTAAACGAAGACGAGTTTTGAATAAAATGATATTTGGATTCCAATTTTCATTTCTGAGTTATCTGCTATCGTCTACATTGTTGGTACACTTAATTCAACCTGTATAAACGACTTTTAAAAATTTTATGAAGGTTTTTTGCACCACCAACTCAAAGCGATGTCATCCGGGAATTACTTAACGTGGTGCAAGAGATGAGACAAGCTCCACAGCCGGTTAACCCCACAATACCAACGATAGAACAGTTCCGAAGATATCACCCACCTACGTTCGATGGAGGAGATAGTCCACTAGCAGTGGAAGAATGGCTCCAGGGCATTGAGAAGATATTCAGGCACATATCTTGCCCTGAAGATAAGAAGGTAATTTGTGCCGAGTTCATGTTAATCGGAAGAGCTGGTTTCTGGTGGGAATCTGTATCACGGACAAGGAGCTCAGAGCAGCTAGCAGCTCTGACTTGGGACAAATTTAAGGCTGAGATCAGGGATAAATTTTTCCCACAAGCCCTCAGAGATCACAAGGAGTCCGAATTTCTACGTTTGGTACAGGGTGAAATGGACATAACTGAATACGAGAGGAAGTTCGAAGAACTGTCGCGTTATGCTCCACATCTGGTGGAGACTGAGTTCAAGAAGGCACGACGTTTTGAGAGAGGTCTACTCCTTGATATCCGACAGATTGTCAGTTCACATGAACTGCCAACTTATGGAGAAGTTGTGAAGAAGGCTCAAGTTGTAGCCTATGCCGGTGTGAGAGTTGGGAACCAAGGCAATCATACCGAGCAGAGGTATCAGGGAAAGAGAAAGTGGCAAGGTCCCAATCGCAATCAGAATCAGAACCGGAATCAAGCATTTACCAAGAGGCCAAATCTAGGACCAGCAGGGAGACAGATGACCAATTTCACTCCACCCTGCCCTAAGTGCCAAAGGCCGCATAAGGGAGAGTGCCTTTTTGGAAAGGGAGTTTGCTACAAGTGTGGCCAGCCGGGTCACTTTGCATTGGATTGTCGTGCCCCGTCCGCCCAGGGTTCAATCAGAAGGCGAACCCAGACCAGAACAGAAAAGGAAAAGCAAAAGTTTATGCTATGGATGCCGCTGAGGACTCTGACGTGATTGCAGGTATACTATCTATCTATATAGTATTCCTGTATATGTTCTAATAGACTCAGGAGCTACGCATTCATTTATAGCCGAAGCATGTTTAGGAAGACTGAACTTAATAGAAGAAGAAACTGGTAGTACTCTCGAGGTTAGTTTACCGTCAGGAGGAACTATCGATACCAATAAAATAGTCAAAGCAGTACAAATAGATTTTGATGGCCAAGTTTCGAAGGCAGACTTGAATATTATCCGAATGAACGATTTCGACATTATTCTGGGTATGGATTGGCTTAGCACCAACCGTGCCGCAATTATGTGCCACGAGAAAGAGGTTATTTTTCGCAAAGATGGTGAAGAAGTATTCAGATTTCACGGGACGAAGATCAAAGCACTTCCTCGCCTTATCTCGGCTTTACAAGCGGAGAAATTATTAGCCAAGGATGACTGTCATGGCTATGTGGTTAGTCTTCAAGACAAACCCGTAGAGGAAATTACTCTGGACTCAGTGCCAGTAGTACGCGAGTACAGCGATGTCTTTCCAGACGATCTACCCGATACTCCGCCAGATAGGCAAGTGGAATTTCCATTGATTTGGTACCAGGAGCTGCCCCTGTTTCTAAAGCTCCGTACCGCATGGCGACGAAAGAGTTGCAAGAACTGAAGGTGCAGTTGGAGGAATTGCTAGAGAAGGGTTTCATCAGGCCAAGTGTATCTCCATGGGGAGCACCTGTTCTATTTGTAAAGAAGAAGGACGAAAGTATGAGGATGTGCGTCGACTACCGAGAACTTAACAAGTTGACGATAAAGAATAAGTATCCCCTTCCCAGGATCGAAGACTTGTTCGATCAGCTGAAAGGTACAGCTATCTTTTTCAAGATTGATTTGAGATCTGGTTACCATCAGTTGAAGGTTTCACCAACTGACGTACCAAAGACAGCGTTCAGGACACGATATGGGCATTATGAGTTCACGGTAATGCCTTTCGGCCTCACGAACGCACCTGCAATATTTATGGACTTGATGAATAGAGTTTTCCATCAGTATCTCGATAAATTCGTCATTGTTTTTATCGATGACATACTGATCTACTCCAAAAATTCTGCACAACATGAAGAACATTTGAGGACTGTGTTGGAAACACTGAGAGCAGAAAAGTTGTATGCCAAATTCAAGAAATGTAAATTTTGGCTTGAGCGAATAGGTTTCTTAGGTCACATTGTTACAGCTAAAGGCATTGAAGTTGATCCTTCTAAAGTTGAAACTGTAACGAATTGGCCAACACCTGCGAATGTTGGAGATGTGAGAAGCTTTCTTGGATTAGCCGGGTATTATCGACGATTCATAGAGGGTTTCTTTAAAATAGCAGGTCCTATGACCCAGTTGACCAAGAAGGGAGTTAAGTTTCAATGGACAGAACCATGTGAACAAAGCTTTCAGAAACTTAAGGACAGACTTGTCTCAGCACCACTGTTGACCATACCAGACGGGTCCGATGGTTTTGTTATTTACAGTGACGCATCCAAACGCGGTTTAGGTTGTGTATTGATGCAGAATGGAAAAGTGATCGCATATGCTTTAAGACAATTGAAGCCACATGAAAAGAATTATCCGACGCATGATTTAGAGTTCGCAGCAGTTGTACACGCTCTTAAAATATGGCGACACTATCTGTATGGGAGTAAATGTGAAATCTACACCGATCACAAGAATCTCAAGTATTTCTTCACACTCAGAAGGAATTGAACATGAGACAACGACGGTGGCTAGAGCTAGTAAAGGATTATGACTGCACTATTCTTTACCACCCGGGTAAAGCAAACAAAGTTGCAGACGCCTTGAGCAGAAAGAACGTTGGACAGTTATCAGCTTTGGGAATAACGCAAGATCAATTGATTCAAGATTTTCAGAATTTAAGGATCGAAGTGCGAGTCTCAACAATCCAAGGATCTAACAGATTGGCAAATCTGATCGTCAAACCAGACTTGAGAGGTCGGATTGTAGCAGCTCAAGTCGGAGATAAGTTCTTGGAAAAGATCAGATCCGAGGTTGGGACTGGCAAGAGAATAGGTTTCGAGATTACCGCTGATAAAGCGCTTATGTTCAAAGGACGTCTTTGCGTGCCGAAAGATGAACACATCCAGAATGAGATTTTGACAGAAGCTCATTCGGCATCATATGCATGCCACCCAAGAGGGACAAAGATGTATCGTGATTTGCGTAATACCTTTTGGTGGAGAAACATGAAAGGTTGCATTGCAAGGTTTGTCTCTCGATGTATGACGTGTCAGCAGGTCAAGGCTGAGCATCAGAGACCATCAGGGTTGTTAAATCCCTTGGATATACCAGAATGGAAATGGGAGAAAATTTCCATGGATTTTGTGACAGGGTTACCAAAATCAGTAAGAGGTCACGACGCTATTTGGGTTATTGTAGACCGACTTACGAAGTCAGCTCATTTCCTACCAATCAGAATGACTCTCAATGTGGATCAATTAGCCCAATTGTATGTTAAGGAGATCGTCCGACTTCATGGAGTACCAGCTTCCATTGTCTCCGATAGAGACCCAAGATTCACTTCGAGATTTTGGAAGAGTTTACATGTCGCGATGGGTACTAAATTAAACTTTAGTACAGCTTACCATCCCCAGACAGATGGACAGTCTGAACGTACCATTCAGACATTGGAAGATATGCTTAGAGCTTGTGTGCTAGACTTGAGTGGTAATTGGGAGACTCATCTTCCATTAGTGGAGTTTGCCTATAATAACAGTTTCCAGGCTACTATTGGTATGGCACCATATGAGGTACTATATGGGCGACGTTGTCGATCACCTGTTTATTGGGATGAAGTAGGCGAGAGAAGAATTTTAGGTCCAGAATTGATTGAGAGAACAGTTGAGCTATTGAAAAGATCAGGCTACGGATCAAAGCCGTCGCCCAAGATAGACAGAAAAGTTATCCCGATCGAAGGAGAAAAGACTTGACGTTTGAGATTGGAGAGAAAGTATTCCTGAAAGTAGCTCCTATGAAAGGTACTATCCGTTTCGGCAATAGAGGAAAGCTAAGACCTCGTTTTATCGGACCATTTGAAATCTTAGAAAAAGTAGATAACGTGGCTTATCGTTTAGCGTTACCACCCGAGCTCTCGGCCGTACACAATGTTTTTCACGTTTCTTTATTAAGGAAGTATATCCACGACCCGAGTCATGTGGTAAATTTTCAGACTATTTCGGTTCAGAGGAATTTGTCTTATGAGGAGACGCCTATGTGCATTGTAGAGAGAAAAGTCCATGTCTTAAGAAACAAAGAAGTTCATTTAGTCAAAGTCCAATGGGGTAGATAGGATAGCGATGAAGCTACCTGGGAAAAGGAGGACGAGATTCTGGCTAAGTATCCAGATATTATAGACCAAGTAAGTTTAAATTTCGAGGACGAAATTAATTTAAGGGGATAAGGTTGTAACGACCGAGAATTTTATTTATGTTTCTTGAAAAACGTGTCGCTAAACCTTAAACCCGAGTTTTAAAAGTAAAAGCGTGTTCGTCTAGCCGTTGTTAAACTAATTTAAACTTATCGAAATCCAATTTCGAATATTTCAATTTATTTTAATTCCTTATCGTTTTTAAGCCGAATTTAATACGATAGATTATTATTATTTCGGGTCCAATAATTCATTAGTCCAAATAGGTTCATCTAAGCCCAATTCCTTAAGTCCAATAGAAAATCCCTCTGGCCCAAATTTCTGGTCCGTTTACTACCCTAGGGATTCGTGCCCTAGACTTCTACTGTATATATGCCCCAACCTCTCCCCCCCTCCACCTCACTCCCGCAGCCAACAACCGAAGGGTAAGAAACTCCAAAATTTCATCTCCTCCCTGCAGTCAATTCCCAGCCCCATTCACGTGTGATGCTAGAAAATCAATTTCTAGCATCCACACCATCACCTCCAATTGCACACGACCACCACCCAGAACCATCACCTCCAACACCACCACAGCCACCTCCTGCACGCCACCGCATCAATGCCACCACCACCTCACTACAACAAACACCTCCTGCAAGCCACCACAAGAACACCCAAATTCACCAACCATCCCCGACTTCGAACCACACACTCCCCACCAAATCGACAACCCCCTTAACCCAAAATTGAACCCCAAATCAAAACCAAAACCAAGAAAATAAAGAGACCCACGAACTTACCTCTTGTCCCGACCACTTTCCCACCGGTCCGCCGCCGGAAAGTCCAAGAAACTGAACCTTCGAGTCTCGTTTTCTCTCAGCCGTGCGCCAAAAATATCCCCTAGTCACCCCACTCCACCGGCATCTCTACGTGACGCCGGCGCTGGCGTCGTCGGTCGGAAGCGACGGAAGGGGCGAAGCCGTCGCCTCCCGTCGCCTCTCCTCTCTCAGCTCTTTTAAACGCGAGATGGAGAGAGAGAGACGTTTTTATTAAAAATTGATTTTTGAAAAATTATTTTTAAGCCCCTAGTTTAGGAGTTAGTTTATTTTAGTACCCCCTGTTTTAAAATGTTTTATTTCAGTCCCAAAGTTCGATTTTTAAATGACAGCCCCCAAAATTTATGTTTTAAAACAAATTAGCCCACAGATTTCTAAAAAGTCCATTTCAGTCCCTAAATTCCTATTTTCAGTTTTAATAGATTTTCAATTAAGTCCCTATCTTAGAAAAGTTAAATTTTAGCCCTTAAACTTTTAATTTCAGTTTTAATACATTCCGATTGAGTCCCTAAACCTTATTTTTATCGTTTTTAATCTTTAAAAATTTTGAAACGCTAATTCAAAATTTATTTTCTATTTTTGGCTAGACGAAACGTACGAACGATTGAAGAACTGAGATTTTTCTTCCCGCTCCACTTTTCACGCAAATCGAGATAGATTGAGGTAGACTCGCCCCCATTAATTAGTTAAAATTATAATTGCATGTATTATGTGATTTATATGCTTTAATGCATAAGATGAGAATCTCTTATGAGATAGATTATGTTGTTATGCTTGTCGTAACTTATATGCTTAATTGCATGAGAAGAAAGAGAATCTTTTTATGAGATAAGATGTAACTTACTTGCTTAAATGCATGAGACAGACTACCCACACCCTATGATTTTAAAGAGCCTATGATTTTTCAAAGAAAATAAGCCCATGAGAATATCACTCTATAGATTGCATAATTACGTGTTCAATTATTCTTTAAATTAATTACTGACGATGAGTCTACTGAGTATTTCTTCGAAATGCTCATTCCGCTATTTCAAACTTGAGTTTAAAGTTTTAATCAATTTTCTTTAAATTAATTCAAATGAGATTTATTGCCGTTAAGTTCACAAATTTTAAATGTGATGTTTTAAAAGTTAGTTATTCCGCCAAACTTTTCAATTAAATTAGGGCAAAGAGAAGATGACGTAGCGTTCCGGGTCCGCGGAACTCGGGGCGTTACAGTGATCAACTGTGGGCTATGTTTGTACTCCAGCCCATGTTATTCAAGAAAATATTGAAAATCCTTTTTTCAAGGCCTTTACCTATTCAGGTGAAAAAACTGAAGAAGAACACTCCAATATGCACTAAGCAGATCGTGAATAAAATATTTTGCGTTGGTTACATTGGCAATTTACCAATTGGAGATTAGAGATCCGAAGTAGGAGGAGTAGACTAACTAGAGGGTGATTGACTATGGGCTATGTTTGTACTCTAGCCCCAGTTATTCAAGAAAATATTGAAAAATCCTTTTTCAAGGTCTTCATCTATTCAGGTGATAAACCTGAAGAACACTCCAATATGCACTAAGCAGATCGAGAATAAAATATTTTTCGTTAATTACATTGGCAATTTACAAATTGGAGACTAGGGATCCAAAGTAGAAGGAGTAGACTAACAAACCGGTGATCGACTGTGGGCTATGTTTGTACTTTAGCCCAATTTATTCAAGAAAATATTGAAAATCTTTTTGAAGGCCGTCATCTATTTAGGTGATTAACGTGGTCTCCCAAGAAATAATTTTTTTCTTAAATTAAAGAACAAGTCCCCCCAACTTATAGATTTACTCAAATTATTCCCTCAAATTCAAGAAACCAATAATAAATTTGACTACAAAGTTACTCACCAAGTCTTAATGTGTTAAGTCAATTCTACAAAAGACATGAAACGATTCAAGCACATCAGCACACGCAAACACAATCTTGTAGGACTCCAATGTAAATAAAATATTTTGTGGAAAAAATCATAAGTCATTAACTCCAACGAAGAATATTATTTTGGGAATAATATTCCTTTGAAATCCAGTACCTCTTTCGTCATTTGAGAAGAATCTGTTTGAAAATTATAGAAAAATAAAAAAACAAATATAGAAATACAGCTGGAATTACAATGAAAAGAAACACTAAAAGAAACAGAGTGTCAATAAAATAGAGGAAGTCGGATTGTTGATGTGTCACAAAATTTCCTTAAAATGCATACTCCTCACCATGGTGCAAGAGGACGGACGGACGGACGGACAGACGGAGTCTATCCCCTAGAATACAACTATTGAAAGCCGCCAGGAGGACCTCATCTCTACTTTAGTCAAACTGAGAATTCTCACACTTCTATCACCAAGCTATAATAAAAATCCTCCAAACTACTAAGATCAAGACTCTAGAAAAGAAAGGGAAAAGATAGAAATTTAAAGAGAGTTATCTGAAATTTAATGAGGAGAACACCTCATTTTATAGTACTACGATGGGGAGGTTTCAATTTTCTCGTAATTTCCATCAGCGCACAATATGTTACTATAGCCATTATGGCTTAGTGAGCCCCAATTCAATTGAGAAATTGACTTGATAATTGAAATTTGTTGAATTTGTTATTACAATTTCTCATTCACCATGGCTTTTACTTTTATTTTTCAACACAATCAATTTTGTTGAGACTATCCTAGTGTCGGATGTACTTTCTGGTTCTAACTTGATCTTGAACCTTTTTATTTTTCCATATTTTCTTTATTTTATGGCATGCTTGAAACCATTTTGTTGTGTGGATAATGTCCATCTTCAGACTATTCACCCTTTCTGTAACGCCCCAAATTCTATAAACAAAAGGCGCTACTTAAGTCGAAATATCCTGTAAATAAGTATTCTCAATAGACGCCAAAATATCCTTTAAATAATTTACTCACATCCGAGTGTCAATACCAAATATGATGAGCAAAGTGCTAAAATTTGCAAAAATACTAAAATTTGATATTTAATTGTCAAAATGGAAACCAGCTATTAAAATACTTGTTTCAAAACTTATAAATTAAATGGTCTATCATTTAATCAAGATTATCCTGCTCATTACCTTGCCGAGCTCCTTAACCTGAAAGGGTGGAAAAATATTGGGGTGAGCATAACGAATTATACTCAGTGGAGAAACAACAATCAGTCTAAGTTAAATCTAAATATGAAATCAAATGATGAATATATCAATGCAACATACTGTAGAAATATGTACGGTGAGACATTCCCAAGAACCCAATTACGATCCCGGAACTATTTACGGTCCTGACAACATGTTATTTGCGCTTCACAAATTTTGCATTGTGGGACAACCCCAAGGACCCACTTTCGATCCCGGACCTATTGTAGTCTCTGGCAACCCTTTTCATATGTATAAGAATTATATCAGAATCAAATCACACATCAAGAATTAACACAGACTAAATAACCACAATTGCTTAAATGTAAACCCCACCTCAAAGTCTTGGAAATTTTCTTGAAATTGAATGGATGTAAAGTTACCGTGCTTTAAACTTTTCCTGCGACCTCGTCTAGCAAGAACATAATTAATATAATTTAGGATACTAAGTCCTAATTAATACTTAAAAACCTTTAGGGACTTGATTGAACTTTTGAAAGTAAAGAAATGAGTAATTTGATAATTCTTTAAATATTTACTGTCTAATTATCAAATTTAGAATGTTTAGGGGCAATATGATAAAATTAGAAAGTATTTTATGTTTAATTTGAAGAATACTTAAATTTTAGGGATGGGGAAGGAGCTAAAATCAAATAGGGGACTGATAAGTGTATTTTCCACACTTATTCGAGGCTTTAAACTATAGAATTGTATTGTTCTTTTGGCAAAATACAACCTAAATTGTATTGTATTGCTTTTCTTAGGTAGAACTCGTGTTTGAATGGGAATTGGACGAAAGCATGCAAAAATAGCAAGAGAAGACGAAATACAAAGCTTGGGGGCTAAAGTGCAAATATTCAAAAGTTATGTCAAATATCACGATGAATATTTGAGAGTGTTAGACATTGATTGGATGAGGAAAGAAGCCAAATGGGTGAAATATCATCAAAGTACTACCACATAAACTTTCAGCCGAAAAAGTTATGCTTCGAACTTTCAGTCTCGACTTGAGACCCATGTTTTGGATAGAACACATTCGAATTGGAAAATTAGTACTTCCATAGAAATTGTAGATATTTGAGTCAGCTTTCCAACGCATTTTGAATTATCTCAATTGGATATCGGGAGAGAAAGATATGATCAAAATGCTCAAAATACTTAAAGCTGTTCAGTGGAAAAATTGTATAACTATGCGTACGCACAAGCCTACAAGCCTTGCGTACGCGCGATCCCAATTCTCCCCACCTGAGGCCATTTCACTTGTATTGTGCATACACACAAAGTATGCCATGCATACGCATGGTCCAATTCCCAGAGATTATTTTCTTTCATTTTTTTTCTTTTGGAAACTCTTAGCATACAATATTTTGGCACCGTATTTATACCAGAAGACGTCCAAAACGTAAAGAGGCTCCTTTTGGACCAAAAATCTCAATATTCTACATATTTTGGAGGCGAAGAACAAGGCTTGATCCTCAATCCAAGGTGAATTATGCAAGATTATTGAAGATTATTCAACATCTTTCAAGATTTTATTCAAAAAAGTGGATTTCTCCGCTTCCATCTTTTCTTGTTCCGCGTGATATTTTTTTCCATCTTTCTTGTATATTTTAATTATTAGGATGGCTAGCTAGTTTTTCTATTATATTGGATGATTGAGGAACCCTATTTTTGTTTATTTCAATTCAAGACTTTAATCTAGTTATTTCTTGTGATTTATTGTTTGATTTTGCATTTCCATTGCACTATTGAATTGTTTGGCCATCAATTGAGTAGTTAGTTGCTTGTTGTAGTGTAGGAATACTCACAATGAGTCTAGAACGCGGCAAAATTAACATGTATCGTTAGGATTAGTAATAATGCCTATCGTACATGCAATCATATAGATAACTTAAACTAAATGCATGATTTTCATATGAATTCGGACTAGGAATAGGATCGGATCGGATCGTGTTAATCATAGGTTGGTGTATCTTGGAAAAGAACATTTAACATACTAGCGTTATTGGTTGACAAAAATGCATGAAATTAACTAGATTATTTATTGATAATTGAAACAGATGGAAATAGGGGGAATCATGAGTCGAATATGAACATTCACATGTTTGATAAAATATTTCTATCGCTTTCTTAAATTATAATTAGTATAAATAACAACAAAATCACATCTTTTGTGTCACCTACATCGAATTTGATAAGAACTATTGAACTAGACATTAAACCTTATTCCTCGTGGGATGATAAACTCTTAACTCATTTATTATTACATGTCAACGATTTCGTACGCTTGTGGGTTTTGCACGAACAGGGACTAACTTAGATTTTTGGGCAAACTTTAGGATTTAAAAATGAATTTTCAACATTTAATACCAACCCCCCATTCCCAAATCCATTTTTATGTCAGAGAAGTGCTGCCGTGCTGGTTTCGAAATCAACTTGGGTATAATAAGGATTTCCAAATTGGGTTTTACATTTTGATGGTTTCTAACCAAATTTGAGGTCGGAGGAAGAAGCCTAATGGCGAATGGTGGTTCATGCGATAGTGTTCCAGGTGAGAGGGAGAATAAAGGTTGGGCTGTGATTCGTTTGGCAAGAAAAGTTGTTGGTAACCTCGGGTTTTTTAGTGTCCTTCACTACACCCAGAAATTTCAACCAGAAGGAAAGCAAGATATGGAGAGCAAGGATTGGAGTTGCAGGTCACTTCAAAAAGCTCAACTCACGGCTTTGACTTCCATCCTCCAGTGTGTGTCTATATATATATATTTGAGTGAGATTATTGTGTGAAAGAATGTATGAATATTGGTTGTGTTATTGGATTGAACCGAGATGGAGTATGACATTAAACTTGGAGATTTCGTTTTCCTCTCCCTTTTTTTCATTTATTAATATATTGAGAAGAACAGAGATTATAGAATTCCAACTGAAACTGAAAATTATTTTCGAAGGAGTTACTTGCACAAATTTGTGGAGGAGGATTTACTAGTTCGAGAGTTCAACTTGAAATTGGAAGAACTGAAGAACTAGTGTAGTGTGTCAATGTGGGTTAGAAGACGATGCTGATGAAATCAAAGAAAAATAATTGTTCAAACGTTGAGAGATTTACCTAGTTGAAATGCCCAGATTTCTTGTGAAGTTTTGTTCAGCCGTGAGAGTGAAAATTTTGGAGGTAGAAACGACTGGTTTTTGGTTTTGACACTGTTGATCCCTACAACCCTATGTTGGGCTGATCATGGACTTTAAGCTTGGGCCAAAGAGGAGTATTGGACCAAGAGTAATTTAAAATAGATGTTGGGTGTAAAATTCGACCCGATAAAAATATTGAATTTCTAAGATTAAAAATCGTTTTGAATTCTTATATAGAATTTTTTATTAGACAACTCAACGGACGCAAAATAAATTCTAAAATTTGACGGTAATGTTGTAGAGACACAACTTAAGTTATAAAATTTGCATTTTAAAAATTCGGGTCGCTACACTTTCGCTATGTGACGAATTTTATTATTCAGGTCTTTTCCTTGGTCGGACGGAATTCTCGTGATCCTTCCTTTCCCGTGTCATAATTTCATTTGGAGTTCCAGTTCTTTTCTTGACGAGGAAACCTGAAGAACAGTCCAATCTAAACATTGTGTTGATAACATTGGCAATTTACCAATTGAAGATTAAAGATCCGAAGTAGGAGGAGTTAACTAGAGGGTGATCGGTTGTGGGCTATGTTTGTACTGTAGCCCAAGTTATTGAAGAAAATATTGAAAATCGTTTTTCAAGGTCTTCATCTATTCAAATGATAAACCTGAATAACACTCCAACGATAAACCTGAATAACACTAAGCTGATTGAGAATAAAATATTTTGCTTTAATTACATTTACAATTTAAAAATTGGAGACTAGGATCCAAAGTAGGAGGAGTAGACTAACAAACGGGTGATCGACTGTGGGCTGTAATTGTACTCTAGCCCAAGTTATTCAAGAAATGACGTGGTCTCCCAAAAAATAATTTGTTTTCTTAAATTAAAGAACAAGCCCCCCAAATTATAGATTTATTAATTTTATTACCTCAAATTCGAGGAAATAATAATAAATTTCGACAATAAAGTTACTCACCAAGTCTGAAAGTTTTAACTCAATTCTCCAGAATACATGAAATCATTCAAGCACGTCAGCACACGCAAACACAATCTAGTTGATTCCAAAGTTAATAATTTTTTTGTGGGAAGAAAAATCATAAGTAATAATTCCAGCAAAGAATATTATTTTGGGAATAGTATTCCTTTGAAATCCAGCACCTCTTTTGTCCTTTGAGAAGAATTTCTTTCTATATATATATATAGAAATACTGCTGGAATTATCAAACAATGAAAACAAACAGAGTAACAATAAAATAGAGGAAATCGAGTTGTTGATATAGGTACGGTGTTAGAAGGAACTGAGGCCTGTGTTGCACACAATTTTCTTAAAATGTTTATGCTTCAACATGGTGCAAGAGGATGGATGAAGTCTGTTCCCCAGGATACAATAGTTGAAAGCCGCCAGGAGAACCTCATCACTGCTTTAGTCGAACTAAGAATGATCACACTTCTATCCCAAGGCTATGACAAAAATCCTCCAAACTACGAATGCCTCGACTACAGAAAAGAAAGGGAGAAGATAGAAATGTTAAGAGAGGAGAAAGCTATAAAAATTTTGGTGTGCGGAATAAGGCAGAGAACACCTCCTTTATAGTAGTACTACGATGAGGAGGACAATTTCTCATTCACCGTGTTTTACTTTTATTTTTCAGTAAAATCAATTTTGTTTGAGTCTATCCTAGTGTCGGGATGCACTTTCTGGTTCTAATTTGATCTTCAACCTTTTTACCAAATTGTCTTGATTTGATTGGATGTTTTAAAACATTTTCATTTGTGGATAATGTCCATCTTCTGACTATTCAACCTTTGGCCATCTCTTGAAATCTATTATTCAGGTTTTGACTCAACCTTATTTCGTATTCACTGCCATAACTCGTAGATCTAGTCTTTTCCTTGGCCAGATAGAATGTCGGTGATCTTTCTTTATCCATGTCATAATGTCGTTTGGAGTTGCAGACTTACGATTGTTTTCTTGATGAGGAAACCTGAAGAATAGTCCGATCTACACCATTCAGATCTGGAATAAAATATTTTGCTTTAATTACATTGGCAATTCACTAAGGAGGTTTCAACTTTCTTGTAATTTCGATCGACATATACAATAGTCATTATGTCTTTGTGTGACCCAGAATTCAATTTAAAAAATTGACCAGATAATTGAAACCTGTTGTTACAATTTCTCATTCACCGTGTTTTTACTTTTATTTTTCAGCAAAATCAATTTTGTTGAGTCTATCCTAGTGTCGGGATGCACTTTCTGGTTCTAATTCGATCTTCAACCTTTTTACCAAATTGTCTTTGATTTGATTGGATGTTTTAAAACATTTTCTTTTGTGGATAATGTCCATTTCCTTCTTCTGATATATTCAACCCTTTGGCGCCATCTCTTGAAATCTATTATTCAAGTTTTGACTCAATCCTATTTCGTATTCACTGCCACAACTCGTAGATCTAGTCTTTTCCTTGGCCAGATAGAATGTCGGTGATCTTTCTTTATCCATGTCATAATGTCGTTTGGAGTTGCAGGAATTTCGATTGTTTTCTTGATGAGGAAACCTGAAAGAATAGTCCGATCTGCACCATTCAGATCTCGAATAAAATATTTTGCTTTAGTTACATTGGCAATCTACTAAGGAGGTTTCAACTTCTTGTAATTTCGATCGACATACAATAGTCATGATGTCCAAAGAACCCAGAATTCAATTTAAAAATTGACCAGATAATTGAAACCTGTTGTTACAATTTCTCATTCACCGTGTTTTACTTTTTTTTTTCAGCAAAATCAATTTTGTTGAGTCTATCCTAGTGTCGGGATGCACTTTCTGGTTCTAATTCGATCTTCAACCTTTTTACCAAATTGTCTTGATTTGATTGGATGTTTTAAAACATTTTCTTTTGTGGATAATGTCCTTCTTCTGATACTATTCACCCTTTCGCCATCTCTTGAAATCTATTATTCAAGTTTTGACTAACCCTATTTCGTATTCACTGCCACAACTCGTAGATCTAGTCTTTTCCTTGGCCAGATAGAATGTCGGTGATCTTTCTTTATCCATGTCATAATGTCGTTTGGAGTTGCAGACTTACGATTGTTTTCTTGATGAGAAAACCTGAAAAATAGTCCGATCTGCACCATTCAGATCTCACCTAAAATTTTTGCTTTAGTTACATTGGCAATTCACTAAGGAGGTTTCAACTTTCTTGTAATTTCGATCGTCTTACAACAGTCATTATGTCTTTGTGACCCAAAATTCAATTTAAAAATTGACCAGATAATTGAAACCTGTTGTTACAATTTCTCATTCAGCGTGATTTTACTTTTATTTTTTAGGAAAATCAATTTTGTTGAGTCTATCCTAGTGTCGGGATGCACTTTTTGGGTTTAATTCGATCTTCAACCTTTTTACCAAATTGTCTTAATTTGATTCGATGTTTTAAAACATTTTCTTTTGTGGATAATGTCCATCTTCTAACTATTCACCCTTTCGCCATCCCTTGAAATCTATTATTCAAGTTTTGACTAAACCCTATTTCGTATTCACTGCCACAACTCGTAGATCTAGTCTTTTCCTTGGCCAGATAGAATGTCGGTGATCTTTCTTTATCCATGTCATAATGTTGTTTGGAGTTTCAGACTTACGATTGTTTTCTTGATGAGGAAACCTGAAAAATAGTCCGATCTGCACCATTCAGATCTCGAATAGAATATTTTGCTTTAATTACACTGGCAATTCACTAAGGAGGTTTCAACTTTCTTGTAATTTCGATCTTCTTACAACAATCATTATGTCTTTGTGACCCAAAATTCAATTTAAAAATTGACCAGATAATTGAAACCTGTTGTGACAATTTCTCATTCAGCGTGATTTTACTTTTATTTTTCAGCAAAATCAATTTTGTTGAGTCTATCCTAGTGTCGGGATGCACTTTCTGGTTCTAATTCGATCTTCAACCTTTTTACCAAATTGTCTTGATTTGATTGGATGTTTTTTTAAACATTTTCTTTTGTGGATAATGTCCCTCTTCTGACTATTCACCCTTTCGCCATCTCTTGAAATCTATTATTCAAGTTTTGACTAAATCCTATTTCGTATTCACTGCCACAACTCGTAGATCTAGTCTTTTCTTGGCCAGATAGAATGTCGGTGATCTTTCTTTATCCATGTCATAATGTCGTTTGGAGTTGCAGACTTACGATTGTTTTCTTGATGAGGAAACCTGAAGAATAGTCCGATCTGCACCATTCAGATCTCGAATAAAATATTTTTGCTTTAGTTACATTGGCAATTCACTAAGGAGGTTTCAACTTTCTTGTAATTTCGATCGACATACAATAGTCATTATGTCTTTGTGACCCAGAATTCAATTTAAAAATTGACCAGATAATTGAAAACCTGTTGTTACAATTTCTCATTCATTCACCGTGTTTTTAACTTTTTTTTTCAGCAAAATCAATTTTGTTTGAGTCTATCCTAGTGTCGGGATGCACTTTCTGGTTCTAAATTCGATCTTCAACCTTTTTACCAAATTGTCTTGATTTGATTGGATGTTTTAAAACATTTTTTTTTTGTGGATAATGTCCATCTTCTGACTATTCACCCTTTCGCCATCTCTTGAAATCTATTATTCAAGTTTTGACTCAAATCCTATTTCGTATTCACTGCCACAACTCGTAGATCTAGTCTTTTCCTTGGCCAGATAGAATGTCGGTGATCTTTCTTTATCCATGTCATAATGTCGTTTGGGAGTTGCAGACTTACGATTGTTTTCTTGATGAGGAAACCTGAAGAATAGTTCGATCTGCACCATTCAGATCTCGAATAAAATATTTTGCTTTAGTTACATTGGCAATTCACTAAGGAGGTTTCAACTTTCTTGTAATTTCGATCGACTTACAATAGTCATTATGTCTTTGTGACCCAGAATTCAATTTAAAAATTGCCCAGATAATTGAAACCTGTTGTTACAATTTCTCATTCACCGTGATTTTACTTTTATTTTTCAGCAAAATCAATTTTGTTGAGTCTATCCTAGTGTCGGGATGCACTTTCTGGGTCTAATTCGATCTACCTTTTTACCAAATTGTCTTGATTTGATTGGATGTTTTAAAACATTTTCTTTTGTGGATAATGTCTCTCTTCTGACTATTCACCCTTTAGCCATCTCTTGAAATCTATTACTCAAGTTTTGACTCAACCCTATTTCGTATTCACTGCCACAACTCGTAGATCTAGTCTTTTCCTTGGCCAGATAGAATGTCGGTGATCTTTCTTTATCCATGTCATAATGTTGTTTGGAGTTTCAGACTTACGATTGTTTTCTTGATGAGGAAACCTGAAAAATAGTCCGATCTGCACCATTCTTATCTCGAATAGAATATTTTGCTTTAATTACACTGGCAATTCACTAAGGAGGTTTCAACTTTCTTGTAATTTCGATCGTCTTACAACAGTCATTATGTCTTTGTGACCCAGAATTCAATTTAAAAATTGACCAGATAATTGAAACCTGTTGTTACAATTTCTCATTCACCGTGTTTTTAACTTTTATTTTTTCAGCAAAATCAATTTTGTTGAGTCTATCCTAGTGTCGGGATGCACTTTCTGGTTCTAATTCGATCTTCAACCTTTTTACCAAATTGTCTTGATTTGATTGGATGTTTTAAAACATTTTCTTTTGTGGATAATGTCCCTCTTCTGACTATTCACCCTTTCGCCATCTCTTGAAATCTATTATTCAAGTTTTGACTCAACCTATTTCGTATTCACTGCCACAACTCTCGTAGATCTAGTCTTTTCCTTGGCCAGATAGAATGTCGGTGATCTTTCTTTATCCATGTCATAATGTCGTTTGGAGTTGCAGACTTACGATTGTTTTTTCTTGATGAGGAAACCTGAAGAATAGTCCGATCTGCACCATTCAGATCTCGAATAAAATATTTTGCTTTAGTTACATTGGCAATTCACTAAGGAGGTTTCAACTTTCTTGTAATTTCGATCGACTTACAATAGTCATTATGTCTTTGTGACCCAGAATTCAATTTAAAAAATTGACCAGATAATTGAAACCTGTTGTTACAATTTCTCATTCACCGTGTTTTTTTTTTTTTTATTTTTCAGCAAAATCAATTTTGTTGAGTCTATCCTAGTGTCGGGATGCACTTTCTGGTTCTAATTCGATCTTCAACCTTTTTACCAAATTGTCTTGATTTGATTGGATGTTTTAAAACATTTTCTTTTGTGGATAATGTCCCTCTTCTGACTATTCACCCTTTCGCCATCTCTTGAAATCTATTATTCAAGTTTTGACTCAACCCTATTTCGTATTCACTGCCACAACTCGTAGATCTAGTCTTTTCCTTGGCCAGATAGAATGTCGGTGATCTTTCTTTATCCATGTCATAATGTCGTTTGGAGTTTCAGACTTACGATTGTTTTCTTGATGAGGAAACCTGAAAAATAGTCCGATCTGCACCATTCAGATCTCGAATAAAATATTTTGCTTTAGTTACACTGGCAATTCACTAAGGAGGTTTCAACTTTCTTGTAATTTCGATCGACATACAATAGTCAATCTGTCTTTGTGACCCAGAATTCAATTTAAAAATTGACCAGATAATTGAAACCTGTTGTTACAATTTCTCATTCACCGTGTTTTTACTTTTTTATTTTTCAGCAAAATCAATTTTGTTGAGTCTATCCTAGTGTCGGAATGCACTTTCTGGTTCTAATTCGATCTTCAACCTTTTTACCAAATTGTCTTGATTTGATTGGATGTTTTAAAACATTTTCTTTTGTGGATAATGTCCCTCTTCTGACTATTCACCCTTTCGCCATCTCTTGAAATCTATTATTCAAGTTTTGACTCAACCCTATTTCGTATTCACTGCCACAACTCGTAGATCTAGTCTTTTCCTTGGCCAGATAGAATGTCGGTGATCTTTCTTTATCCATGTCATAATGTCGTTTGGAGTTGCAGACTTACGATTGTTTTCTTGATGAGGAAACCTGAAGAATAGTCCGATCTGCACCATTCAGATCTCGAATAAAATATTTTGCTTTAGTTACATTGGCAATTCACTAAGGAGGTTTCAACTTTCTTGTAATTTCGATCGACATACAATAGTCATTATGTCTTTGTGACCCAGAATTCAATTTAAAAATTGACCAGATAATTGAAACCTGTTGTTACAATTTCTCATTCACCGTGTTTTTACTTTTATTTTTCAGCAAAATCAATTTTGTTGAGTCTATCCTAGTGTCGGGATGCACTTTTTGGTTCTAATTCGATCTTCAACCTTTTTACCAAATTGTCTTGATTTGATTGGATGTTTTAAAACATTTTCTTTTGTGGATAATGTCCCTCTTCTGACTATTCACCCTTTCGCCATCTCTTGAAATCTATTATTCAAGTTTTGACTAAACCCTATTTCGTATTCACTGCCACAACTCGTAGATCTAGTCTTTTCCTTGGCCAGATAGAATGTCGGTGATCTTTCTTTATCCATGTCATAATGTCGTTTGGAGTTGCAGACTTACGATTGTTTTCTTGATGAGGAAAACCTGAAGAATAGTCCGATCTGCACCATTCAGATCTCGAATAGAATATTTTGCTTTAATTACACTGGCAATTCACTAAGGAGGTTTCAACTTTCTTGTAATTTCGATCTTCTTACAACAATCATTATGTCTTTGTGACCCAAAATTCAATTTAAAAATTGCCCAGATAATTGAAACCTGTTGTTACAATTTCTCATTCACCGTGTTTTTACTTTTATTTTTCAGCAAATTCAATTTTGTTGAGTCTATCCTAGTGTCGGAATGCACTTTCTGGTTCTAATTCGATCTTCAATCTTTTTACCAAATTGTCTTGATTTGATTGGATGTTTTAAAAACATTTTCTTTTGTGGATAATGTCCCTCTTCTGACTATTCACCCTTTGGCCATCTCTTGAAATCTATTATTCAAGTTTTGACTCACCCTATTTCGTATTCACTGCCACAACTCGTAGATCTAGTCTTTTCCTTGGCCAGATAGAATGTCGGTGATCTTTCTTTATCCATGTCATAATGTCGTTTGGAGTTTCAGACTTACGATTGTTTTCTTGATGAGGAAACCTGAAAAATAGTCCGATCTGCACCATTCAGATCTCGAATAAAATATTTTGCTTTAGTTACACTGGCAATTCACTAAGGAGGTTTCAACTTTCTTGTAATTTCGATCGACATACAATAGTCATTATGTCTTAGAATTCAATTTAAAAATTGACCAGATAATTGAAACCTGTTGTTACAATTTCTCATTCACCGTGTTTTTACTTTTATTTTTCAGCAAAATCAATTTTGTTGAGTCTATCCTAGTGTCGGGATGCACTTTCTGGTTCTAATTCGATCTTCAACCTTTTTACCAAATTGTCTTAATTTGATTCGATGTTTTAAAACATTTTTCTTTTGTGGATAATGTCCATCTTCTGACTATTCACCCTTTTGCCATCTCTTGAAATCTATTATTCAAGTTTTGACTCAAACCCTATTTCGTATTCACTGCCACAACTCGTAGATCTAGTCTTTTCCTTGGCCAGATAGAATGTCGGTGATCTTTCTTTATCCATGTCATAATGTCGTTTGGAGTTGCAGACTTACGATTGTTTTCTTGATGAGGAAACCTGAAGAATAGTCCGATCTGCACCATTCAGATCTCGAATAAAATATTTTTTGCTTTAGTTACATTGGCAATTCACTAAGGAGGTTTCAACTTTCTTGTAATTTCGATCGACTTACAATAGTCATTATGTCTTTGTGACCCAGAATTCAATTTAAAAATTGACCAGATAATTGAAACCTGTTGTTACAATTTCTCATTCACCGTGTTTTTACTTTTATTTTTCAGCAAAATCAATTTTGTTGAGTCTATCCTAGTGTCGGGATGCACTTTCTGGTTCTAATTCGATCTTCAACCTTTTTACCAAATTGTCTTGATTTGATTGGATGTTTTAAAAAAACATTTTTCTTTTGTGGATAATGTCCCTCTTCTGACTATTCACCCTTTGGCCATCTCTTGAAATCTATTATTCAAGTTTTGACTCAATCCTATTTCGTATTCACTGCCACAACTCGTAGATCTAGTCTTTTCCTTGGCCAGATAGAATGTCGGGGTGATCTTTCTTTATCCATGTCATAATGTCGTTTGGAGTTGCAGACTTACGATTGTTTTCTTGATGAGGAAACCTGAAGAATAGTCCGATCTGCACCATTCAGATCTCGAATAAAATATTTTGCTTTAGTTACATTGGCAATTCACTAAGGAGGTTTCAACTTTCTTGTAATTTCGATCGACATACAATAGTCATTATGTCTTTGTGACCCAGAATTCAATTTAAAAAATGACCCAGATAATTGAAACCTGTTGTTACAATTTCTCATTCACCGTGTTTTTAAACTTTTTATTTTTCAGCAAAATCAATTTTGTTGAGTCTATCCTAGTGTCGGGATGCACTTTCTGGTTCTAATTCGATCTTCAACCTTTTTACAAATTGTCTTGATTTGATTGGATGTTTTAAAACATTTTCTTTTTGTGGATAATGTCCCTCTTCTGACTATTCACCCTTTCGCCATCTCTTGAAATCTATTATTCAAGTTTTGACTAAATCCTATTTCGTATTCACTGCCACAACTCGTAGATCTAGTCTTTTCCTTGGCCAGATAGAATGTCGGTGATCTTTCTTTATCCATGTCATAATGTCGTTTGGAGTTGCAGACTTTCGATTGTTTTCTTGATGAGGAAACCTGAAGAATAGTCCGATCTGCACCATTCAGATCTCGAATAAAATATTTTGCTTTAGTTACATTGGCAATTCACTAAGGAGGTTTCAACTTTCTTGTAATTTCGATCGACATACAATAGTCATTATGTCTTTGTGACCCAGAATTCAATTTAAAAATTGACCAGATAATTGAAACCTGTTGTTACAATTTCTCATTCACCGTGTTTTTACTTTTATTTTTCAGCAAAATCAATTTTGTTGAGTCTATCCTAGTGTCGGGATGCACTTTCTGGTTCTAATTCGATCTTCAACCTTTTTACCAAATTGTCTTAATTTGATTCGATGTTTTAAAACATTTTCTTTTGTGGATAATGTCCATCTTCTGACTATTCACCCTTTGGCCATCTCTTGAAATCTATTATACAGGTTTTGACTCAATCCTATTTCGTATTCACTACCACAACTCGTAGATCTAGTCTTTTCCTTGGCCAGATAGAATGTCGGTGATCTTTCTTTATCCATGTCATAATGTCGTTTGGAGTTGCAGACTTACGATTGTTTTCTTGATGAGGAAACCTGAAGAATAGCCCGATCTTCACCATTCAGATCTCGAATAAAATATTTTGCTTTAGTTACATTGGCAATTCAATAAGGAGGTTTCAACTTTCTTGTAATTTCGATCGACATACAATAGTCATTATGTCTTTTGTGACCCAGAATTCAATTTAAAAAATTGACCAGATAATTGAAACCTGTTGTTACAATTTCTCATTCACCGTGTTTTTTAAACTTTTATTTTTCAGCAAAATCAATTTTGTTGAGTCTATCCTAGTGTCGGGATGCACTTTCTGGTTCTAATTCGATCTTCAACCTTTTTACCAAATTGTCTTGATTTGATTGGATGTTTTAAAAAACATTTTCTTTTGTGGATAATGTCCCTCTTCTGACTATTCACCCTTTCGCCATCTCTTGAAATCTATTATTCGAGTTTTGACTCACTCCTATTTCGTATTCACTGCCACAACTCGTAGATCTAGTCTTTTCCTTGGCCAGATAGAATGTCGGTGATCTTTCTTTATCCATGTCATAATGTCGTTGGGAGTTGCAGACTTACGATTGTTTTCTTGATGAGGAAACCTGAAGAATAGTTCGATCTGCACCATTCAGATCTCGAATAAAATATTTTGCTTTAGTTACATTGGCAATTCACTAAGGAGGTTTCAACTTTCTTGTAATTTCGATCGACATACAATAGTCAATCTTTGTGACCCCAGAATTCAATTTAAAAATTGACCAGATAATTGAAACCTGTTGTTACAATTTCTCATTCACCGTGTTTTTACTTTTATTTTTCAAGCAAAATCAATTTTGTTGAGTCTATCCTAGTGTCGGGATGCACTTTCTGGTTCTAATTCGATCTTCAACCTTTTTACCAAATTGTCTTGATTTGATTGGATGTTTTAAAACATTTTTTCTTTTGTGGATAATGTCCATCTTCTGACTATTCAACCTTTGGCCATCTCTTGAAATCTATTATTCAGGTTTTGACTCAACCTTATTTCGTATTCACTGCCATAACTCGTAGATCTAGTCTTTTCCTTGGCCAGATAGAATGTCGGTGATCTTTCTTTATCCATGTCATAATGTCGTTTGGAGTTGCAGACTTACGATTGTTTTCTTGATGAGGAAACCTTGAAGAATAGTCCGATCTGCACCATTCAGATCTCGAATAAAATATTTTGCTTTAGTTACATTGGCAATTCACTAAGGAGGTTTCAACTTTCTTGTAATTTCGATCGACTTACAATAGTCATTATGTCTTTGTGACCCAGAATTCAATTTAAAAATTGCCCAGATAATTGAAACCTGTTGTTACAATTTCTCATTCACCGTGATTTTACTTTTATTTTTCAGCAAAATCAATTTTGTTGAGTCTATCCTAGTGTCGGGATGCACTTTCTGGTTCTAATTCGATCTTCAACCTTTTTACCAAATTGTCTTGATTTGATTGGATGTTTTAAAACATTTTCTTTTGTGGATAATGTCTCTCTTCTGACTATTCACCCTTTAGCCATCTCTTGAAATCTATTACTCAAGTTTTGACTCAACCCTATTTCGTATTCACTGTCACAACTCGTAGATCTAGTATTTTCCTTGGCCAGATAGAATGTCGGTGATCTTTCTTTATACATGCCATAATGTCGTTTGGGAGTTGCAGACTTACGATTGTTTTCTTGATGAGGAAACCTGAAGAATAGTCCGATCTGCACCATTCAGATCTCGAATAAAAATATTTTTTGCTTTAGTTACATTGGCAATTCACTAAGGAGGTTTCAACTTTCTTGTAATTTCGATCGACATACAATAGTCATTATGTCTTTGTGACCCAGAATTCAATTTAAAAATTGACCAGATAATTGAAAACCTGTTGTTACAATTTCTCATTCACCGTGTTTTTAACTTTTATTTTTCAGCAAAATCAATTTTGTTGAGTCTATCCTAGTGTCGGGATGCACTTTCTGGTTCTAATTCGATCTTCAACCTTTTTACCAAATTGTCTTGATTTGATTGGATGTTTTAAAAACATTTTCTTTTGTGGATAATGTCCCTCTTCTGACTATTCACCCTTTGGCCATCTCTTGAAATCTATTATTCAAGTTTTGACTCAACCCTATTTCGTATTCACTGCCACAACTCGTAGATCTAGTCTTTTCCTTGGCCAGATAGAATGTCGGTGATCTTTCTTTATCCATGTCATAATGTCGTTTGGAGTTGCAGACTTACGATTGTTTTCTTGATGAGGAAACTTGAAGAATAGTCCGATCTGCACCATTCAGATCTCGAATAAAATATTTTTGCTTTAGTTACATTGGCAATTCACTAAGGAGGTTTCAACTTTCTTGTAATTTCGATCGACATACAATAGTCATTATGTCTTTGTGACCCAGAATTCAATTTAAAAATTGACCAGATAATTGAAACCTGTTGTTACAATTTCTCATTCACCGTGTGTTTTTACTTTTATTTTTCAGCAAAATCAATTTTGTTGAGTCTATCCTAGTGTCGGGATGCACTTTCTGGTTCTAATTCGATCTTCAACCTTTTTACCAAATTGTCTTGATTTGATTGGATGTTTTTTAAAACATTTTCTTTTGTGGATAATGTCCATCTTCTGACTATTCACCCTTTCGCCATCTCTTGAAATCTATTATTCAAGTTTTGACTCAACCCTATTTCGTATTCACTGCCACAACTCGTAGATCTAGTCTTTTCCTTGGCCAGATAGAATGTCGGTGATCTTTCTTTATCCATGTCATAATGTCGTTTGGAGTTGCAGACTTACGATTGTTTTCTTGATGAGGAAAACTTGAAGAATAGTTCGATCTGCACCATTCAGATCTCGAATAAAATATTTTTGCTTTAGTTACATTGGCAATTCACTAAGGAGGTTTCAACTTTCTTGTAAATTTCGATCGACATACAATAGTCATTATGTCTTTGTGACCCAGAATTCAATTTAAAAATTGACCAGATAATTGAAACCTGTTGTTACAATTTCACATTCACCGTGTTTTTACTTTTATTTTTCAGCAAAATCAATTTTGTTGAGTCTATCCTAGTGTCGGGATGCACTTTCTGGTTCTAATTCGATCTTCAACCTTTTTACCAAATTGTCTTGATTTGATTGGATGTTTTAAAACATTTTCTTTTGTGGATAATGTCCCTCTTCTGACTATTCACCCTTTGGCCATCTCTTGAAATCTATTATTCAAGTTTTGACTCACTCCCTATTTCGTATTCACTGCCACAACTCGTAGATCTAGTCTTTTCTTTGGCCAGATAGAATGTCGGTGATCTTTCTTTATCCATGTCATAATGTCGTTTGGAGTTTAGACTTACGATTGTTTTCTTGATGAGGAAACCTGAAGAATAGTCCGATCTGCACCATTCAGATCTCGAATAAAATATTTTGCTTTAGTTACATTGGCAATTCACTAAGGAGGTTTCAACTTTCTTGTAATTTCGATCGACTTACAATAGTCATTATGTCTTTGTGACCCATAATTCAATTTAAAAATTGCCCAGATAATTGAAACCTGTTGTTACAATTTCTCATTCATTCACCGTGTTTTTAAACTTTTATTTTTCAGCAAAATCAATTTTGTTGAGTCTATCCTAGTGTCGGGATGCACTTTCTGGGTCTAATTCGATCTACCTTTTTACCAAATTGTCTTGATTTGATTGGATGTTTTAAAACATTTTCTTTTGTGGATAATGTCCCTCTTCTGACTATTCACCCTTTTGCCATCTCTTGAAATCTATTATTCAAGTTTTGACTAAACCCTATTTCGTATTCACTGCCACAACTCGTAGATCTAGTCTTTTCCTTGGCCAGATAGAATGTCGGTGATCTTTCTTTATCCATGTCATAATGTCGTTTGGAGTTGCAGACTTACGATTGTTTTCTTGATGAGGAAACCTGAAGAATAGTCCGATCTGCACCATTCAGATCTCGAATAAAAATATTTTGCTTTAGTTACATTGGCAATTCACTAAGGAGGTTTCAACTTTCTTGTAATTTCGATCGACATACAATAGTCATTATGTCTTTGTGACCCAGAATTCAATTTAAAAAATTGACCAGATAATTGAAACCTGTTGTTACAATTTCTCATTCACCGTGTTTTTACTTTTATTTTTCAGCAAAATCAATTTTGTTGAGTCTATCCTAGTGTCGGGATGCACTTTCTGGTTCTAATTCGATCTTCAACCTTTTTTACCAAATTGTCTTGATTTGATTGGATGTTTTAAAAACATTTTCTTTTGTGGATAATGTCCCATCTTCTGACTATTCACCCTTTCGCCATCTCTTGAAATCTATTATTCAAGTTTTGACTCAACCCTATTTCGTATTCACTGCCACAACTCGTAGATCTAGTCTTTTCCTTGGCCAGATAGAATGTCGGTGATCTTTCTTTATCCATGTCATAATGTCGTTTGGGAGTTGCAGACTTACGATTGTTTTCTTGATGAGGAAACCTGAAGAATAGTCCGATCTGCACCATTCAGATCTCGAATAAAATATTTTGCTTTAGTTACATTGGCAATTCACTAAGGAGGTTTCAACTTTCTTGTAATTTCGATCGACATACAATAGTCATTATGTCTTTGTGACCCAGAATTCAATTTAAAAATTGACCAGATAATTGAAACCTGTTGTTACAATTTCTCATTCACCGTGTTTTTAAACTTTTATTTTTCAGCAAAATCAATTTTGTTGAGTCTATCCTAGTGTCGGGATGCACTTTCTGGTTCTAATTCGATCTTCAACCTTTTTACCAAATTGTCTTGATTTGATTGGATGTTTTAAAACATTTTCTTTTGTGGATAATGTCCCTCTTCTGACTATTCACCCTTTCGCCATCTCTTGAAATCTATTATTCAAGTTTTGACTCAACCCTATTTCGTATTCACTGCCACAACTCGTAGATCTAGTCTTTTCCTTGGCCAGATAGAATGTCGGTGATCTTTCTTTATCCATGTCATAATGTCGTTTGGAGTTGCAGACTTACGATTGTTTTCTTGATGAGGAAACCTGAAGAATAGTTCGATCTGCACCATTCAGATCTCGAATAAAATATTTTGCTTTAATTACACTGGCAATTCACTAAGGAGGTTTCAACTTTCTTGTAATTTCGATCGTCTTACAACAGTCATTATGTCTTTGTGACCCAAAATTCAATTTAAAAATTGACCAGATAATTGAAACCTGTTGTTACAATTTCTCATTCACCGTGTTTTTAACTTTTATTTTTCAGCAAAATCAATTTTGTTGAGTCTATCCTAGTGTCGGGATGCACTTTCTGGTTCTAATTTCGATCTTCAACCTTTTTACCAAATTGTCTTAATTTGATTCGATGTTTTAAAACATTTTCTTTTGTGGATAATGTCCATCTTCTAACTATTCACCCTTTCGCCATCCCTTGAAATCTATTATTCAAGTTTTGACTAAACCCTATTTCGTATTCACTGCCACAACTCGTAGATCTAGTCTTTTCCTTGGCCAGATAGAATGTCGGTGATCTTTCTTTATCCATGTCATAATGTCGTTTGGAGTTGCAGACTTACGATTGTTTTCTTGATGAGGAAACCTGAAGAATAGTCCGATCTGCACCATTCAGATCTCGAATAAAATATTTTGCTTTAGTTACATTGGCAATTCACTAAGGAGGTTTCAACTTTCTTGTAATTTCGATCGACATACAATAGTCATTATGTCTTTGTGGCCCAGAATTCAATTTAAAAAATGACCAGATAATTGAAACCTGTTGTTACAATTTCTCATTCACCGTGTTTTTTACTTTTATTTTTTCAGCAAAATCAATTTTGTTGAGTCTATCCTAGTGTCGGGATGCACTTTCTGGTTCTAATTCGATCTTCAACCTTTTTACCAAATTGTCTTGATTTGATTGGATGTTTTAAAACATTTTCTTTTGTGGATAATGTCCATCTTCTGACTATTCACCCTTTGGCCCATCTCTTGAAATCTATTATTCAAGTTTTGACTCAACCCTATTTCGTATTCACTGCCACAACTCGTAGATCTAGTCTTTTCCTTGGCCAGATAGAATGTCGGTGATCTTTCTTTATCCATGTCATAATGTCGTTTGGAGTTTGCAGACTTTCGATTGTTTTCTTGATGAGGAAACCTGAAGAATAGTCCGATCTGCACCATTCAGATCTCGAATAAAATATTTTTGCTTTAGTTACATTGGCAATTCACTAAGGAGGTTTCAACTTTCTTGTAATTTCGATCGACATACAATAGTCAGTCTTTGTCTTTGTGGCCCAGAATTCAATTTAAAAATTGACCAGATAATTGAAACCTGTTGTTACAATTTCTCATTCACCGTGTTTTTACTTTTATTTTTCAGCAAAATCAATTTTGTTGAGTCTATCCTAGTGTCGGGATGCACTTTCTGGTTCTAATTCGATCTTCAACCTTTTTACCAAATTGTCTTGATTTGATTGGATGTTTTAAAACATTTTTCTTTTGTGGATAATGTCCCTCTTCTGACTATTCACCCTTTCGCCATCTCTTGAAATCTATTATTCAAGTTTTGACTCAACCCTATTTCGTATTCACTGCCACAACTCGTAGATCTAGTCTTTTCCTTGGCCAGATAGAATGTCGGTGATCTTTCTTTATCCATGTCATAATGTCGTTTGGAGTTGCAGACTTACGATTGTTTTCTTGATGAGGAAACCTGAAGAATATAGTCCGATCTGCACCATTCAGATCTCGAATAAAATATTTTGCTTTAGTTACATTGGCAATTCACTAAGGAGGTTTCAACTTTCTTGTAATTTCGATCGACATACAATAGTCATTATGTCTTTGTGACCCAGAATTCAATTTAAAAATTGACCAGATAATTGAAACCTGTTGTTACAATTTCTCATTCACCGTGTTTTTACTTTTTATTTTTCAGCAAAATCAATTTTGTTGAGTCTATCCTAGTGTCGGGATGCACTTTCTGGTTCTAATTCGATCTTCAAACCTTTTTACCAAATTGTCTTGATTTGATTGGATGTTTTAAAAACATTTTCTTTTGTGGATAATGTCCATCTTCTGACTATTCACCCTTTTCGCCATCTCTTGAAATCTATTATTCAAGTTTTGACTCAACCCCTATTTCGTATTCACTGCCACAACTCGTAGATCTAGTCTTTTCCTTGGCCAGATAGAATGTCGGTGATCTTTCTTTATCCATGTCATAATGTCGTTTGGAGTTGCAGACTTACGATTGTTTTCTTGATGAGGAAACCTGAAGAATAGTCCGATCTGCACCATTCAGATCTCGAATAAAATATTTTTTGCTTTAGTTACATTGGCAATTCACTAAGGAGGTTTCAACTTTCTTGTAATTTCGATCGACATACAATAGTCACTATGTCTTTGTGACCCAGAATTCAATTTAAAAATTGACCAGATAATTGAAACCTGTTGTTACAATTTCTCATTCACCGTGTTTTTACTTTTATTTTTCAGCAAAATCAATTTTGTTGAGTCTATCCTAGTGTCGGGATGCACTTTCTGGTTCTAATTCGATCTTCAACCTTTTTACCAAATTGTCTTGATTTGATTGGATGTTTTAAAACATTTTCTTTTTGTGGATAATGTCCCTCTTCTGACTATTCACCCTTTTGGCCATCTCTTGAAATCTATTATTCAAGTTTTGACTCAACCCTATTTCGTATTCACTGCCACAACTCGTAGATCTAGTCTTTTCCTTGGCCAGATAGAATGTCGGTGATCTTTCTTTATCCATGTCATAATGTCGTTTGGAGTTGCAGACTTACGATTGTTTTCTTGATGAGGAAACCTGAAGAATAGTCGATCTGCACCATTCAGATCTCGAATAAAATATTTTGCTTTAGTTACATTGGCAATTCACTAAGGAGGTTTCAACTTTCTTGTAATTTCGATCGACATACAATAGTCATTATGTCTTTGTGACCCAGAATTCAATTTAAAAATTGAGACCAGATAATTGAAACCTGTTGTTACAATTTCTCATTCACCGTGTTTTTACTTTTATTTTTCAGCAAAATCAATTTTGTTGAGTCTATCCTAGTGTCGGGATGCACTTTCTGGTTCTAATTCGATCTTCAACCTTTTTACCAAATTGTCTTGATTTGATTGGATGTTTTAAAACATTTTCTTTTGTGGATAATGTCCCCATCTTCTGACTATTCACCCTTTCGCCATCTCTTGAAAATCTATTATTCAAGTTTTGACTCAACCCTATTTCGTATTCACTGCCACAACTCGTAGATCTAGTCTTTTCCTTGGCCAGATAGAATGTCGGTGATCTTTCTTTATCCATGTCATAATGTCGTTTGGAGTTTGCAGACTTACGATTGTTTTCTTGATGAGGAAACTGAAGAATAGTCCGATCTGCACCATTCAGATCTCGAATAAAATATTTTGCTTTAGTTACATTGGCAATTCACTAAGGAGGTTTCAACTTTCTTGTAATTTCGATCGACATACAATAGTCAATCTCTTTGTGACCCAGAATTCAATTTAAAAATTGACCAGATAATTGAAACCTGTTGTTACAATTTCTCATTCACCGTGTTTTTAACTTTTATTTTTCAGCAAAAACAATTTTGTTGAGTCTATCCTAGTGTCGGGATGCACTTTCTGGTTCTAATTCGATCTTCAACCTTTTTACCAAATTGTCTTAATTTGATTGGATGTTTTAAAACATTTTCTTTTGTGGATAATGTCCATCTTCTGACTATTCACCCTTTGGCCATCTCTTGAAATCTATTATACAGGTTTTGACTCAACCTATTTCGTATTCACTGCCACAACTCGTAGATCTAGTCTTTTCCTTGGCCAGATAGAATGTCGATGATCTTTCTTTATCCATGTCATAATGTCGTTTGGAGTTGCAGACTTACGATTGTTTTCTTGATGAGGAAACCTGAAGAATAGCCCGATCTTCACCATTCAGATCTCGAATAAAATATTTTGCTTGAGTTACATTGGCAATTCAATAAGGAGGTTTCAACTTTCTTGTAATTTCAATCGACATACAATAGTCAATCTTTGTGACCCAGAATTCAATTTAAAAAATTGACCAGATAATTGAAACCTGTTGTTACAATTTCTCATTCACCGTGTTTTTAACTTTATTTTTCAGCAAAATCAATTTTGTTGAGTCTATCCTAGTGTCGGGATGCACTTTCTGGTTCTAATTCGATCTTCAACCTTTTTACCAAATTGTCTTGATTTGATTGGATGTTTTAAAAACATTTTCTTTTGTGGATAATGTCCATCTTCTGACTATTCACCCTTTGGCCATCTCTTGAAATCTATTATTCAAGTTTTGACTCAACCCTATTTCGTATTCACTGCCACAACTCGTAGATCTAGTCTTTTCCTTGGCCAGATAGAATGTCGGTGATCTTTCTTTATCCATGTCATAATGTCGTTTGGAGTTGCAGACTTACGATTGTTTTCTTGATGAGGAAACTTGAAGAATAGCCCGATCTTCACCATTCAGATCTCGAATAAAATATTTTGCTTTAGTTACATTGGCAATTCACTAAGGAGGTTTCAACTTTCTTGTAATTTCGATCGACATACAATAGTCATTATGTCTTTGTGACCCAGAATTCAATTTAAAAATTGACCAGATAATTGAAACCTGTTGTTACAATTTCTCATTCACCGTGTTTTTAACTTTTATTTTTCAGCAAAATCCAATTTTGTTGAGTCTATCCTAGTGTCGGAATGCACTTTCTGGTTCTAATTCGATCTTCAACCTTTTTACCAAATTGTCTTGATTTGATTGGATGTTTTAAAACATTTTCTTTTGTGGATAATGTCCATCTTCTGACTATTCACCCTTTGGCCATCTCTTGAAATCTATTATTCAAGTTTTGACTCAACCCTATTTCGTATTCACTGCCACAACTCGTAGATCTAGTCTTTTTCCTTGGCCAGATAGAATGTCGGTGATCTTTCTTTATCCATGTCATAATGTCGTTTGGAGTTGCAGACTTTCGATTGTTTTCTTGATGAGGAAACCTGAAGAATAGTCCGATCTGCACCATTCAGATCTCGAATAAAAATATTTGCTTTAGTTACATTGGCAATTCACTAAGGAGGTTTCAACTTTCTTGTAATTTCGATCGACATACAATAGTCATTATCTTTGTGACCCAGAATTCAATTTAAAAAATTGACCAGATAATTTGAAACCTGTTGTTACAATTTCTCATTCACCGTGTTTTTTACTTTTATTTTTCAGCAAAATCAATTTTGTTGAGTCTATCCTAGTGTCGGGATGCACTTTCTGGTTCTAATTCGATCTTCAACCTTTTTACCAAATTGTCTTGATTTGATTGGATGTTTTAAAAACATTTTCTTTTGTGGATAATGTCCCTCTTCTGACTATTCACCCTTTCGCCATCTCTTGAAATCTATTATTCAAGTTTTGACTCAACCCCTATTTCGTATTCACTGCCACAACTCGTAGATCTAGTCTTTTCCTTGGCCAGATAGAATGTCGGTGATCTTTCTTTATCCATGTCATAATGTCGTTTGGAGTTGCAGACTTTCGATTGTTTTCTTGATGAGGAAACCTGAAGAATAGTCCGATCTGCACCATTCAGATCTCAAAATAAAATATTTTGCTTTAGTTACATTGGCAATTCACTAAGGAGGTTTCAACTTTCTTGTAATTTCGATCGACATAATAGTCATTATGTCTTTGTGACCCAGAATTCAATTTAAAAATTGACCAGATAATTGAAACCTGTTGTTACAATTTCTCATTCACCGTGTTTTTACTTTTATTTTTCAGCAAAATCAATTTTGTTGAGTCTATCCTAGTGTCGGGATGCACTTTCTGGTTCTAATTCGATCTTCAACCTTTTTACCATATTGTCTTGATTTGATTGGAAGTTTTAAAACATTTTCTTTTGTGGATAATGTCCATCTTCTGACTATTCACCCTTTGGCCATCTCTTGAAATCTATTATTCAAGTTTTGACTCAACCCTATTTCGTATTCACTGCCACAACTCGTAGATCTAGTCTTTTCCTTGGCCAGATAGAATGTCGGTGATCTTTCTTTATCCATGTCATAATGTCGTTTGGAGTTGCAGACTTACGATTGTTTTCTTGATGAGGAAACCTTGAAGAATAGTCCGATCTGCACCATTCAGATCTCGAATAAAATATTTTGCTTTAGTTACATTGGCAATTCACTAAGGAGGTTTCAACTTTCTTGTAATTTCGATCGACATACAATAGTCAATCTTTGTGACCCAGAATTCAATTTAAAAAAATGACCAGATAATTGAAACCTGTTGTTACAATTTCTCATTCACCGTGTTTTTACTTTTATTTTTCAGCAAAATCAATTTTGTTGAGTCTATCCTAGTGTCGGGATGCACTTTCTGGTTCTAATTCGATCTTCAACCTTTTTACCAAATTGTCTTGATTTGATTGGATGTTTTAAAACATTTTCTTTTGTGGATAATGTCCATCTTCTGACTATTCAACCTTTGGCCATCTCTTGAAATCTATTATTCAGGTTTTGACTCAACCTTATTTCGTATTCACTGCCATAACTCGTAGATCTAGTCTTTTCCTTGGCCAGATAGAATGTCGGTGATCTTTCTTTATCCATGTCATAATGTCGTTTGGAGTTGCAGACTTTCGATTGTTTTCTCGATGAGGAAACCTGAAGAATAGTCCGATCTGCACCATTCAGATCTCGAATAAAATATTTTGCTTTAATTACATTGGCAATTCACTAAGGAGGTTTCAACTTTCTTGTAATTTCGATCGACTTACAACAGTCATTATGTCTTTGTGACCCATAATTCAATTTAAAAAATAGACCAGATAATTGAAACCTGTTGTTACAATTTCTCATTCACCGTGTTTTTACTTTTATTTTTCAGCAAAATCAATTTTGTTGAGTCTATCCTAGTGTCGGGATGCACTTTCTGGGTCTAATTCGATCTTCAACCTTTTTACCAAATTGTCTTAATTTGATTCGATGTTTTAAAACATTTTCTTTTGTGGATAATGTCCATCTTCTAACTATTCACCCTTTCGCCATCCCTTGAAATCTATTATTCAAGTTTTGACTAAACCCTATTTCGTATTCACTGCCACAACTCGTAGATCTAGTCTTTTCCTTGGCCAGATAGAATGTCGGTGATCTTTCTTTATCCATGTCATAATGTCGTTTGGAGTTGCAGACTTACGATTGTTTTCTTGATGAGGAAACCTTGAAGAATAGTTCCGATCTGCACCATTCAGATCTCAAATAAAATATTTTTGCTTTAGTTACATTGGCAATTCACTAAGGAGGTTTCAACTTTCTTGTAATTTCGATCGACATACAATAGTCAATCTCTTTGTGACCCAGAATTCAATTTAAAAAATAGACCAGATAATTGAAACCTGTTGTTACAATTTCTCATTCACCGTGTTTTTAACTTTTATTTTTCAGCAAAATCAATTTTGTTTTGTCTATCCTAGTGTCGGGATGCAATTTCTGGTTCTAATTCGATCTTCAACGTTTTTACCAAATTCTCTTGATTTGATTGGATGTTTTAAAACATTTTCTATTTTGGATAATGTCACTCTTCTGACTATTCACCCTTTCGCCATCTCTTGAAATCTATTATTCGAGTTTTGACTCAATCCTATTTCGTATTCACTGCCACAACTCGTAGATCTAGTCTTTTCCTTGGCCAGATAGAATGTCGGTGATCTTTCTTTATCCATGTCATAATGTCGTTTGGAGTTGCAGACTTACGATTGTTTTCTTGATGAGGAAACTTGAAGAATAGTTCGATCTGCACCATTCAGATCTCAAATAAAATATTTTGCTTTAGTTACATTGGCAATTCACTAAGGAGGTTTCAACTTTCTTGTAATTTCGATCGACATACAATAGTCATTATCTTTTGTGACCCAGAATTCAATTTATAAATTGACACGATAATAAAAACCTGTTGTTACAATTTCTCATTCACCGTGTTTTTACTTTTATTTTTCAGCAAATTCAATTTTGTTGAGTCTATCCTAGTGTCGGGATGCACTTTCTGGTTCTAATTCGATCTTCAATCTTTTTACCAAATTGTCTTGATTTGATAGGATGTTTTAAAACATTTTCTTTTTGTGGATAATGTCCATCTTCTGACTATTCACCCTTTGGCCATCTCTTGAAATCTATTATTCAAGTTTTGACTCAAACCCTATTTCGTATTCACTGCCACAACTCGTAGATCTAGTCTTTTCCTTGGCCAGATAGAATGTCGGTGATCTTTCTTTATCCATGTCATAATGTCGTTTGGGAGTTGCAGACTTTCGATTGTTTTCTTGATGAGGAAACTTGAAGAATAGTTCGATCTGCACCATTCAGATCTCGAATAAAATATTTTGCTTTAGTTAGATTGGCAATTCACTAAGGAGGTTTCAACTTTCTTGTAATTTCGATCGACATACAATAGTCATTATGTCTTTGTGACCCAGAATTCAATTTAAAAAATAGACCAGATAATTGAAACCTGTTGTTACAATTTCTCATTCACCGTGTTTTTAACTTTTATTTTTCAGCAAAATCAATTTTGTTGAGTCTATCCTAGTGTCGGGATGCACTTTCTGGTTCTAATTCGATCTTCAACCTTTTTACCAAATTGTCTTGATTTGATTGGATGTTTTTTAAAACATTTTCTTTTGTGGATAATGTCCATCTTCTGACTATTCACCCTTTCGCCATCTCTTGAAATCTATTATTCAAGTTTTGACTCAAACCCTATTTCGTATTCACTGCCACAACTCGTAGATCTAGTCTTTTCCTTGGCCAGATAGAATGTCGGTGATCTTTCTTTATCCATGTCATAATGTCGTTTGGAGTTGCAGACTTACGATTGTTTTCTTGATGAGGAAACCTGAAGAATAGTTCGATCTGCACCATTCAGATCTCAAATAAAATATTTTGCTTTAGTTACATTGGCAATTCACTAAGGAGGTTTCAACTTTCTTGTAATTTCGATCGACATACAATAGTCATTATGTCTTTGTGACCCAGAATTCAATTTAAAAATTGACCAGATAATTGAAACCTGTTGTTACAATTTCTCATTCACCGTGTTTTTAACTTTTATTTTTCAGCAAAATCAATTTTGTTGAGTCTATCCTAGTGTCGGGATGCACTTTCTGGTTCTAATTCGATCTTCAACCTTTTTACCAAATTGTCTTGATTTGATTGGAAGTTTTAAAACATTTTCTTTTGTGGATAATGTCCATCTTCTGACTATTCACCCTTTGGCCATCTCTTGAAATCTATTATTCAAGTTTTGACTCAACCCTATTTCGTATTCACTGCCACAACTCGTAGATCTAGTCTTTTCCTTGGCCAGATAGAATGTCGGTGATCTTTCTTTATCCATGTCATAATGTCGTTTGGAGTTGCAGACTTTCGATTGTTTTCTTGATGAGGAAACCTGAAGAATAGTTCGATCTGCACCATTCAGATCTCAAATAAAATATTTTGCTTTAGTTACATTGGCAATTCACTAAGGAGGTTTCAACTTTCTTGTAATTTCGATCGACATACAATAGTCATTATCTTTGTGACCCAGAATTCAATTAAAAAATTGACCAGATAATTGAAACCTGTTGTTACAATTTCTCATTCACCGTGTTTTTACTTTTATTTTTCAGCAAAATCAATTTTGTTGAGTCTATCCTAGTGTCGGGATGCACTTTCTGGTTCTAATTCGATCTTCAACCTTTTTACCAAATTGTCTTGATTTGATTGGATGTTTTAAAACATTTTCTTTTGTGGATAATGTCCCTCTTCTGACTATTCACCCTTTCGCCATCTCTTGAAATCTATTATTCAAGTTTTGACTCAACCCTATTTCGTATTCACTGCCACAACTCGTAGATCTAGTCTTTTCCTTGGCCAGATAGAATGTCGGTGATCTTTCTTTATCCATGTCATAATGTCGTTGGGAGTTGCAGACTTTCGATTGTTTTCTTGATGAGGAAACTTGAAGAATAGTTCGATCTGCACCATTCAGATCTCGAAATAAAATATTTTGCTTTAGTTACATTGGCAATTCACTAAGGAGGTTTCAACTTTCTTGTAATTTCGATCGACATACAATAGTCATTATCTTTGTGACCCAGAATTCAATTTAAAAATTGACCAGATATAATTGTAACCTGTTGTTACAATTTCTCATTCACCGTGTTTTTAACTTTTATTTTTCAGCAAAATCAATTTTGTTGAGTCTATCCTAGTGTCGGGATGCACTTTCTGGTTCTAATTCGATCTTCAACCTTTTTACCAAATTGTCTTGATTTGATTGGATGTTTTAAAAACATTTTCTTTTGTGGATAATGTCCATCTTCTGACTATTCACCCTTTAGCCATCTCTTGAAATCTATTACTCAAGTTTTGACTCAACCCTATTTCGTATTCACTGCCACAACTCGTAGATCTAGTCTTTTCCTTGGCCAGATAGAATGTCGGTGATCTTTCTTTATCCATGCCATAATGTCGTTTGGAGTTGCAGACTTTCGATTGTTTTCTTGATGAGGAAACTTGAAGAATAGTCCGATCTGCACCATTCAGATCTCGAATAAAATATTTTGCTTTAGTTACATTGGCAATTCACTAAGGAGGTTTCAACTTTCTTGTAATTTCGATCGACATACAATAGTCATTATCTTTGTGACCCAGAATTCAATTTAAAAATTGACCAGATAATTGAAACCTGTTGTTACAATTTCTCATTCACCGTGTTTTTACTTTTATTTTTCAGCAAAATCAATTTTGTTGAGTCTATCCTAGTGTCGGGATGCACTTTCTGGTTCTAATTCGATCTTCAACCTTTTTACCAAATTGTCTTGATTTGATTGGATGTTTTAAAACATTTTCTTTTGTGGATAATGTCCATCTTCTGACTATTCACCCTTTGCCATCTCTTGAAATCTATTATTCAAGTTTTGACTAAACCCTATTTCGTATTCACTGCCACAACTCGTAGATCTAGTCTTTTCCTTGGCCAGATAGAATGTCGGTGATCTTTCTTTATCCATGTCATAATGTCGTTTGGAGTTGCAGACTTACGATTGTTTTCTTGATGAGGAAACCTGAAGAATAGTCCGATCTTTACCATTCAGATCTCGAATAAAATATTTTGCTTTAGTTTAATTACATTGGCAATTCACTAAGGAGGTTTCAACTTTCTCTTAATTTCGATTGACATACAAAGTCACTATGTCTTTGTGGCCCAGAATTCAATTTAAAAATAGACACAATAATTGAAACCTGTTGATACAGTTTCTCATTCACCGTGTTTTTACTTTTATTTTTCAGCAAATTCAATTTTGTTGAGTCTATCCTAGTGTCGGAATGCACTTTCTGGTTCTAATTCGATCTTCAACCTTTTTACCAAATTGTCTTGATTTGATTGGATGTTTTAAAACATTTTCTTTTGTGGATAATGTCCATCTTCTGACTATTCACCCTTTGGCCATCTCTTGAAATCTATTATTCAAGTTTTGACTCAAACCCTATTTCGTATTCACTGCCACAACTCGTAGATCTAGTCTTTTCCTTGGCCAGATAGAATGTCGGTGATCTTTCTTTATCCATGTCATAATGTCGTTTGGAGTTGCAGACTTTCGATTGTTTTCTTGATGAGGAAACCTGAAGAATAGCCCGATCTTCACCATTCAGATCTCGAATAAAATATTTTGCTTGAGTTACATTGGCAATTCAATAAGGAGGTTTCAACTTTCTTGTAATTTCAATCGACATACAATAGTCAATCTTTGTGACCCAGAATTCAATTTAAAAATAGACCAGATAATTGAAACCTGTTGTTACAATTTCACATTCACCGTGTTTTTAACTTTTATTTTTCAGCAAAATCAATTTTGTTGAGTCTATCCTAGTGTCGGGATGCACTTTCTGGTTCTAATTCGATCTTCAACCTTTTTACCAAATTGTCTTGATTTGATTGGATGTTTTAAAAACATTTTCTTTTGTGGATAATGTCCCTCTTCTGACTATTCACCCTTTTGCCCATCTCTTGAAATCTATTATTCAAGTTTTGACTCAAACCCTATTTCGTATTCACTGCCACAACTCGTAGATCTAGTCTTTTCCTTGGCCAGATAGAATGTCGGTGATCTTTCTTTATCCATGTCATAATGTCGTTTGGAGTTGCAGACTTTCGATTGTTTTCTTGATGAGGAAACCTGAAGAATAGTCCGATCTGCACCATTCAGATCTCAAATAAAATATTTTGCTTTAGTTAGATTGGCAATTCACTAAGGAGGTTTCAACTTTCTTGTAATTTCGATCGACATACAATAGTCAATGTCTTTGTGACCCAGAATTCAATTTAAAAATAGACCAGATAATTGAAACCTGTTGTTACAATTTCTCATTCACCGTGTTTTTACTTTTTTATTTTTCAGCAAAATCAATTTTGTTGAGTCTATCCTAGTGTCGGGATGCACTTTCTGGTTCTAATTCGATCTTCAACCTTTTTACCAAATTGTCTTGATTTGATTGGATGTTTTAAAACATTTTCTTTTGTGGATAATGTCCATCTTCTGATTATTCACCCTTTGGCCATCTCTTGAAATCTATTATTCAAGTTTTGACTCAACCCTATTTCGTATTCACTGCCACAACTCGTAGATCTAGTCTTTTCCTTGGCCAGATAGAATGTCGGTGATCTTTCTTTATCCATGTCATAATGTCGTTTGGGGAGTTGCAGACTTTCGATTGTTTTCTTGATGAGGAAACCTGAAGAATAGTCCGATCTGCACCATTCAGATCTCAAATAAAATATTTTGCTTTAGTTACATTGGCAATTCACTAAGGAGGTTTCAACTTTCTTGTAATTTCGATCGACATACAATAGTCAATCTTTGTGACCCAGAATTCAATTTAAAAATTGACCAGATAATTGAAACCTGTTGTTACAATTTCTCATTCACCGTGTTTTTTACTTTTATTTTTCAGCAAAATCAATTTTGTTGAGTCTATCCTAGTGTCGGGATGCACTTTCTGGTTCTAATTCGATCTTCAACCTTTTTACCAAATTGTCTTGATTTGATTGGATGTTTTAAAAACATTTTCTTTTGTGGATAATGTCCATCTTCTGACTATTCACCCTTTCGCCATCTCTTGAAATCTATTATTCAAGTTTTGACTCAATCCTATTTCGTATTCACTGCCACAACTCGTAGATCTAGTCTTTTCCTTGGCCAGATAGAATGTCGGTGATCTTTCTTTATCCATGTCATAATGTCGTTTGGAGTTGCAGACTTTCGATTGTTTTCTTGATGAGGAAACCTGAAGAATAGTCCGATCTGCACCATTCAGATCTCAAATAAAATATTTTGCTTTAGTTACATTGGCAATTCACTAAGGAGGTTTCAACTTTCTTGTAATTTCGATCGACATACAATAGTCATTATGTCTTTGTGACCCAGAATTCAATTTAAAAATAGACCAGATAATTGTAAACCTGTTGTTACAATTTCACATTCACCGTGTTTTTACTTTTATTTTTCAGCAAAATCAATTTTGTTGAGTCTATCCTAGTGTCGGGATGCACTTTCTGGTTCTAATTCGATCTTCAACCTTTTTACCAAATTGTCTTGATTTGATTGGATGTTTTAAAACATTTTCTTTTGTGGATAATGTCCCATCTTCTGACTATTCACCCTTTGGCCATCTCTTGAAATCTATTATTCAAGTTTTGACTCAACCCTATTTCGTATTCACTGCCACAACTCGTAGATCTAGTCTTTTCCTTGGCCAGATAGAATGTCGGTGATCTTTCTTTATCCATGTCATAATGTCGTTTGGAGTTGCAGACTTTCGATTGTTTTCTTGATGAGGAAACTTGAAGAATAGTCCGATCTGCACCATTCAGATCTCAAATAAAATATTTTGCTTTAGTTACATTGGCAATTCACTAAGGAGGTTTCAACTTTCTTGTAATTTCGATCGACATACAATAGTCAATCTTTGTGACCCAGAATTCAATTAAAAAAATAGACCAGATAATTGAAACCTGTTGTTACAATTTCACATTCACCGTGTTTTTAACTTTTATTTTTCAGCAAAATCAATTTTGTTGAGTCTATCCTAGTGTCGGGATGCACTTTCTGGTTCTAATTTCGATCTTCAACCTTTTTACCAAATTGTCTTGATTTGATTGGATGTTTTAAAAACATTTTCTTTTGTGGATAATGTCCCATCTTCTGACTATTCAACCTTTGGCCATCTCTTGAAATCTATTATTCAAGTTTTGACTCAACCCTATTTCGTATTCACTGCCACAACTCGTAGATCTAGTCTTTTCCTTGGCCAGATAGAATGTCGGTGATCTTTCTTTATCCATGTCATAATGTCGTTTGGAGTTGCAGACTTACGATTGTTTTCTTGATGAGGAAACCTGAAGAAATAGTTCGATCTGCACCATTCAGATCTCGAATAAAATATTTTGCTTTAGTTACATTGGCAATTCACTAAGGAGGTTTCAACTTTCTTGTAATTTCGATCGACATACAACAGTCATTATGTCTTTGTGACCCAGAATTCAATTTAAAAATAGACCAGATAATTGAAACCTGTTGTTACAATTTCACATTCACCGTGTTTTTAACTTTTATTTTCAGCAAAATCAATTTTGTTGAGTCTATCCTAGTGTCGGGATGCACTTTCTGGTTCTAATTCGATCTTCAACCTTTTTACCAAATTGTCTTGATTTGATTGGATGTTTTAAAAAATTTTTTCTTTTGTGGATAATGTCCCTCTTCTGACTATTCACCCTTTTGGCCATCTCTTGAAATCTATTATTCAAGTTTTGACTCAACTCCTATTTCGTATTCACTGCCACAACTCGTAGATCTAGTCTTTTCCTTGGCCAGATAGAATGTCGGTGATCTTTCTTTATCCATGTCATAATGTCGTTTGGAGTTGCAGACTTACGATTGTTTTCTTGATGAGGAAACCTGAAGAATAGTTCGATCTGCACCATTCAGATCTCAAATAAAATATTTTGCTTTAGTTAGATTGGCAATTCACTAAGGAGGTTTCAACTTTCTTGTAATTTCGATCGACATACAATAGTCAATCTGTCTTTGTGACCCAGAATTCAATTTAAAAAATAGACCAGAATAATTGTAACCTGTTGTTACAATTTCTCATTCACCGTGTTTTTACTTTTATTTTTTCAGCAAAATCAATTTTGTTGAGTCTATCCTAGTGTCGGGATGCACTTTCTGGTTCTAATTCGATCTTCAACCTTTTTACCAAATTGTCTTGATTTGATTGGATGTTTTAAAACATTTTCTTTTGTGGATAATGTCCCATCTTCTGATTATTCACCCTTTGGCCATCTCTTGAAATCTATTATTCAGGTTTTGACTCAACCCTATTTCGTATTCACTGCCACAACTCGTAGATCTAGTCTTTTCCTTGGCCAGATAGAATGTCGGTGATCTTTCTTTATCCATGTCATAATGTCGTTTGGAGTTGCAGACTTTCGATTGTTTTCTTGATGAGGAAACCTGAAGAATAGTTCGATCTGCACCATTCAGATCTCGAATAAAATATTTTGCTTTAGTTAGATTGGCAATTCACTAAGGAGGTTTCAACTTTCTTGTAATTTCGATCGACATACAATAGTCAATCTTTGTGACCCAGAATTCAATTTAAAAATTGACCAGATAATTGTAACCTGTTGTTACAATTTTCACATTCACCGTGTTTTTACTTTTATTTTTCAGCAAAATCAATTTTGTTGAGTCTATCCTAGTGTCGGGATGCACTTTCTGGTTCTAATTCGATCTTCAACCTTTTTACCAAATTGTCTTGATTTGATTGGATGTTTTAAAACATTTTCTTTTGTGGATAATGTCCATCTTCTGACTATTCAACCCTTTGGCCATCTCTTGAAATCTATTATTCAAGTTTTGACTCAACCCTATTTCGTATTCACTGCCACAAACTCGTAGATCTAGTCTTTTCCTTGGCCAGATAGAATGTCGGTGATCTTTCTTTATCCATGTCATAATGTCGTTTGGAGTTGCAGACTTACGATTGTTTTCTTGATGAGGAAACCTGAAGAATAGTCCGATCTGCACCATTCAGATCTCGAAATAAAATATTTTGCTTTAGTTACATTGGCAATTCACTAAGGAGGTTTCAACTTTCTTGTAATTTCGATCGACATACAATAGTCAATCTTTGTGACCCAGAATTCAATTTAAAAATATACCAGATAATTGAAACCTGTTGTTACAATTTCTCATTCACCGTGTTTAAACTTTTATTTTTCAGCAAAATCAATTTTGTTTTGTCTATCCTAGTGTCGGGATGCAATTTCTGGTTCTAATTCGATCTTCAACCTTTTTACCAAATTCTCTTGATTTGATTGGATGTTTTAAAACATTTTCTATTTTGGATAATGTCCCATCTTCTGATTATTCACCCTTTGGCCATCTCTTGAAATCTATTATTCGAGTTTTGACTCACTCCTATTTCGTATTCACTGCCACAACTCGTAGATCTAGTCTTTTCCTTGGCCAGATAGAATGTCGGTGATCTTTCTTTATCCATGTCATAATGTCGTTGGGAGTTGCAGACTTTCGATTGTTTTCTTGATGAGGAGAAACCTGAAGAATAGTCCGATCTGCACCATTCAGATCTCGAATAAAATATTTTGCTTTAGTTAGATTGGCAATTCACTAAGGAGGTTTCAACTTTCTTGTAATTTCGATCGACATACAATAGTCAATCTTTGTGACCCAGAATTCAATTAAAAAATAGACCAGATAATTGTAACCTGTTGTTACAATTTCACATTCACCGTGTTTAAACTTTTATTTTTCAGCAAAATCAATTTTGTTGAGTCTATCCTAGTGTCGGGATGCACTTTCTGGTTCTAATTCGATCTTCAACCTTTTTACCAAATTGTCTTGATTTGATTGGATGTTTTAAAAACATTTTCTTTTGTGGATAATGTCCCATCTTCTGACTATTCACCCTTTGGCCATCTCTTGAAATCTATTATTCAAGTTTTGACTCAACCCTATTTCGTATTCACTGCCACAACTCGTAGATCTAGTCTTTTCCTTGGCCAGATAGAATGTCGGTGATCTTTCTTTATTTATCCATGTCATAATGTCGTTTGGAGTTGCAGACTTACGATTGTTTTCTTGATGAGGAAACCTGAAGAATAGTCCGATCTGCACCATTCAGATCTCGAATAAAATATTTTGCTTTAGTTACATTGGCAATTCACTAAGGAGGTTTCAACTTTCTTGTAATTTCGATCGACATACAATAGTCAATCTTTGTGACCCAGAATTCAATTTAAAAATAGACCAGATAATTGAAACCTGTTGTTACAATTTCTCATTCACCGTGTTTTTAAAACTTTTATTTTTCAGCAAAATCAATTTTGTTGAGTCTATCCTAGTGTCGGGATGCACTTTCTGGTTCTAATTCGATCTTCAACCTTTTTACCAAAATGTGTCTTGATTTGATTGGATGTTTTAAAAACATTTTCTTTTGTGGATAATGT
>CM033346.1:21001133-21233886 GCA_019395295.1 Osmanthus fragrans
TGGCAATTCACTAAGGAGGTTTCAACTTTCTTGTAATTTCGATCGACATACAACAGTCAATGTGCTTTGTGACCCCAAAATTCCTAATTTAAAAATGGACCCGATAATGAAACCTGTATTACAATTTCTCGTTCACCGTGTTTTTACTTTTAATTTTTCAGCGAAATCAATTTTGTTGAGTCTATCCTAGTGTCGGGATGCACTTTCTGGTTCTAAATTCGAGTCTTCAACCTTTTTACCAAATTGTCTGGATTTGATTGGATGTTTTAAAGCATTTTCTGTTGTGGGTGACACTCTTCTGACTATTCACCCTTTCGCCATCTCTTGAAATCTATTACTCAAGTTTTGACTCAACCCTATTTCGTATTCGCTGCCACAACTCGTAGATCTAGTATTTTCCCTTGAACAGATAGGAATGTCCGGAATGATCTTTATTTATCCATGCCATAATGTCGTTTGGAGTTTTAGACTTACGCATTGTTTTCTTGATGAGGAAACCTGAAAAATAGTCCGATCTGCACCATTCAGATCTCGAATAAAATATTTTGCTTTAATTACGCTGGCAATTCACTAAGGAGGTTTCAACTTTCTTGTAATTTCGATCGTCTTACCAACAGTCATTATGTCTTTGTCGACCGAGAATTCAATTTAAAAAATTGACCAGAATAATTGAAACCTGTTGTTACAACATTCTCATTCAGCGTGATTTTACCTTTTATTTTTCAGCAATTCAATTTTGTTGAGTCTATCCTAGTGTCGAATGCACTTTCTGGTCCTAATTCGATCTTCAATCTTTTACCAAAATTGTCTTGATTTGATAGGTTGTTTAAAATACATTTTCTTTTGTGGATAATGTCCCTCTTTCTGACTATTCACCCTTTCGTCATCTCTTGAAATCTATTATTTCAAGTTTTGACTAAACCCTAATTCGTATCTCCACTGCCACAACTCGTATGATCTAGTCTTTAACTTGGCCAGATAGAATGTCGGTGATCTTTCTTTATCCATGTCATAAATGTCGTTTGGAGTTGCAGAATTACGATTGTTTTCTTAATGAGTAAACCTGAAGAATAGTCCGATCTGCACCATTCAGATCTCGAATAAAATATTTTACTTTAGTTACATTGGCAATTCAATAAGGAGGTTTCAACTTTTTTGTAATTTCGATAGCACATGACAATAGTCTCTTCTGTCGTATTATGTGACCCAGATTTCAATTTAAAAAATTGACCGATAAGTGAAACATGTTGTTACAATTTCTCATTCACCGTGTTTTTACTTATATTTTTCCGAAAAATTAATTTTGTTGAGTCTATCCTAGTGTCGGATGCACTTTTCTGGTTCTTAATTCGATCTTCAACTTGTTACCAAATTCTCTTGATTTGATTGGATGTTTTAAAACATTTTCTATATTGGATAATGTCACTCTTCTGACTATTCACCCTTTCTGCCATCTCTTGAAATCTATTATTCAAGTTTTGACTAAGCCCTATTTTCGTATTCACTGCCACAAACTCGTAGATCTACTCTTTTTTGGCCAGTATAGAAATGTCGGTAGATACGTTCTTTATCCATGTCTTAAAGTCGTTTGGAGTTACAGGACTTATGATTGTTTATCTTGATGAGGAAAACTGAAGAATAGTTGATCTGCACCAAAACAAACCGTGAATAAAATATTTTGCTTAGTTACATTACCAATTAACTGCCAATTAACTAATTGGAACATAAGAGAGGGTAGTTTGTGTTATTCCGAAGTAGGAGACCACTACCGAGCCCCCCCCCCCCGCTGCGATGGATGTGCGGTTTTGTTTGATAGTCCTAGACCAAAGTTTATCCTAGTGTCGGGACACTTTTTCATCGGTTCTAATTCGATCTTCACCTTTTTTACCAAATTGTCTCTTGATTTGATTGGATGTTTTAAAACCAATTTTCATTTGTGGATAATGTCCATTTTGACTATTCAACTTTGGCCATTCTCTTGAAATCTATTATTCAGGTTTGGACTCAACCCTATTTCGTATTCATGCCACAACTCGTAGATCTAGTCTTTTTCCTTGGCAGATAGAATGTCGGGTGATCTTTCTTTATCCATGTCATGATGTCGTTTGGAGGTTGCATTACTTTAGATTGTTTTCTTGTTGAGGTAAACCTCAAGAATAGTCCAGATCTGCACCATTCAGATCTTGAATAAAATATTTTGTTTAATTACATTGGCATTCTCACTAAGGGTAGGTTTTCAACTTTCTTGTAATTTCGATCGACTTACAACAGTTCATTATGTCTTTGTGACTCCAAATTCATTTAAAAATGGGAACCCGATAATTGAAACCTGTTGTTACAATTTTCGTTCACCGGGTTTATACTGTTATTTTTCAGCGAAATCAATTTTGAAGAGTCTATCCTAGTGTCGGGATGCACTTTCTGGTTCTAATTCGATCTTCAACCTTTTTACCAAATTGTCTGGATTTGATTGGATGTTTTAAAGCATTTTCTGTTGTGGGTGACACTCTTCTGACTATTCACCCTTTCGCCATCTCTTGAAATCTATTACTCAAGTTTTGACTCAACCCTATTTCGTATTCACTGCCACAACTCGTAGATCTAGTATTTTCCTTGGCCAAATAGAATGTCGGTGATCTTTCTTTATCCATGCCATAATGTCGTTTGGAGTTTCAGACTTACGATGGTTTTCTTGATGAGGAAACCTGAAGAATAGTCCGATCTGCACCATTCAGATCTCGAATAAAATATTTTGCTTTAATTACACTGGCAATTCACTAAGGAGGTTTCAACTTTCTTGTAATTTCGATCGTCTTACAACAGTCATTATGTCTTTGTGACCCAGAAATTCAATTTTTAAAAATTGACCAGATAATTGAAAACCTGTTGATACAATTTTCTTCATTCACCGTGTTTTTTACTTTTTATTTTTTCAGCAAATTCAATTTGTGTTGAGGTCTATCCTAGTGTCGGAATGCACTTTTCTGATTCTAATTCGATCCTTCAACCCTTTTTACCAAATTGTCTTGATTTGATTGGAGGTTTTTAAAACATTTTCTTTTGTGGATAATGTCCCCTCTTCTGACTATTCACCCTTTCGCCATCTCTTGAAATCTATTATTCACATTTTGACTCAACCCTATTTCGTATTCACTGCCACAACTCGTAGATCTAGTCTTTTCCTTGGCCAGATAGAATGTCGGTGATCTTTCTTTATCCATGTCATAATGTTGTTTGGAGTTTTAGACTTACGATTGTTTTCTTGATGAGGAAACCTGAAAAATAGTCCGATCTGCACCATTCAGATCTCGAATAAAATATTTTACTTTAGTTACAATGGCAATTCACTAAGGAGGTTTGAAATTCTTGTAATTTCGATCGACATACAATAGTCATTATGTCCTAGAATTTAATTTAAAAATTGACCAGATAATTGAAACCTGTCGTTACAATTTCTCATTCACCGAGTTTTTGCTTTTATTTTTCTGCAAAATCAATTTTGTTGAGTCTATCCTAGTGTCGGGATGCACTTTTTGGGTTTAATTCGATCTTCAACCTTTTTACAAAATTGTCTTAATTTGATTCGATGTTTTAAAACATTTTCTTTTGTGGATAATGCCCATCTTCTGACTATTCACCCTTTGGCCATCTCTTGAAATCTATTATACAGGTTTTGACTCAATCCTATTTCGTATTCACTACCACAACTCGTAGATCTAGTCTTTTCCTTGGCCAGATAGAATGTCGATGATCTTTCTTTATCCATGTCATAATGTCGTTTGGAGTTGCAGACTTACGATTGTTTTCTTGATGAGGAAACCTGAAGAATAGCCCGATCTTCACCATTCAGATCTCGAATAAAATATTTTGCTTGAGTTACATTGGCAATTCAATAAGGAGGTTTCAACTTTCTTGTAATTTCAATCGACATACAATAGTCAGTCTTTGTGACCCAAACTTCAATTTATAAATTGACACGATAATAAAAACCTGTTGTTACAATTTCTCATTCACCGTGTTTGTACTTTTATTTTTCAGAAAATTCAATTTTGTTGAGTCTATCCTAGTGTCGGAATGCACTTTCTGGTTCTAATTCGATCTTCAATCTTTTTACCAAATTGTCTTGATTTGATAGGATGTTTAAAAACATTTTCTTTTGTGGATAATGTCCATCTTCTGACTATTCACTCTTTCGCCATCTCTTGAAATCTATTGTTCAAGTTTTGACTAAACCCTATTTCATATTCACTGCCACAAATCGTAGATCTAGTCTTTTCGTTGGCCAGATAGAATGTCGGTGATCTTTCTTTATCCATGTCATAATGTCGTTTGGAGTTGCAGAATTACGATTGTTTTCTTAATGAGGAAACCTGAAGAATAGTCAGATCTGCACCATTCAGATCTCGAATAAAATATTTTGCTTTAGTTACATTGGCAATTCACTAAGGAGGTTTCAACTTTTTTGAAATTTCGATACACATACAATAGTCACTATGTCTATGTGACCCAGAATTCAATTTAAAAATTGACCCGATAATTGAAACATGTTGTTACAATTTCTCATTCACCGTGTTTTTACTTATATTTTTCAGAAAAATCAATTTTGTTGAGTCTATCCTAGTGTCGGGATGCACTTTCTGGTTCTAATTCGATCTTCAACCTTTTTACCAAATTCTCTTGATTTGATTGGATGTTTTAAAACATTTTCTATTTTGGATAATGTCACTCTCTTCTTGACTATTCACCCTTTCGCCATCTCTTGAAATCTCTATTATTCAAGTTTTTTGACTAAGCCCTATTTCAATACACTGCCACAAACTCGTAGATCTACTCTTTTCCTTGGCCAGATAGAATGTCGGTGATACTTCTTTATCCATGTCCTAAAGTCGTTTGGAGTTACAGACTTATGATTGTTTTCTTGATGAGGAAACCTGAAGAATAGTCTGATCTGCACCAAACAAACCGAGAATAAAATATTTTGCGTTAGTTAGTTGGGCAATTGCCAATTAACTAATGAAATAATTTCGAAATAAATATCCGAAGTAGGAGACACTTAAAAAGAGGGTGATGGACTGTGCGGTACAATGTTTGTAGTTTTAAGACAAAAATCAATATTGTTATCTTATCCTAGTGTCGGGACACATTTTCTGGTTCTAATTCGATCTTCAACCTTTTTACCAAATTGTCTTGATTTGATTGGATGTTTTAAAACATTTTCATTTGTGGATAATGTCCATCTTCTGACTATTCAACCTTTGGCCATCTCTTGAAATCTATTATTCAGGTTTTGACTCAACCCTATTTCGTATTCACTGCCACAACTCGTAGATCTAGTCTTTTCCTTGGCCAGATAGAATGTCGGTGATCTATCTTTATCCATGCCATAATGTTGTTTGGAGTTTCAGACTTACGATTGTTTTCTTGATGAGGTAACATCAAGAATAGTCCGATCTGCACCATTCAGATCTTGAATAAAATATTTTGCTTTAATTACATTGGCAATTCACTAAGGAGGTTTCAACTTTCTTGTAATTTCGATCGACTTACAACAGTCATTATGTCTTTGTGACCCCAAATTCAATTTAAAAATGGACCCGATAATTGAAACCTGTTGTTACAATTTCTCGTTCACCGTGTTTTTACTTTTATTTTTCAGCGAAATCAATTTTGTTGAGTCTATCCTAGTGTCGGGATGCACTTTCTGGTTCTAATTCGATCTTCAACCTTTTTACCAAATTGTCTGGATTTGATTGGATGTTTTAAAGCATTTTCTGTTGTGGGTAATGTCACTCTTCTGACTATTCACCCTTTCGCCATCTCTTGAAATCTATTACTCAAGTTTTGACTCAACCCTATTTCGTATTCGCTGCCACAACTCGTAGATCTAGTATTTTCCTTGAACAGATAGAATGTCGGTGATCTTTCTTTATCCATGCCATAATGTCGTTTGGAGTTTTAGACTTACGATTGTTTTAATATTTTGCTTTAATTACGCTGGCAATTCACTAAGGAGGTTTCAACTTTCTTGTAATTTCGATCGTCTTACAACAGTCATTATGTCTTTGTGACCCAGAATTCAATTTAAAAATTGACCAGATAATTGAAACCTGTTGTTACAATTTCTCATTCAGCGTGATTTTACTTTTATTTTTCAGCAAATTCAATTTTGTTGAGTCTATCCGAGTGTCGGAATGCACTTTCTGGTTCTAATTCGATCTTCAATCTTTTTACCAAATTGTCTTGATTTGATAGGATGTTTAAAAACATTTTCTTTTGTGGATAATGTCCCTCTTCTGACTATTCACCCCTTCGTCATCTCTTGAAATCTATTATTCAAGTTTTGACTAAACCCTATTTCGTATTCACTGCCACAACTCGTAGATCTAGTCTTTTACTTGGCCAGATAGAATGTCGGTGATCTTTCTTTATCCATGTCATAATGTCGTTTGGAGTTGCAGAATTACGATTGTTTTCTTAATGAGTAAACCTGAAGAATAGTCCGATCTGCACCATTCAGATCTCGAATAAAATATTTTACTTTAGTTACATTGGCAATTCACTAAGGAGGTTTCAACTTTTTTGTAATTTCGATACACATACAATAGTCACTCTGTGTATGTGACCCAGATTTCAATTTAAAAATTGACCCGATATGTGAAACATGTTGTTACAATTTCTCATTTATCGTGTTTTTACTTATATTTTTCAGAAAAATTAATTTTGTTGAGTCTATCCTAGTGTCGGGATGCACTTTCTGGTTCTAATTCGATCTTCAACCTTTTTACCAAATTCTCTTGATTTGATTGGATGTTTTAAAACATTTTCTATTTTGGATAATGTCACTCTTCTGACTATTCACCCTTTCGCCATCTCTTGAAATCTATTATTCAAGTTTTGACTAAGCCCTATTTCGTATTCACTGCCACAAACTCGTAGATCTACTCTTTTCTTTGGCCAGATAGAATGTCGGTGATACTTCTTTATCCATGTCCTAAAGTCGTTTGGAGTTACAGACTTACGATTGTTTTCTTGATGAGGAAACCTGAAGAATAGTCTGATCTGCACCAAACAAACCGAGAATAAAATATTTTGCTTTAGTTACATTGCCAATTAACTAATTGGAAATAAGAGATCCGAAGTAGGAGACACTAACGAGAGGGTGATGGACTGTGCGGTTTGTTTGTAGTCAAGACAAAGTTATCCTAGTGTCGGGACACATTTTCTGGTTCTAATTCGATCTTCAACCTTTTTACCAAATTGTCTTGATTTGATTGGATGTTTTAAAACATTTTCATTTGTGGATAATGTCATCTTCTGACTATTCAACTTTGGCCAACTCTTGAAAATCTGATTTATTCAGGTTTTGACTCAACCCCTATTTCGTATTCACTGCCACAACTCGTAAATCTAGTCTTTTCCTACTCACCAGATATAGAATGTCGGTGATCTTTCTTTATCCATGTCATGATTCGTTTGGAGTTTGCATACTTACGATTGTTTTTCTTCACAATCGAGGCAAAACCTCAAGAATAGTCCCGATCTGCACATTCAGATTTGAATAAAATATTTTTGTTTTAATTTACATCGGCAATTCACTAAGGAGGTTTCAACTTTCTTGTAATTTCGATCGACTTACAACAGTCATTATGTCTTTGTGACTCCAAATTCAATTTAAAAATGGACCCATAATTGAAACCTGTTGTTACAATTTCTCGTTCACCGTGTTTATACTGTTATTTTTCAGCGAAATCAATTTTGAAGAGTCTATCCTAGTGTCGGGATGCACTTTCTGGTTCTAATTCGATCTTCAACCTTTTTCCAAAATTGTCTGGATTTGATTGGATGTTTTAAAGTATTTTCTATTGTGGGTAATGTCACTCTTCTGACTATTCACCCTTTCGCCATCTCTTGAAATCTATTACTCAAGTTTTGACTCAACCCTATTTCGTATTCACTGCCACAACTCGTAGATCTAGTATTTTCCTTGGCCAAATAGAATGTCGGTGATCTTTCTTTATCCATGCCATAATGTCGTTTGGAGTTTCAGACTTACGATTGTTTTCTTGATGAGGAAACCTGAAGAATAGTCCGATCTGCACCATTCAGATCTCGAATAAAATATTTTGCTTTAATTACACTGGCAATTCACTAAGGAGGTTTCAACTTTCTTGTAATTTCGATCGTCTTACAACAGTCATTATGTCTTTGTGACCCAGAATTCAATTAAAAAATAGACCAGATAATTGTAACCTGTTGTTACAATTTCACATTCAGCGTGTTTAAACTTTTATTTTTCAGCAAAATCAATTTTGTTTAGTCTATCCTAGTGTCGGGATGCACTTTCTGGTTCTAATTCGATCTTCAACCTTTTTACCAAATTGTGTTGATTTGATTGGATGTTTCAAAACATTTTCTTTTGTGGATAATGTCCCTCTTCTGACTATTCACCCTTTCGCCATCTCTTGAAATCTATTATTCGAGTTTTGACTAAACCCTATTTCGTATTCACTGCCACAACTCGTAGATCTAGTCTTTTCCTTGGCCAGATAGAATGTCGGTAAACCTTCTTTATCCATGTCCTACAGTCGTTTGGAGTTGCAGACTTACGATTCTTTTCTTGATGAGGAAACCTTAAGAATAGTCCGATCTGCACCGAACAGATCGAGAATAAAATATTTTGCTTTAGTTACATTGCCAATTTAATAATTGGAAATAAGAGATAGGAGTGGACTAACGAGAGGGTGATGGACTGTGGGGTTTGTTTGTAGTCTAGGCAAGAGTATAATGAAAATCGCTTTTAAAGGCCTGATTAACGTGGTCTACCAAGATATAATTTGCTTTCTTAAGTCAAAGAACAAGTCCCCCAACCTATTGATTTATTAAATTTATTCCCTTAAATCCAACGAACAAAAAATAAATTTGACAATGCAGTTACTCACCAAGTCTGAAAGTGTTAACTCATTTCTCCAGAGGACACGAAATCGTTGAAGCACATCAGAACACGCAAACACAATCTATAGGACTCCAAATTAAATAAATAAATTGAGGGGAAGAAAATCATAATTCATTAGTCCAACGAAGAATATAATTTTGCGATCGATATTCCTTTGAAATCCATCACCTCTTTCGTCCTTTGGGAGAATCTGTCTGGAAATGTTAGAAATAAAAGCAAACATAGAAATACTGCTAGAATCATCCAACAATGAAAACACAGGGAGTAACAATAAAATAGAGGAAATCGAGTTGTTGATGTAGCTAAGGCGTCAAAACGAACCGAGGCCTGTGTTGCCTACAATTTCCTTAAAATGTATATGCCTCCCCGTGGTGCAAGAAAATGGATGGAGGTTGGTCCCCAGGATAGAAGAGTTTAAAGCTGCCAGGAGAACCTCACAGTGGCTTTAGTCGAAATAAGAATGCTCACACTTCTCGAGGGCTATTACAAAAATCCTCCAAACTATGAAGATCACGACTGTAGAGAAGAAAGGGAGAATATGTCTTTGTGACCCCAAATTCAATTTAAAAATGGACCCGATAATTGAAACCTGTTGTTACAATTTCTCATTCAACGTGTTTATACTTTTATTTTTCCGCAAAATCAATTTTGTTGAGGCTATCCTAGTGTCGGGATGCACCTTCTGGTTCTAATTCGATCTTCAACCTTTTAACCAAATTGTCTTGACTTGATTGGATGTTTTAAAACATTTTCTTTTGTGGATAATGTCCCTATTCTGACTATTCACCCTTTCGCCATCTCTTGAAATCTATTATTCAAGTTTTGACTAAACCCTATTTTGTATTCACTACCTTCTCGTAGATCTAGTCTTTTCCTTGGCCAGATAGAATGTCGGTGATCCTTCTTCATCCATGTCCTACGGTCGTTTGGAGTTGCAGACTTACGATTGTCTTCTTGATGAGGAAACCTTAAGAATAGTCCGATCTGCACTCAATAGATCGAGAATAAAATATTTTGCTTTAGTTACATTGCCTATTTACTAATTGGAAATAAGAGATACGAGTGGACTAACGAGAGGGTGATGGACTGTGGGATTTGTTTGTAAAGCCCAAGTTAATCAAGAGTGTAATGAAAATCACTTTTAAAGGCCAGATTAACGTGGTCTACCAAGATATAATTTGCTTTCTTAAGTCAAAGAACTAGTCCCCCAACTTATTGATTTATTAAATTTATTCCCTTAAATTCAACGAACAAAAAATAAATTTGACAATGCAGTTACTCACCAAGTCTGAAAGTGTTAACTCATTTCTCCTGAAGACACGAAATCATTCAAGCACATCAGAACACGCAAACATAATCTATAGTAGGACACCAAAGTTTGAGGGGAAAAAATCATAATTCTTTTTTTCCAACGAAGAATATAATTTTGCGAACGATATTCCTTTGAAATCCAGCACCTCTTTCGTCCTTTGGGAGAATCTGTCTCGAAATGTTAGAAAAAAAAAACAAACATAGAAATAATGCTTGAATTATCCAACAATGAAAACAAATAGAGTAACAAAAAAATAGAGGAAATCGAGTTGTTGATGTAGTTACGGCGTCAAAAAGAACCGAGGCCTGTGTTGCCCACAATTTCCTTAAAATGTATATGCCTCCCCGTGGTGTAAGAAAATGTACGGAGTCTGGTCCCCAGGATAGAAGAGTTGAAAGCCGCCAGAAGAACCTCACAGTAGCTTTAGTCGAACTAAGAATGGTCAAACTTCTCGAGGGCTATAACAAAAATCCTCCAAACTACGAAGATCACGACTATAGAAAAGAAAGGGAGAATATGTCTTTGTGACCCCAAATTCAATTTAAAAATGGACCCGATAATTGAAACTTGTTGTTACAATAATTCACCGTGTTTATACTTTTATTTTTCAGTAAAATCAATTTTGTTGAGTCTATCATAGAGTCGAGATGCACTTTCGGGTTATAATTCGATCTTCAACCTTTATATCAAATTGTCTTGATTTGATTGGATGTTTTATAACATTTTCTTTTGTGGATAATGTCCCTCTTCTGATTATTCACCCTTTCGCCATCTCTTAAAATCTATTATTCAAGTTTTGACTAAACCTTATTTCGTATTCACTGCCACAACTCGTAGTTCTAGTCTTTTCGTTGGCCAGATAGAATGTCGGTGATCCTTCCTTATCCATGTCCTACGGTCGTTTGGAGTTGCAGACTTACGATTGTCTTCTTGATGAGGAAACCTTAAGAATAGTCCGATCTGCACCCAACAGATCGAGAATAAAATATTTTGCTTTATTTACATTGGCAATTTACTAAATGGAAATAAGAGATAGGAGTGGACTAACGAGAGGGTGATGGACTGTGGGGTTTGTTTGTAGTCTAGCCCAAGTTAATCAAGAGTATATTGAAAATCGCTTTTAAAGGCCGTATTAATGTGGTCTACCAAGATATAATTTGCTTTCTTAAGTCAAAGAACAAGTCCCCCAACTTATTGATTTATTAAATATATTCCCTTAAATTCAACGAACAAATAATAAAATTGGCAATGCAGTTACTCACCAAGTCTGAAAGTGTTAACTCATTTCTCCAGAAGACACGAAATCATTCAAGCACATCAGAACACGCAAGCACAATCTATAGGACTACAAAGTTTTATAATTATTTTGAGGGGAAAAAAATCATAATTCATTATTTCCAACGAAGAATATAATTTTGCAAACGATTTTCCTTCGAAATCCATCATCTCTTTCGTCCTTTGGGAGAATCTGTCTGGAAATGTTAGAAATAAAAACAAACATTGAAATACTGCTTGAATTATCCAACAATGAAAACACATAGAGTAACAATTGAATAGAGGAAATCGAGTTGGTGATGTAGTTTACGGCGTCAGAAAGAACCGAGGAATGTGTTGCCCACAATTTCCTTAAAATGTATACGCCTCCCCATGGTGCAAGAAAACGGATGGAGTCTTGTCCCTATGATAGAAGAGTTTGAAAGCTGCCAGGAGAACCTCACCGTGGCTTTAGTCGAACTAAGAATGCTCACACTTCTCGGGGGCTATTACAAAAATCCTCCAAACTACGAAGATCACGACTACAGAAAAGAAAGCAAGAATATGTCAATGTGACCCCAAATTCAATTTAAAAATGGACCTGATAAATGAAACCTGTTGTTACAATTTCTCATTCACCGTGTCTATACTTTTATTTTCAGCAAAATCAATTTTGTTGAGTCTATCCTAGTGTCGGGATGCACTTTCTGGTTATAATTCGATCTTCAACCTTTTTACCAAATTGTCTTGATTTGATTGGATGTTTTATAACATTTTCTTTTGTGGATAATGTCCCTCTTCTGGCTATTCACCCTTTGGCCGTCTCTTAAAATCTATTATTCAATTTTTGACTAAACCTTATTTCGTATTCACTGCCACAACTCGTAGATCTAGTCTTTTCGTTGGCCAGATAGAATGTCGGTGATCCTTCTTTATCCATGTCCTACGGTCGTTTGGAGTTGCAGACTTACGATTGTCTTCTTGATGAGGAAACCTTAAGAATAGTCCGATCTGCACCCAACAGATCGAGAATAAAATATTTTGCTTTAGTTACATTGCCAATTTACTAATTGGAAATAAGAGATAGAAGTGGACTAACGAGAGGGTGACGGACTGTGGGGTTTGTTTGTAGTCTAGCCCAAGTTATTCGAGAGTATATTGAAAATCGTTTTTAAAGGCCTGATTAACGTGGTCTACCAAGATATAATTTGCTTTCTTAAGTCAAAGAACAAGTCCCCCAACTTATTGATTTATTAAATTTATTCCCTTAAATTCAACGAACAAATAATAAATTTGACAATGCAGTTACTCACCAAGTCTGAAAGTGTTAACTCATTTCTCCAGAAGACACGATTTCATTCAAGCACATCAGAACACGCAAACACAATCTATAGTAGGACTCCAAAGTAAATAAATATTTTGAGGGGATAGAAATCATAAGTCTTTATTTCCAACGAAGAATATAATTTTGGGAACGATATTCCTTTGAAATCCAGCACCTCTTTTGTTCTTTGGGAGAATCTGTCTGGAAATGTTAGAAAAAAAAAAACAAACATAGAAATAATGCTTGAATTATCCAACAATGAAAACAAATGAGTAACAATAAAATAGAGGAAATCGAGTTGTTGATGTAGTTACGGCCTTAGTAAGTACCGATGTCTGTGTTGCCCACAATTTCCTTAAAATGTATATGCCTCCCCATGGTGCAAGAAAATGGATGGAGTCTGGTCCCCAGGATAGAAGAGTTTAAAGCTGCCAGGAGAACCTCACAGTGGCTTTAGTCGAACTAAGAATGCTCACACTTCTCGAGGGCTATAACAAAAATCCTCCAAACTACGAAGATCACGACTGTAGAGAAGAAAGGGAGAATATGTCTTTGTGACCCCAAATTCAATTTAAAAATGGACCCGATAATTGAAACCTGCTGTTACAATTTCTCATTCACCGTGTTTATACTTTTATTTTTCCGCAAAATCAATTTTGTTGAGTCTATCCTAGTGTCGGGATGCACCTTCTGGTTCTAATTCGATCTGCAACCTTTTAACACCGAATTGTCTTGACTTGATTGGATGTTTTAAAACATTTTCTTTTGTGGATAATGTCCCTATTCTGACTATTCACCCTTTCGCCATCTCTTGAAATCTATTATTCAAGTTTTGACTAAACCCTATTTCGTATTCTCTACCTTCTCATAGATCTAGTCTTTTCCTGGGCCAGATAAAATGTCGGTGATCCTTCTTTATCCTTGTCCTACTGTCGTTTGGAGTTGCAGACTTCGATTGTTTTCTTGATCAGGAAACCTTAAGAATAGTCCGATCTGCATCCAAAAGATCGAGAATAAAATATTTTGCTTTAATTACATTGCCAATTTACTAATTGGAAATAAGAGATACGAGTGGACTAACGAGAGGGTGATGGACTGTGGGATTTGTTTGTAGAGCCCAAGTTAATCAAGAGTGTATTGAAAATCACTTTTAAAGGCCTGATTAACGTGGTCTACCAAGATATAATTTGCTTTCTTAAGTCAAAGAACAAGTCCCCCAACCTATTGATTTATTAAATTTATTCCCTTAAATTCAACGAACAAAAAATAAATTTGACAATACAGTTACTCATCAAGTCTGTAAGTGTTGACTAATTTCTCCAGAAGACACGAAATCATTCAAGCACATCAGAACACGCAAACACAATCTATAGTAGGACACCAAAGTTAACAAATATTTTGAGGGGAAAAAATCATAAGTCTTTATTTCCAACGAAGAATATAATTTTGCGAACGATATTCCTTTGAAATCCAGCACCTCTTTCGTCCTTTGGGAGAATCTGTCTCGAAATGTTAGAAAAAAAACAAACATAGAAATAATGCTTGAATTATCCGACAATGAAAACAAATAGAGTAACAATAAAATAGAGGAAATCGAGTTGTTGATGTAGTTACGGCGTCAGAAAGAACCGAGGCCTGTGTTGCCCACAATTTCCTTAAAATGTATATGCCTCCTCGTGGTGCAAGAAAATGGACGGAGTCTGGTCCCCAGGATAGAAGAGTTGAGAGCCGCCAGAAGAACCTCACAGTGGCTTTAGTCGAACTAAGAATGGTCACACTTCTCGAGGGCTATAAAAAAAATCCTCCAAACTACGAAGATCACGACTATAGAAAAGAAAGGGAGAATATGTCTTTGTGACCCCAAATTCAATTTAAAAATGGACCCGATAATGGAAACTTGTTGTTACAATAATTCACCGTGTTTATACTTTTATTTTTCAGTAAAATCAATTTTGTTGAGTCTATCATAGTGTGGGGATGCACTTTCTGGTTCTAATTCGATCTTCAACCTTTTTACCAAATTGTCTTGATTTGATTGGATGTTTTATAACATTTTCTTTTGGGGATAATGTCCCTCTTCTGACTATTCACCCTTTCGCCATCTCTTAAAATCTATTATTCAAGTTTTGACTAAACCTTATTTCGTATTCACTGCCACAACTCGTAGATCTAGTCTTTTCCTTGGCCAGATAAAATGTCGGTGATCCTTCGTTATCCATGTCCTACGGTCGTTTGGAGTTGCAGACTTACGATTAGTTTCTTGATGAGGAAACCTTTAGAATAGTCCGGTCTGCACCCAACAAATCGAGAATAAAATATTTTAATTTTGTCTCATTGCCAATTTGCTAATTGGAAATAAGAGATAGGCGTGGACTAACGAGAGGGTGATGGACTGTGGGGTTTGTTTGTAGTCTAGCCCAAGTTAATCAAGAGTATATTAAAAATCTCTTTTAAAGGACTGATTAACGTGGTCTACCAAGATATAATTTGCTTTCTTAAGTCAAAGAACAAGTCCCCCAACTTATTGATTTATTAAATTTATTCCCTTAAATTCAACGAACAAATAATAAATTTGGCAATGCAGTTACTCACCAAGTCTGAAAGTGTTAAACTCATTTCTCCAGAAGACACGAAATCATTCAAGCACCTCAGAACACGCAAGCACAATCTATAGGACTCCAAAGTTAATAAATATTTTGAGGGGAAAAAACTCATAATTCATTATTTCCAACGAAGAATATAATTTCGCGAACGATATTCCTTTGAAATCCAGCACCTCTTTCGTCCTTTGGTAGAATCTGTATGGAAATGTTAGAAATAAAAACAAACATTGAAATACTGCTCGAATTATCCAACAACGAAAACACATAGAGTAACAATTAAATAGAGGAAATCGAGTGTTGATGTAGTTACGGCGTCAGAAAGAACCGAGGCATGTGTTACCCACAATTTCCTTAAAATGTATACTCCTCCCCATGGTGCAAGAAAACGGATGGAGTCTGGTCCCTAGGATAGAAGTGTTGAAAGCCGCCAGGAGAACCTCACAGTGGCTTTAGTCGAACTAAGAATGCTCACACTTCTTCTTGGGGGCTATAACAAAAATCCACCAAACTATGAAAATCACAACTATAGAGAAGAAAGGGAGGAATATATGTCTTTGTGACCCCAAATTCAATTTACAAATGGACCCGATAAATGAAACCTGTTGTTACAATTTCTGATTCACCGTGTTTATACTTTTATTTTCAGTAAAATCAATTTTGTTGTGTCTATCATAGTGTCGGGATGCACTTTCTGGTTCTAATTCGATCTTCAACCTTTTTACCAAATTGTCTTGATTTGATTGGATGTTTTATAACATTTTCTTTTGGGGATAATGTCCCTCTTCAGACTATTCACCCTTTCACCATCTCTTAAAATCTATTATTCAAGTTTTGACTAAACCATATTTCGTATTCACTGCCAACACTCGTAGATCTAGTCTTTTCCTTGGCCAGATAAAATGTCGGTGATCCTTCGTTATCCATGTCCTACGGTCGTTTGGAGTTGCAGACTTACGATTGTTTTCTTGATGAGGAAACCTTTAGAATAGTCCGGTCTGCACCCAACAAATCGAGAATAAAATATTTTACTTTTGTCTCATTGCCAATTTACTAATTGGAAATAAGAGATAGGCGTGGACTAACGAGAGGGTGATGGACTGTGGGGTTTGTTTGTAGTCTAGCCCAAGTTAATCAAGAGTATATTAAAAATCTCTTTTAAAGGCCTGATTAACGTGGTCTACCAAGATATAATTTGCTTTCTTAAGTTAAAGAACAAGTCCCCCAACTTATTGATTTATTAAACTTATTCCCTTACATTCAACGAACAAATAATAAATTTGACAATGCAGTTACTCACCAAGTCTGAAAGTGTTAACTCTTTTCTTCACAAGACACGAAATCATTCAAGCACATCGGAACACGCAAACACAATCTATTGTAGGACTCCAATGTTAATAAAAAATTTGAGGTGAAAAAAATCATAAGTCTTTATTTCCAACGAAGAATATAATTTTTGCGAACGATATTCCTTTGAAATCCTGCACCTCTTTTTCGTCCTTTGGGAGAAAAAAAAACAAACATATAAATAATGCTTGAATTATCCAACAATGAAAACAAATAGAGTAACAATAAAATAGAGGAAATCGAGTTGTTGATGTAGTTACTGCGTCAGAAAGAAGCGATGCCTGTGTTGCCCACAATTTTCTTAAAATGTATATACATCCCCGTGGTGAAAGAAAATGGATGGAGTCTGGTCCCCTAGATAGAAGAGTTGAAAGCCGCCAGGAGAACCTCACAGTGGCTTTAGTCGAACTAAGAATGCTCACACTTCTCGGTTGCTATAACGAAAATCCTCCAAACTACGAAGATCACGACTATAGAGAAGAAAGGGAGAATATGTCTTTGTGACCCCAAATTCAATTTAAAAATGGACCCGATAAATGAAACCGGTTGTTACAATTTCTCATTCACCGTGTTTATACTTTTATTTTCGGCAAAATCAATTTTGTTGAGTCTATCCTAGTGTCGGGAATGCACTTTCTGGTTCTAATTCGATCTTCAACCTTTTTACCAAACAAATTGTCTTGACTTGATTGGATGTTTTAAAACATTTTCTTTTGTGGATAATGTCCCTATTCTGACTATTCACCCTTTCGCCATCTCTTGAAATCTATTATTCAATTTTTGACTAAACCCAATTTCGTATTCACTGCCACAACTCGTAGATCTAGTCTTTTCCTTGGCCAGATAGAATGTCGGTGATCCTTCTATGTTCATGTCCAAAGGTCGTTTGGAGTTGCAGACTTACGATTGTCTTCTTGATGAGGAAACCTTAAGAATAGTCCGATCTGCACCCAACAGATCAAGAATAAAATATTTTGCTTTAGTTACATTGCCAATTTGCTAATTGGAAATAAGAGATAGGAGTGGACTAACGAGAGGGTGATGGACTGTGGGGTTTGTTTGTAGTCTAGCCAAGAGTATATTGAAAATCGCTTTTAAAGGCCTGATTAACGTGGTCTACCAAGATATAATTTGCTTTCTTAAGTCAAAGAACAAGTCCCCCAACTTATTGATTTATTAAATTTATTCCCTAAAATTCAACGAACAAATAATAAATTTGGCAATGCAGTTACTCACCAAGTCTGAAAGTGTTAACTCATTTCTCCAGAAGACACGAAATCATTCAAGCACATCAGAACACCCAAGCAGAATCTATAGGACTCCAAAGTTAATAGATATTTTGAGGGGAAAAAAAATCATAATTCATTATTTCCAACGAAGAATATAATTTTGCGAACGATATTCCTCTGAAATCCAGCACCTCTTTCGTCCTTTGGGAGAATCTGTCCGGAAATGTTAGAAATAAAAACAAACATAGAAATACTGCTCGAATTATCCAAGAAAGAAAACACAAAGAGTAACTATTAAATAGAGGAAATCGAGTTGTTGATGTAGTTACGGCGTCAGAAAGAACCGAGGCATGTGTTGCCCACAATTTCCTTAAAATGTATATGCCTCCCCAAGGTGCAAGAAAATGGATGGAGTCTGGTCCCCAGGATAGAAGAGTTGAAAGCTGCCAGGAGAACCTCACAGAGGCTTTAGTCGAACTTAGAATGCTCACACTTCTTGAGGACTATAACAAAAATCCTCCAAACTACGAAGATCATGACTATAGAAAAGAAAGGGAGAATATGTCTTTGTGACCCCAAATTCAATTTAAAAATGGACCCGATAATTGAAACTTGTTGTTACAATTTCTCATTCACCGTGTTTATACTTTTATTTTTCCGCAAAATCAATTTTGTTGAGTCTATCCTAGTGTCGGGATGCACCTTCTGGTTCTAATTCGATCTTCAAGCTTTTTACCAAATTGTCTTGATTTGATTGGATGTTTTAAAACATTTTCTTTTGTGGATAATGTCCCTCTTCTGACTATTCACCCTTTCGCCATCTCTTGAAATCTATTATTCAGGTTTTGACTAAACCCTATTTCGTATTCACTGCCACAACTCGTAGATCTAGTCTTTTCCTTGGCCAGATAAAATGTCGGTGATCCTTCGTTATCCATGTCCTACGGTCGTTTGGAGTTGTAGACTTACGATTGTTTCCTTGATGAGGAAACCTTTAGAATAGTCCGGTCTGCACCCGACAGATCGAGAATAAAATATTTTGCTTTAGTTACATTGCCAATTTACTATTTGGAAATAAGAGATAGGCGTGGACTAACGAGAGGGTGATGGACTGTGGGTTTTGTTTGTAGTCTAGCCAAGAGTATATTGTAAATCGCTTTTGAAGGCCTGATTAACGTGGTCTCCCAAGTTATAATTTGCTTTCTTAAGTCAAAGAACAAGTCCCCCAACTTATTGATTTGTTAAATTTATTCCCTTAAATTCAACGAACAAATAATAAATTTGACAATGCAGTTACTCACCAAGTCTGAAAGTGTTAACTCATTTCTCCAGAAGACACGAAATCATTCAAGCACATCAGAACACGCAAACACAATAGTAGGACTCCAAAGTTAATAAATATTTTGACGGGAAAAAAATCATAAGTCTTTATTTCCAACGAAGAATATAATTTTGCGAACGATATTCCTTTGAAAGCCAGCACCTCTTTCGTCCTTTGGGAGAATCTGTCTGGAAATGTTAGAAAAAAAAAACAAACATAGAAATAATGCTTGAATTATCCAACAATGAAAACAAATAGAGTAACAATAAAATAGAGGAAATCGAGTTGTTGATGTAGTTACGGCGTCAGAAAGAACCGATGACTGTGTTGCCCACAATTTCCTTAAAATGTATATATGCCTCCTCGTGGTGCAAGAAAACGGATGGAGAGTCCCCAGGATAGAAGAGTTGAAAGCTGCCAGGAGAACCTCAAAGGGGCTTTAGTCGAACTGAGAATACTCACACTTCTCGGGGGCTATAACGAAAATCCTCCAAACTACGAAGATCACGACTATAGAAAAGAAAGGGAGAATATGTCTTTGTGACCCCAAATTCAATTTAAAAATGGACCCGATAAATGAAACCTGTCGTTACAATTTCTCATTCACCGTGTTTATACTTTTATTTTTCCGCAAAATCAATTTTTTTGAGTCTATCCTAGTGTCGGGATGCACCTTCTGGTTCTAATTCGATCTTCAACCTTTTTACCAAATTGTCTTGACTTGATTGGATGTTTTAAAACATTTTCTTTTGTGGATAATGTCCCTATTCTGACTATTCACCCTTTCGCCATCTCTTGAAATCTATTATTCAAGTTTTGACTAAACCCAATTTCGTATTCACTGCCACAACTCGTAGATCTAGTCTTTTCCTTGGCCAGATAGAATGTCGGTGATCCTTCTATGTCCATATCCAACGGTCGTTTGGAGTTGCAGACTTACGATTGTCTTCTTGATGAGGAAACCTTAAGAATAGTCCGATCTGCACCCAACAGATCGAGAATAAAATATTTTGCTTTAGTTACATTGCCCATTTGCTAATTGGAAATAAGAGATAGGAGTGGACTAACGAGAGGGTGATGGACTGTGGGGTTTGTTTGTAGTGTAGCCAAGAGTATATTGAAAATCGCTTTTAAAGGCCTGATTAACGTGGTCTACCAAGATATAATTTGCTTTCTTAAGTCAAAGAACGAGTCCCCCAACTTATTGATTTGTTAAATTTATTCCCTTAAATTCAACGAACAAATAATAAATTTGACAATGCAGTTACTCACCAAGTCTGAAAGTTTTAACTCATTTCTCCAGAAGACACGAAATCATTCAAGCACATCAGAACACGCAAACACAATCTATAGTAGGACTCCAAAGTTAATAAATATTTTGACGGGAAAAAAATCATAAGTCTTTATTTCCAACGAAGAATATAATTTTGCGAACGATATTCCTTTGAAATCCAGCACCTCTTTCGTCCTTTGGGAGAATCTGTCTGGAAATGTTAGAAAAAAAAAAACAAACATAGAAATAATGCTTGAATTATCCAACAATGAAAACAAATAGAGTAACAATTAAATAGAGGAAATCGAGTTGTTGATGTAGTTACGGCGTCAGAAAGAACCGAGGCATGTGTTGCCCACAATTTCCTTAAAATGTGTATGCCTCCCCGTGGTGCAAGAAAATGGATGGAGTCTGGTCCGCAAGATAGAAGAGTTGAAAGCCGGCAGGAGAACCTCACAGTGGCTTTAGTCGAACTAAGAATGCTCACACTTCTCGGGGGCTATAACGAAAATCCTCCAAACTACGAAGATCACGACTATAGAGAAGAAAGGGGGAATATGTCTTTGTGACCCCAAATTCAATTTAGAATAATTGAAACTTGTTGTTACAATTTCTCATTCGATAATTTTTCACAAAATTTCTTGATCTATCCTAGTGTCGGGATGCACCTTTGGTTCTAAAATCTTCAACCTTTTCCAAATTTCTTGATCTGATTGGATGTTTTAAAAACCCTTTTGTGGATAATGTCCCTCTATTCACCCTTTCGCCATCTCTTGAAATCTATTATTCAGGTTTTGACTAAACCCTATTTCGTATTCACTGCCACAACTCGTAGATCTAGTCTTTTCCTAGGCCAGATAAAATGTCGGTGATCCTTCGTTATCCATGTCCTACGGTCGTTAGGAGTTGCAGACTTACGATTGTTTTCTTGATGAAGAAACCTTTAGAATAGTCCGTCTGCACCCAACAGATCGAGAATAAAATATTATGCTTTAGTTACATTGCCAATTTTACTAATTGGAAATAAGAGATAGGCGTGGACTAACGAGAGGGTGATGGACTGTGGGGTTTGTTTGTAGTGTAGCCAAGAGTATATTGAAAATCGCTTTTAAAGGCCTGATTAACGTGGTCTACCAAGATATAATTTGCTTTCTTAAGTCAAAGAACGAGTCCCCCAACTTATTGATTTGTTAAATTTATTCCCTTAAATTCAACGAACAAATAATAAATTTGACAATGCAGTTACTCACCAAGTCTGAAAGTTTTAACTCATTTCTCCAGAAGACACGAAATCATTCAAGCACATCAGAACACGCAAACACAATCTATAGTAGGACTCCAAAGTTAATAAATATTTTGACGGGAAAAAAAATCATAAGTCTTTATTTCCAACGAAGAATATAATTTTGCGAACGATATTCCTTTGAAATCCAGCACCTCTTTCGTCCTTTTGGAGAATCTGTGTAGAAATGTTTGAAAAAAAAAAAACAAAAGTAGAAATAATGCTTGAATTGTCCAACAATGAAAACAAATAGAGTAACAATAAAATAGAGGAAATCGAGTTGTTGATGTAGTTACGGCGTCAGAAAGAACCGATGTCAGTGTTGCCCAAAATTTCCTTAAAATGTATATGCCTCCCCACGGTGCAAGAAAATGGATGGAATCTGGTCCCCAGGATAGAAGAGTTGAAAGCTGCCAGGAGAACCTCAGAGTGGCTTTAGTTAAACTAAGAATGCTCACATTTCTCGAGGGCTATAACAAAAATCCTCCAAACTACGAAGATCACGACTATAGAAAAGAAAGGGAGAATATGTCTTTGTGACCCCAAATTCAATTTCAAAATGGACCCGATAATTGAAACTTGTTGTTCCAATTTCTCATTCACCGTGTTTATACTTTTATTTTTCCGCAAAATCAATTTTGTTGAGTCTATCCTAGTGTCGGGATGCACCTTCTGGTTCTAATTTGATCTTCAACCTTTTTACCAAATTGTCTTGACTTGATTGGATGTTTTAAAACATTTTCTTTTGTGGATAATGTCCCTATTCAGACTATTCACCCTTTCGCCATCTCTTGAAATCTATTATTCATGTTTTGACTAAATTCACTGCCACAACTCGTAGATCTAGTCTTTTCCTTGGCCAGATAGAATGTCGGTGATCCTTCTTTATCCATGTCCTACGGTCGTTTGGAGTTGCAGACTTACGATTATCTACTTGATGAGGAAACCTTAAGAATAGTCCGATCTGCACTCAATAGATCGAGAATAAAATATTTTGCTTTAGTTACATTGCTAATTTTCTAATTGGAAATAAGAGATAGGAGTGGACTAACGAGATGGTGATGAACTGTGGGGTTTGTTTGTAGTCTAACCAAGTGTATATTGAAAATCGCTTTTAAAGGCCTGATTAACGTGGTCTACCAAGATATAATTTGCTTTCTTAAGTCAAAGAACAAGTCCCCCAACTTATTGATTTGTTAAATTCAACGAACAAATAATAAATTTGACAATGCAGTTACTAACCAAGTCTAAAAGAGTTAACTCATTTCTCCAGAAGACACGAAATCATTCAAGCACATCATAACACGCAAACACAATCTATAATAGGACTCCAAAGTTAATAGATATTTTGAGGGGAAAAAATCATAAGTCTTTATTTCAAACGAAGAATATAATTTTGTGAACGATATTCCCTTGAAATCCAGCACCTCTTTCGTCCTTTGGGAGAATCTGTCTGGAAATGTTAGAAAAAAAAAAAAACAAACATAGAAATAATGCTTGAATTATCCAACAATTAAAACAAATAGAGTAACAATAAAATAGAGGAAATCGAGTTGTTGATGTAGTTACGGCGTCAGAAAGAACCGATGACTGTGTTGCCCACAATTTCCTTAAAATGTATATGCCTCCTCGTGGTGCAAGAAAATGGATGGAGAGTCCCCAGGATAGAAGAGTTGAAAGCTGCCAGGAGAACCTCACAGTGGCTTTAGTCGAACTAAGAATGCTCACACTTCTCGAGGGCTATAACAAAATTCCTCCAAACTACGAAGATCACGACTATAGAAAAGAAAGGGAGAATATGTCTTTGTGACCCCAAATTCAATTTAAAAATGGATCCGATAAATGAAACCTGTCGTTACAATTTCTCATTCACCGTGTTTATACTTTTTTTTTCCGTAAAATCAATTTTTTTGAGTCTATCCTAGTGTCGGGATGCACCTTCTGGTTCTAATTCGATCTTCAACCTTTTTACCAAATTTTTTTGACTTGATTGGATGTTTTAAAACATTTTCTTTTGTGGATAATGTCCCTATTCTGACTATTCACCCTTTCGCCATCTCTTGAAATCTATTATTCAAGTTTTGACTAAACCCAATTTCGTATTCACTGCCACAACTCGTAGATCTAGTCTTTTCCTTGGCTAGATAGAATGTCGGTGATCCTTCTTTATCCATGTCCTACGGTCGTTTGGAGTTGCAGACTACGATTGTTTTCTTGATGAGGAAACCTTATGAATAGTCCGATCTGCACCCAACAGATCGAGAATAAAATATTTTGCTTTAGTAACATTGCCAATTTACTAATTGGAAATAAGAGATAGGAGTGGACTAACGAGAGGGTGATGGACAGTGGGGTTTGTTTGTAGTCTAGCCAAGAGTATATTGAAAATCGCTTTTAAAGGCCTGATTAACGTGGTCTACCAAGATATAATTTGCTTTCTTAAGTCAAAGAACAAGTACCCCAACTTATTGATTTATTAAATTTATTCCCTTAAATTCAACGAACAAATAATAAATTTGACAATGCAATTACTCACCAAGTCTGAAAGTGTTAACTCATTTCTCCAGAAGACACGAAATCATTCAAGTACATCAGAACACGCAAACACAATCTATAGTAGGACTCCAAAGTTAATAAATATTTTGAGGGGAAAAAAATCATAAGTCTTTATTTCCAACGAAGAATATAATTTTGCGAACGATATTCCTTTGAAATCCAACACCTCTTTCGTCCTTTGGGAGAATCTGTCTCGAAATGTTAGAAAAAAAAAATAAACATAGAAATAATGCTTGAATTATCCAACAACGAAAACAAATAGAGTGACAATAAAATAGAGGAAATCGAGTTGTTGATGTAGTTACGGCGTCAGAAAGAACCGAGGCCGGTGTTACCCACAATTTCCTTAAAATGTATATACCTCCCCGTGGTGCAAGAAAATGGACGGAGTCTGGTCCCCAAGATAGAAGAGTTGAAAGCCGCTAGAAGAACATCACAGTGGCTTTAGTCGAACTAAGAATGCTCACACTTCTCGAGGGCTAAAACAAAAATCCTCCAAACTACGAAGATCACGACTATAGAGAAGAAAGGGAGAATATGCCTTTGTGACCCCAAATTCAATTTAGAAATGGAACCGATAATTGAAACCTGTTGTTACAATTTCTCATTCACCGTGTTTATACTTTTATTTTTCAGTAAAATCAATTTTGTTGAGTCTATCCTAGTGTCGGGATGCACTTTCTGGTTCTAATTCGATCTTCAACCATTTTACCAAATTGTCTTGATTTTATTGGATGTTTTAAACCATTTTCTTTTGTGGATAATGTCCCTCTTCTGACTATTCACCCTTTCGCCGTCTCTTGAAATCTATTATTCAGGTTTTGACTAAACCCTATTTCGTATTCACTGCCACAACTCGTAGATCTAGCCTTTTCCTTGGCCAGATAGAATGTCGGTGATCCTTCTTTATCAATGTCCTACGGTCGTTTGGAGTTGCAGACTACGATTGTTTTCTTGATGAGGAAACCTTATGAATAGTCCGATCTGCACCCAACAGATCGAGAATAAAATATTTTGCTTTAGTTACATTGCCAATTTACTAATTGGAAATAAGAGATAGGAGTGGACTAACGAGAGGGTGATGGACTGTGGGGTTTGTTTGTAGTCTAGCCAAGAGTATATTGAAAATCGCTTTTAAGGCCTGATTAACGTGGTCTACCAAGATATAATTTGCTTTCTTAAGTCAAAGAACAAGTCCCCCAACTTATTGATTTATAGTAAATTTATTCCCTTAAATCCAACGAACAAATAATAAATTTGACAATGCAGTTACTCACCAAGTCTGAAAGTGTTAACTCATTTCTCCAGAAGCCACGAAATCATTCAAGCACATCAGAACACGCAAACACAATCTATAGTAGGACTCCAAAGTTAATAAATATTTTGAGGGGAAAAAAATCATAAGTCTTTATTTCCAACGAAGAATATTATTTTGCGAACGATATTGCTTTGAAATCCAGCACCTCTTTCGTCCTTTGGGAGAATCTGTCCGGAAATGTTAGAAAAAAAAAAAACAAACGTAGAAAACTGCTACAATTATCCAACAATGAAAACAAATAGAGTAACAATAAAATAGAGGAAATCGAGTTGTTTATGTAGTTTCGGCATCAGAAAGAACCGATGTCTGTGTTGCCCACAATTTCCTTAAAATGTATATGCCTCCCGTGGTGCAAGAAAATGGACGGAGTCTGGTCCCCAGGATAGAAGAGTTGAAAGCCGCCAGGAGAACCTCATAGTGGCTTTAGTCGAACTAAGAATGCTCTTACTTCTCGGGGGCTATAACAAAAATCCTCCAAAATACGAAGATCACGACTACAGAGAAGAAAGGGAGAATATGATTTGTGACCCCAAATTCAATTTAGAAATGGACCTGATAATTGAAACTTGTTGTTACAATTTCTCATTCACCGTGTTTATACTTTTATTTTTCAGCAAAATTAATTTTGTTGAGTCTATCCTAGTGTCGGGATGCACTTTCTGGTTCTACTTCGATCTTCAACCCTTTTACCAAATCATCTCGATTTGATTGGATGTTTTGAAACATTTTCTTTTGTGGATAATGTCCATCTTCTGACTATTCAATCTTTGGCCACCTCTTGAAATCTATTATTCAGGTTTCGACTCAAACCTATTTCGTATTCACTGCCACAACTCATAGATCCAGTCTTTTCCTTGGCCAGATAGAATGTCGGTGATCTTTCTTTATCCATGTCATAACGTCGTTCGGAGTTGCAGACTTACGATTGTTTTCTTGATGAGGAAACCCGAAGAATAGTTCGATATGCTCCATTCAGATCTCGAACAAAATATTTTGCTTTAGTTACATTGGCAATTCACTAAGGAGGTTTCAACTTTCTTGTAATTTCGATCGACATACAATAGTTATTATGTCTTTGTGACCCAGAATTCAATTTAAAAATTGAACAGATAATTGAAACCTGTTGTTTACAATTTCTCATTTTACCGTGTTTTTACTTTTATTTTTCAGCAAAATCAATTTTGTTGAGTCTATCCTAGTGTCGGGATGCACTTTCTTGTTCTAATTCGATCTTCAACCCTTTTACCAAATCATCTCGATTTGATTGGATGTTTTGAAACATTTTCTTTTCTGGATAATGTCCATCTTCTGGCTATTCACCCTTTCGCCAACTCTTGAAATCTATTATTCAAGTTCTGACTAAACCCTATTTCGTATTCGCTGCCACAACTCGTAGATCTAGTCTTTTCCTTGGCCAGATAGAATGTCGGTGATCCTTCTTTATCCGTGTCCTAAGGTCGTTCGGAGTTTGCAGACTTACGATTGTTTTCTTGATGGGGAAACCTGAAGAATAGTCCGATCTGCACCCAACAGGTCGAGAATAAAATATTTTGCTTTAGTTACATTGCCAATTTACTAATTGGAAATAAGAGAGCCGAAGTAGGAGGAGTGGACTAACGAGTGGGTGATGGACTGTGGGGTTTGTTTGTAGTCTGGCCCAAGTTATTCAAGAGTATATTGAAAATCGCTTTTCGAGGCCTGATTAACGTGGTCTACCAAGACATAATTTGTCTTCTTAAGTCAAAGAACAAGTCCCCCAACTTATCGATTTATTAAATTTATTCCCTTAAATTCAACAAACTAGTAATAAATTTGACAATGAAGTAACTCACCAAGTCTGAAAGTGTTAACTCATTTCTCCAGAAGACACGAAATCGTTCAAGCACATCAGAACACGCAAACACAATCTATAGTCGGATTCCAAAGTTAATAAATATTTTGAGGGAAAATCATAAGTCATTATTTCCAACGAAGAATATTATTTTACGAACTATATTCCTTTGAAATCCAGCACCTCTTTCGTCCTTTGGGAGAATCTGTCCGGAAATGTTAGAAAAAAAAAATACAAACGTAGAAAACTGCTACAATTATCCAACAATGAAAACAAATAGAGTAACAATAAAATAGAGGAAATCGAGTTGTTGATGTAGTTTCGGCGTCAGAAAGAACCGAGGCCTGTGTTGCCCACAATTTCCTTAAAATGTATATGCGTCCCCATGGTGAAAGAAAACGGATGGAGTCTGGTCCCCAGGATAGAAGAGTTGAAAGCCGCCAGGAGAACCTCACAGTGGCTTTAGTCGAACTAAGAATGCTCACACTTCTCGGGAGCTATAACAAAAATCCTCCAAAGTACGAAGATCACGACCACAGAAAAGAAAGGGAGAATATGTCTTTGTGACCCCAAATTCAATTTAAAAATAAACCCTGTAATTGAAACCCGTTGTTACAATTTCTCATTCACCGTGTTTATACCTGTATTTTTCAGCAAAATTAATTTTGTTGAGTCTATCCTAGTGTCGGGATATGCACTTTCTGGTTCTACTTCGATCTTCAACCCTTTTACCAAATCATCTCGATTTGATTGGATGTTTTGAAACATTGTCTTTTGTGGATAATGTCCATCTTCTGACTATTCAACCTTTGGCCACCTCTTGAAATCTATTATTCAGGTTTCGACTCAAACCTATTTCGTATTCACTGCCACAACTCATAGATCCAGTCTTTTCCTTGGCCAGATAGAATGTCGGTAATATTTCTTTATCCATGTCATAACGTCGTTCGGAGTTGCAGACTTACGATTGTTTTCTTTATGAGGAAACCTGAAGAATAGTTCGATATGCTCCATTCAGATCTCGAAAAAAATATTTTGCTTTAGTTACATTGGCAATTCACTAAGGAGGTTTCAACTTTCTTGTAATTTCGATCGACATACAATAGTTATTATGTCTTTGTGACCCAGAATTCAATTTAAAAATTGAAAAGATAATTGAAACCTGTTGTTACAATTTCTCATTTACCGTGTTTTTACTTTTATTTTTCTGCAAAATCAATTTTGTTGAGTCTATCCTAGTGTCGGGATGCACTTTCTTGTTCTAATTCGATCTTCAACCCTTTTACCAAATCATCTCGATTTGATTGGATGTTTTGAAAACATTTTCTTTTCTGGATAATGTCCATCTTCTGGCTATTCACCCTTTCGCCAACTCTTGAAATCTATTATTCAAGTTCTGACTAAACCCTATTTCGTATTCGCTGCCACAACTCGTAGATCTAGTCTTTTCCTTGGCCAGATAGAATGTCGGTGATCCTTCTTTATCCGTGTCCTAAGGTCGTTCGGAGTTGCAGACTTACGATTGTTTTCTTGATGGGGAAACCTGAAGAATAGTCCGATCTGCACCCAACAAGTCGAGAATAAAATATTTTGCTTTAGTTACATTGCCAATTTACTAATTGGAAATAAGAGAGCCGAAGTAGGAGGAGTGGACTAACGAGTGGGTGATGGACTGTGGGGTTTGTTTGTAGTCTGGCCCAAGTTATTCAAGAGTATATTGAAAATCGCTTTTCAAGGCCTGATTAACGTGGTCTACCAAGACATAATTTGTCTTCTTAAGTCAAAGAACAAGTCCCCCAACTTATCGATTTATTAAATTTATTCCCTTAAATTCAACAAACTAGTAATAAATTTGACAATGAAGTAACTCACCAAGTCTGAAAGTGTTAACTCATTTCTCCAGAAGACACGAAATCGTTCAAGCACATCAGAACACGCAAACACAATCTATAGTCGGACTCCAAAGTTAATAAATATTTTGAGGGAAAATCATAAGTCATTATTTCCAACGAAGAATATTATTTTTACGAACTATATTCCTTTGAAATCCAGCACCTCTTTCGTCCTTTGGGAGAATCTGTCCGGAAATGTTAGAAAAAAAAAAAACAAACGTAGAAAACTGCTACAATTATCCAACAATGAAAACAAATAGAGTAACAATAAAATAGAGGAAATCGAGTTGTTGATGTAGTTTCGGCGTCAGAAAGAACCGAGGCCTGTGTTGCCCACAATTTCCTTAAAATGTATATGCGTCCCCATGGTGAAAGAAAACGGATGGAGTCTGGTCCCCAGGATAGAAGAGTTGAAAGCCGCCAGGAGAACCTCACAGTGGCTTTAGTCGAACTAAGAATGCTCACACTTCTCGGGGGCTATAACAAAAATCCTCCAAACTACGAAGATCACGACCACAGAAAAGAAAGGGAGAATATGTCTTTGTGACCCCAAATTCAATTTAAAAATGAACCCTGTAATTGAAACCCGTTGTTACAATTTCTCATTCACCGTGTTTATACCTGTATTTTTCAGCAAAATTAATTTTGTTGAGTCTATCCTAGTGTCGGGATATGCACTTTCTGGTTCTACTTCGATCTTCAACCCTTTTACCAAATCATCTCGATTTGATTGGATGTTTTGAAACATTGTCTTTTGTGGATAATGTCCATCTTCTGACTATTCAACCTTTGGCCACCTCTTGAAATCTATTATTCAGGTTTCGACTCAAACCTATTTCGTATTCACTGCCACAACTCATAGATCCAGTCTTTTCCTTGGCCAGATAGAATGTCGGTAATATTTCTTTATCCATGTCATAACGTCGTTCGGAGTTGCAGACTTACGATTGTTTTCTTGATGAGGAAACCTGAAGAATAGTTCGATATGCTCCATTCAGATCTCGAACAAAATATTTTGCTTTAGTTACATTGGCAATTCACTAAGGAGGTTTCAACTTTCTTGTAATTTCGATCGACATACAATAGTTATTATGTCTTTGTGACCCAGAATTCAATTTAAAAATTGAAAAGATAATTGAAACCTGTTGTTACAATTTCTCATTTACCGTGTTTTTACTTTTATTTTTCAGCAAAATCAATTTTGTTGAGTCTATCCTAGTGTCGGGATGCACTTTCTTGTTCTAATTCGATCTTCAACCCTTTTACCAAATCATCTCGATTTGATTGGATGTTTTGAAACATTTTCTTTTCTGGATAATGTCCATCTTCTGGCTATTCACCCTTTCGCCAACTCTTGAAATCTATTATTCAAGTTCTGACTAAACCCTATTTCGTATTCGCTGCCACAACTCGTAGATCTAGTCTTTTCCTTGGCCAGATAGAATGTCGGTGATCCTTCTTTATCCGTGTCCTAAGGTCGTTCGGAGTTGCAGACTTACGATTGTTTTCTTGATGGGGAAACCTGAAGAATAGTCCGATCTGCACCCAACAAGTCGAGAATAAAATATTTTGCTTTAGTTACATTGCCAATTTACTAATTGGAAATAAGAGAGCCGAAGTAGGAAGAGTGGACTAACGAGTGGGTGATGGACTGTGGGGTTTGTTTGTAGTCTGGCCCAAGTTATTCAAGAGTATATTGAAAATCGCTTTTCAAGGCCTGATTAACGTGGTCTACCAAGACATAATTTGTCTTCTTAAGTCAAAGAACAAGTCCCCCAACTTATCGATTTATTAAATTTATTCCCTTAAATTCAACAAACTAGTAATAAATTTGACAATGAAGTAACTCACCAAGTCTGAAAGTGTTAACTCATTTCTCCAGAAGACACGAAATCGTTCAAGCACATCAGAACACGCAAACACAATCTATAGTCGGACTCCAAAGTTAATAAATATTTTGAGGGAAAATCATAAGTCATTATTTCCAACGAAGAATATAATTTTACGAACTATATTCCTTTGAAATCCTGCACCTCTTTCGTCCTTTGGGAGAATCTGTCCGGAAATGTTAGAAAAAAAAAAACAAACGTAGAAAACTGCTACAATTATCCAACAATGAAAACAAATAGAGTAACAATAAAATAGAGGAAATCGAGTTGTTGATGTAGTTTCGGCGTCAGAAAGAACCGAGGCCTGTGTTGCCCACAATTTCCTTAAAATGTATATGCGTCCCCATGGTGAAAGAAAACGGATGGAGTTTGGTCCCCAGGATAGAAGAGTTGAAAGCCGCCAGGAGAACCTCACAGTGGCTTTAGTCGAACTAAGAATGCTCACACTTCTCGGGGGCTATAACAAAAATCCTCCAAACTACGAAGATCACGACCACAGAAAAGAAAGGGAGAATATGTCTTTGTGACCCCAAATTCAATTTAAAAATGAACCCTGTAATTGAAACCCGTTGTTACAATTTCTCATTCACCGTGTTTATACCTGTATTTTTCAGCAAAATTAATTTTGTTGAGTCTATCCTAGTGTCGGGATATGCACTTTCTGGTTCTACTTCGATCTTCAACCCTTTTACCAAATCATCTCGATTTGATTGGATGTTTTGAAACATTGTCTTTTGTGGATAATGTCCATCTTCTGACTATTCAACCTTTGGCCACCTCTTGAAATCTATTATTCAGGTTTCGACTCAAACCTATTTCGTATTCACTGCCACAACTCATAGATCCAGTCTTTTCCTTGGCCAGATAGAATGTCGGTAATCTTTCTTTATCCATGTCATAACGTCGTTCGGAGTTGCAGACTTACGATTGTTTTCTTGATGAGGAAACCTGAAGAATAGTTCGATATGCTCCATTCAGATCTCGAACAAAATATTTTGCTTTAGTTACATTGGCAATTCACTAAGGAGGTTTCAACTTTCTTGTAATTTCGATCGACATACAATAGTTATTATGTCTTTGTGACCCAGAATTCAATTTAAAAATTGAACAGATAATTGAAACCTGTTGTTACAATTTCTCATTTACCGTGTTTTTACTTTTATTTTTCAGCAAAATCAATTTTGTTGAGTCTATCCTAGTGTCGGGATGCACTTTCTTGTTCTAATTCGATCTTCAACCCTTTTACCAAATCATCTCGATTTGATTGGATGTTTTAAAACATTTTCTTTTCTGGATAATGTCCATCTTCTGGCTATTCACCCTTTCGCCAACTCTTGAAATCTATTATTCAAGTTCTGACTAAACCCTATTTCGTATTCGCTGCCACAACTCGTAGATCTAGTCTTTTCCTTGGCCAGATAGAATGTCGGTGATCCTTCTTTATCCGTGTCCTAAGGTCGTTTGGAGTTGCAGACTTACGATTGTTTTCTTGATGGGGAAACCTGAAGAATAGTCCGATCTGCACCCAACAGGTCGAGAATAAAATATTTTGCTTTAGTTACATTGCCAATTTACTAATTGGAAATAAGAGAGCCGAAGTAGGAGGAGTGGACTAACGAGTGGGTGATGGACTGTGGGGTTTGTTTGTAGTCTGGGACCAAGTTATTCAAGAGTATATTGAAAATCGCTTTTCAAGGCCTGATTAACGTGGTCCACCAAGACATAATTTGTCTTCTTAAGTCAAAGAACAATTCCCCCAACTTATCGATTTATTAAATTTATTCCCTTAAATTCAACAAACTAATAATAAATTTGACAATGAAGTAACTCACCAAGTCTGAAAGTGTTAACTCATTTCTCCAGAAGACACGAAATCGTTCAAGCACATCAGAACACGCAAACACAATCTATAGTAGGACTCCAAAGTTAATAAATATTTTGAGGGAAAAAATCATAAGTCATTATTTCCAACGAAGAATATAATTTTACGAACTATATTCCTTTGAAATCCAGCACCTCTTTCGTCCTTTGGGAGAATCTGTCCGGAAATGTTAGAAAAAAAAAAAAGACAAACGTAGAAAACTGCTACAATTATCCATCAATGAAAACAAATAGAGTAACAATAAAATAGAGGAAATCGAGTTGTTGATGTAGTTTCGGCGTCAGAAAGAACCGAGGCCTGTGTTGCCCACAATTTCCTTAAAATGTATATGCCTCCCCATGGTGCAAGAAAACGGATGGAGTCTGGTCCCCAGGATAGAAGAGTTGAAAGCCGCCAGGAGAACCTCACATCACAGTGGCTTTAGTCGAACTAAGAATGCTCACACTTCTCGGGGGCTATAACAAAAATCCTCCAAACTACGAAGATCACGACCACAGAAAAGAAAGGGAGAATATGTCTTTGTGACCCCAAATTCAATTTAAAAATGAACCCTGTAATTGAAACCCGTTGTTACAATTTCTCATTCACCGTGTTTATACCTGTATTTTTCAGCAAAATTAATTTTGTTGAGTCTATCCTAGTGTCGGGATGCACTTTCTGGTTCTACTTCGATGTTCAACCCTTTTACCAAATCATCTCGATTTGATTGGATGTTTTGAAACATTTTCTTTTGTGGATAATGTCCATCTTCTGACTATTCAACCTTTGGCCACCTCTTGAAATCTATTATTCAGGTTTCGACTCAAACCTATTTCGTATTCACTGCCACAACTCATAGATCCAGTCTTTTTCCTTGGCCAGATAGAATGTCGGTGATCTTTCTTTATCCATGTCATAACGTCGTTCGGAGTTGCAGACTTACGATTGTTTTCTTGATGAGGAAACCTGAAGAATAGTTCGATATGCTCCATTCAGATCTCGAACAAAATATTTTGCTTTAGTTACATTGGCAATTCACTAAGGAGGTTTCAACTTTCTTGTAATTTCGATCGACATACAATAGTTATTATGTCTTTGTGACCCAGAATTCAATTTAAAAATTGAACAGATAATTGAAACCTGTTGTTACAATTTCTCATTTACCGTGTTTTTACTTTTATTTTTTTTCAGCAAAATCAATTTTGTTGAGTCTATCCTAGTGTCGGGATGCACTTTCTTGTTCTAATTCGATCTTCAACCCTTTTACCAAATCATCTCGATTTGATTGGATGTTTTAAAACATTTTCTTTTCTGGATAATGTCCATCTTCTGGCTATTCACCCTTTCGCCAACTCTTGAAATCTATTATTCAAGTTCTGACTAAACCCTATTTCGTATTCGCTGCCACAACTCGTAGATCTAGTCTTTTCCTTGCCCAGATAGAATGTCGGTGATCCTTCTTTATCCGTGTCCTAAGGTCGTTTGGAGTTGCAGACTTACGATTGTTTTCTTGATGGGGAAACCTGAAGAATAGTCCGATCTGCACCCAACAGGTCGAGAATAAAATATTTTGCTTTAGTTACATTGCCAATTTACTAATTGGAAATAAGAGAGCCGAAGTAGGAGGAGTGGACTAACGAGTGGGTGATGGACTGTGGGGTTTGTTTGTAGTCTGGCCCAAGTTATTCAAGAGTATATTGAAAATCGCTTTTCAAGGCCTGATTAACGTGGTCTACCAAGACATAATTTGTCTTCTTAAGTCAAAGAACAAGTCCCCCAACTTATCGATTTATTAAATTTATTCCCTTAAATTCAACAAACTAATAATAAATTTGACAATGAAGTGACTCACCAAGTCTGAAAGTGTTAACTCATTTCTCCAGAAGACACGAAATCGTTCAAGCACATCAGAACACGCAAACACAATCTATAGTAGGACTCCAAAGTTAATAAATATTTTGAGGGAAAAAATCATAAGTCATTATTTCCAACGAAGAATATAATTTTACGAACTATATTCCTTTGAAATCCAGCACCTCTTTCGTCCTTTGGGAGAATCTGTCCGGAAATGTTAGAAAAAAAAAAAAAAGACAAACGTAGAAAACTGCTACAATTATCCATCAATGAAAACAAATAGAGTAACAATAAAATAGAGGAAATCGAGTTGTTGATGTAGTTTCGGCGTCAGAAAGAACCGAGGCCTGTGTTGCCCACAATTTCCTTAAAATGTATATGCCTCCCCATGGTGCAAGAAAACGGATGGAGTCTGGTCCCCAGGATAGAAGAGTTGAAAGCCGCCAGGAGAACCTCACATCACAGTGGCTTTAGTCGAACTAAGAATGCTCACACTTCTCGGGGGCTATAACAAAAATCCTCCAAACTACGAAGATCACGACCACAGAAAAGAAAGGGAGAATATGTCTTTGTGACCCCAAATTCAATTTAAAAATGAACCCTGTAATTGAAACCCGTTGTTACAATTTCTCATTCACCGTGTTTATACCTGTATTTTTCAGCAAAATTAATTTTGTTGAGTCTATCCTAGTGTCGGGATGCACTTTCTGGTTCTACTTCGATGTTCAACCCTTTTACCAAATCATCTCGATTTGATTGGATGTTTTGAAACATTTTCTTTTGTGGATAATGTCCATCTTCTGACTATTCAACCTTTGGCCACCTCTTGAAATCTATTATTCAGGTTTCGACTCAAACCTATTTCGTATTCACTGCCACAACTCATAGATCCAGTCTTTTCCTTGGCCAGATAGAATGTCGGTGATCTTTCTTTATCCATGTCATAACGTCGTTCGGAGTTGCAGACTTACGATTGTTTTCTTGATGAGGAAACCTGAAGAATAGTTCGATATGCTCCATTCAGATCTCGAACAAAATATTTTGCTTTAGTTACATTGGCAATTCACTAAGGAGGTTTCAACTTTCTTGTAATTTCGATCGACATACAATAGTTATTATGTCTTTGTGACCCAGAATTCAATTTAAAAATTGAACAGATAATTGAAACCTGTTGTTACAATTTCTCATTTACCGTGTTTTTACTTTTATTTTTCAGCAAAATCAATTTTGTTGAGTCTATCCTAGTGTCGGGATGCACTTTCTTGTTCTAATTCGATCTTCAACCCTTTTACCAAATCATCTCGATTTGATTGGATGTTTTAAAACATTTTCTTTTCTGGATAATGTCCATCTTCTGGCTATTCACCCTTTCGCCAACTCTTGAAATCTATTATTCAAGTTCTGACTAAACCCTATTTCGTATTCGCTGCCACAACTCGTAGATCTAGTCTTTTCCTTGGCCAGATAGAATGTCGGTGATCCTTCTTTATCCGTGTCCTAAGGTCGTTTGGAGTTGCAGACTTACGATTGTTTTCTTGATGGGGAAACCTGAAGAATAGTCCGATCTGCACCCAACAGGTCGAGAATAAAATATTTTGCTTTAGTTACATTGCCAATTTACTAATTGGAAATAAGAGAGCCGAAGTAGGAGGAGTGGACTAACGAGTGGGTGATGGACTGTGGGGTTTGTTTGTAGTCTGGACCAAGTTATTCAAGAGTATATTGAAAATCGCTTTTCAAGGCCTGATTAACGTGGTCTACCAAGACATAATTTGTCTTCTTAAGTCAAAGAACAAGTCCCCCAACTTATCGATTTATTAAATTTATTCCCTTAAATTCAACAAACTAATAATAAATTTGACAATGAAATGACTCACCAAGTCTGAAAGTGTTAACTCATTTCTCCAGAAGACACGAAATCGTTCAAGCACATCAGAACACGCAAACACAATCTATAGTAGGACTCCAAAGTTAATAAATATTTTGAGGGAAAAAATCATAAGTCATTATTTCCAACGAAGAATATAATTTTACGAACTATATTCCTTTGAAATCCAGCACCTCTTTCGTCCTTTGGGAGAATCTGTCCGGAAATGTTAGAAAAAAAAAAACAAACGTAGAAAACTGCTACAATTATCCATCAATGAAAACAAATAGAGTAACAATAAAATAGAGGAAATCGAGTTGTTGATGTAGTTTCGGCGTCAGAAAGAACCGAGGCCTGTGTTGCCCACAATTTCCTTAAAATGTATATGCCTCCCCATGGTGCAAGAAAACGGATGGAGTCTGGTCCCCAGGATAGAAGAGTTGAAAGCCGCCAGGAGAACCTCACAGTGGCTTTAGTCGAACTAAGAATGCTCACAGTTCTCGGGGGCTATAACAAAAATCCTCCAAACTACGAAGATCACGACCACAGAAAAGAAAGGGAGAATATGTCTTTGTGACCCCAAATTCAATTTAAAAATGAACCCTGTAATTGAAACCCGTTGTTACAATTTCTCATTCACCGTGTTTATACCTGTATTTTTCAGCAAAATTAATTTTGTTGAGTCTATCCTAGTGTCGGGATGCACTTTCTGGTTCTACTTCGATCTTCAACCCTTTTACCAAATCATCTCGATTTGATTGGATGTTTTGAAACATTTTCTTTTGTGGATAATGTCCATCTTCTGACTATTCAACCTTTGGCCACCTCTTGAAATCTATTATTCAGGTTTCGACTCAAACCTATTTCGTATTCACTGCCACAACTCATAGATCCAGTCTTTTCCTTGGCCAGATAGAATGTCGGTGATCTTTCTTTATCCATGTCATAACGTCGTTCGGAGTTGCAGACTTACGATTGTTTTCTTGATGAGGAAACCTGAAGAATAGTTCGATATGCTCCATTCAGATCTCGAACAAAATATTTTGCTTTAGTTACATTGGCAATTCACTAAGGAGGTTTCAACTTTCTTGTAATTTCGATCGACATACAATAGTTATTATGTCTTTGTGACCCAGAATTCAATTTAAAAATTGAACAGATAATTGAAACCTGTTGTTACAATTTCTCATTTACCGTGTTTTTACTTTTATTTTTCAGCAAAATCAATTTTGTTGAGTCTATCCTAGTGTCGGGATGCACTTTCTTGTTCTAATTCGATCTTCAACCCTTTTACCAAATCATCTCGATTTGATTGGATGTTTTAAAACATTTTCTTTTCTGGATAATGTCCATCTTCTGGCTATTCACCCTTTCGCCAACTCTTGAAATCTATTATTCAAGTTCTGACTAAACCCTATTTCGTATTCGCTGCCACAACTCGTAGATCTAGTCTTTTCCTTGGCCAGATAGAATGTCGGTGATCCTTCTTTATCCGTGTCCTAAGGTCGTTTGGAGTTGCAGACTTACGATTGTTTTCTTGATGGGGAAACCTGAAGAATAGTCCGATCTGCACCCAACAGGTCGAGAATAAAATATTTTGCTTTAGTTACATTGCCAATTTACTAATTGGAAATAAGAGAGCCGAAGTAGGAGGAGTGGACTAACGAGTGGGTGATGGACTGTGGGGTTTGTTTGTAGTCTGGCCCAAGTTATTCAAGAGTATATTGAAAATCGCTTTTCAAGGCCTGATTAACGTGGTCTACCAAGACATAATTTGTCTTCTTAAGTCAAAGAACAAGTCCCCCAACTTATCGATTTATTAAATTTATTCCCTTAAATTCAACAAACTAATAATAAATTTGACAATGAAGTGACTCACCAAGTCTGAAAGTGTTAACTCATTTCTCCAGAAGACACGAAATCGTTCAAGCACATCATCAGAACACGCAAACACAATCTATAGTAGGACTCCAAAGTTAATAAATATTTTGAGGGAAAAAATCATAAGTCATTATTTCCAACGAAGAATATAATTTTTACGAACTATATTCCTTTTAAATCCAGCACCTCTTTCGTCCTTTGGGAGAATCTGTCCGGAAATGTTAGAAAAAAAAAAAAAACAAACGTAGAAAACTGCTACAATTATCCATCAATGAAAACAAATAGAGTAACAATAAAATAGAGGAAATCGAGTTGTTGATGTTGTTTCGGCGTCAGAAAGAACCGAGGCCTGTGTTGCCCACAATTTCCTTAAAATGTATATGCCTCCCCATGGTGCAAGAAAAAACGGATGGAGTCTGGTCCCCAGGATAGAAGAGTTGAAAGCCGCCAGGAGAACCTCACAGTGGCTTTAGTCGAACTAAGAATGCTCACAGTTCTCGGGGGCTATAACAAAAATCCTCCAAACTACGAAGATCACGACCACAGAAAAGAAAGGGAGAATATGTCTTTGTGACCCCAAATTCAATTTAAAAATGAACCCTGTAATTGAAACCCGTTGTTACAATTTCTCATTCACCGTGTTTATACCCGTATTTTTCAGCAAAATTAATTTTGTTGAGTCTATCCTAGTGTCGGGATGCACTTTCTGGTTCTACTTCGATGTTCAACCCTTTTACCAAATCATCTCGATTTGATTGGATGTTTTGAAACATTTTCTTTTGTGGATAATGTCCATCTTCTGACTATTCAACCTTTGGCCACCTCTTGAAATCTATTATTCAGGTTTCGACTCAAACCTATTTCGTATTCACTGCCACAACTCATAGATCCAGTCTTTTCCTTGGCCAGATAGAATGTCGGTGATCTTTCTTTATCCATGTCATAACGTCGTTCGGAGTTGCAGACTTACGATTGTTTTCTTGACGAGGAAACCTGAAGAATAGTTCGATCTGCTCCATTCAGATCTCGAACAAAATATTTTGCTTTAGTTACATTGGCAATTCACTAAGGAGGTTTCAACTTTCTTGTAATTTCGATCGACATACAATAGTTATTATGTCTTTGTGACCCAGAATTCAATTTAAAAATTGAACAGATAATTGAAACCTGTTGTTACAATTTCTCATTTACCGTGTTTTTACTTTTATTTTTCAGCAAAATCAATTTTGTTGAGTCTATCCTAGTGTCGGGATGCACTTTCTTGTTCTAATTCGATCTTCAACCCTTTTACCAAATCATCTCGATTTGATTGGATGTTTTAAAACATTTTCTTTTCTGGATAATGTCCATCTTCTGGCTATTCACCCTTTCGCCAACTCTTGAAATCTATTATTCAAGTTCTGACTAAACCCTATTTCGTATTCGCTGCCACAACTCGTAGATCTAGTCTTTTTCTTGCCCAGATAGAATGTCGGTGATCCTTCTTTATCCGTGTCCTAAGGTCGTTTGGAGTTGCAGACTTACGATTGTTTTCTTGATGGGGAAACCTGAAGAATAGTCCGATCTGCACCCAACAGGTCGAGAATAAAATATTTTGCTTTAGTTACATTGCCAATTTACTAATTGGAAATAAGAGAGCCGAAGTAGGAGGAGTGGACTAACGAGTGGGTGATGGACTGTGGGGTTTGTTTGTAGTCTGGACCAAGTTATTCAAGAGTATATTGAAAATCGCTTTTCAAGGCCTGATGTCTACCAAGACATAATTTGTCTTCTTAAGTCAAAGAACAAGTCCCCCAACTTATCGATTTATTAAATTTATTCCCTTAAATTCAACAAACTAATAATAAATTTGACAATGAAGTAACTCACCAAGTCTGAAAGTGTTAACTCATTTCTCCAGAAGACACGAAATCGTTCAAGCACTGCATCAGAACACGCAAACACAATCTATAGTAGGACTCCAAAGTTAATAAATATTTTGAGGGAAAAAATCATAAGTCACTATTTCCAACGAAGAATATAATTTTACGAACTATATTCCTTCGAAATCCAGCACCTCTTTCGTCCTTTGGGAGAATCTGTCCGGAAATGTTAGAAAAAAAAAAAAAAACAAACGTAGAAAACTGCTACAATTATCCAACAATGAAAACAAATAGAGTAACAATAAAATAGAGGAAATCGAGTTGTTGATGTAGTTTCGGCGTCAGAAAGAACCGAGGCCTGTGTTGCCCACAATTTCCTTGAAATGTATATGCCTCCCCATGGTGCAAGAAAACGGATGGAGTCTGGTCCCCAGGATAGAAGAGTTGAAAGCCGCCAGGAGAACCTCACAGTGGCTTTAGTCGAACTAAGAATGCTCACACTTCTCGGGGGCTATAACAAAAATCCTCCAAACTACGAAGATCACGACCACAGAAAAGAAAGGGAGAATATGTCTTTGTGACCCCAAATTCAATTTAAAAATGAACCCTGTAATTGAAACCCGTTGTTACAATTTCTCATTCACCGTGTTTATACCCGTATTTTTCAGCAAAATTAATTTTGTTGAGTCTATCCTAGTGTCGGGATGCACTTTCTGGTTCTACTTCGATCTTCAACCCTTTTACCAAATCATCTCGATTTGATTGGATGTTTTGAAACATTTTCTTTTGTGGATAATGTCCATCTTCTGACTATTCAACCTTTGGCCACCTCTTGAAATCTATTATTCAGGTTTCGACTCAAACCTATTTCGTATTCACTGCCACAACTCATAGATCCAGTCTTTTCCTTGGCCAGATAGAATGTCGGTGATCTTTCTTTATCCATGTCATAACGTCGTTCGGAGTTGCAGACTTACGATTGTTTTCTTGACGAGGAAACCTGAAGAATAGTTCGATCTGCTCCATTCAGATCTCGAACAAAATATTTTGCTTTAGTTACATTGGCAATTCACTAAGGAGGTTTCAACTTTCTTGTAATTTCGATCGACATACAATAGTTATTATGTCTTTGTGACCCAGAATTCAATTTAAAAATTGAACAGATAATTGAAACCTGTTGTTACAATTTCTCATTTACCGTGTTTTTACTTTTATTTTTCAGCAAAATCAATTTTGTTGAGTCTATCCTAGTGTCGGGATGCACTTTCTTGTTCTAATTCGATCTTCAACAACCCTTTTACCAAATCATCTCGATTTGATTGGATGTTTTAAAAACATTTTCTTTTCTGGATAATGTCCATCTTCTGGCTATTCACCCTTTCGCCAACTCTTGAAATCTATTATTCAAGTTCTGACTAAACCCTATTTCGTATTCGCTGCCACAACTCGTAGATCTAGTCTTTTCCTTGGCCAGATAGAATGTCGGTGATCCTTCTTTATCCGTGTCCTAAGGTCGTTTGGGAGTTGCAGACTTACGATTGTTTTCTTGATGGGGAAACCTGAAGAATAGTCCGATCTGCACCCAACAGGTCGAGAATAAAATATTTTGCTTTAGTTACATTGCCAATTTACTAATTGGAAATAAGAGAGCCGAAGTAGGAGGAGTGGACTAACGAGTGGGTGATGGACTGTGGGGTTTGTTTGTAGTCTGGACCAAGTTATTCAAGAGTATATTGAAAATCGCTTTTCAAGGCCTGATGTCTACCAAGACATAATTTGTCTTCTTAAGTCAAAGAACAAGTCCCCCAACTTATCGATTTATTAAATTTATTCCCTTAAATTCAACAAACTAATAATAAATTTGACAATGAAGTAACTCACCAAGTCTGAAAGTGTTAACTCATTTCTCCAGAAGACACGAAATCGTTCAAGCACTGCATCAGAACACGCAAACACAATCTATAGTAGGACTCCAAAGTTAATAAATATTTTGAGGGAAAAAATCATAAGTCACTATTTCCAACGAAGAATATAATTTTACGAACTATATTCCTTCGAAATCCAGCACCTCTTTCGTCCTTTGGGAGAATCTGTCCGGAAATGTTAGAAAAAAAAAAAACAAACGTAGAAAACTGCTACAATTATCCAACAATGAAAACAAATAGAGTAACAATAAAATAGAGGAAATCGAGTTGTTGATGTAGTTTCGGCGTCAGAAAGAACCGAGGCCTGTGTTGCCCACAATTTCCTTGAAATGTATATGCCTCCCCATGGTGCAAGAAAACGGATGGAGTCTGGTCCCCAGGATAGAAGAGTTGAAAGCCGCCAGGAGAACCTCACAGTGGCTTTAGTCGAACTAAGAATGCTCACACTTCTCGGGGGCTATAACAAAAATCCTCCAAACTACGAAGATCACGACCACAGAAAAGAAAGGGAGAATATGTCTTTGTGACCCCAAATTCAATTTAAAAATGAACCCTGTAATTGAAACCCGTTGTTACAATTTCTCATTCACCGTGTTTATACCCGTATTTTTCAGCAAAATTAATTTTGTTGAGTCTATCCTAGTGTCGGGATGCACTTTCTGGTTCTACTTCGATCTTCAACCCTTTTACCAAATCATCTCGATTTGATTGGATGTTTTGAAACATTTTCTTTTGTGGATAATGTCCATCTTCTGACTATTCAACCTTTGGCCACCTCTTGAAATCTATTATTCAGGTTTCGACTCAAACCTATTTCGTATTCACTGCCACAACTCATAGATCCAGTCTTTTCCTTGGCCAGATAGAATGTCGGTGATCTTTCTTTATCCATGTCATAACGTCGTTCGGAGAGTTGCAGACTTACGATTGTTTTCTTGACGAGGAAACCTGAAGAATAGTTCGATCTGCTCCATTCAGATCTCGAACAAAATATTTTGCTTTAGTTACATTGGCAATTCACTAAGGAGGTTTCAACTTTCTTGTAATTTCGATCGACATACAATAGTTATTATGTCTTTGTGACCCAGAATTCAATTTAAAAATTGAACAGATAATTGAAACCTGTTGTTACAATTTCTCATTTACCGTGTTTTTACTTTTATTTTTCAGCAAAATCAATTTTGTTGAGTCTATCCTAGTGTCGGGATGCACTTTCTTGTTCTAATTCGATCTTCAACCCTTTTACCAAATCATCTCGATTTGATTGGATGTTTTAAAAAACATTTTCTTTTCTGGATAATGTCCATCTTCTGGCTATTCACCCTTTCGCCAACTCTTGAAATCTATTATTCAAGTTCTGACTAAACCCTATTTCGTATTCGCTGCCACAACTCGTAGATCTAGTCTTTTCCTTGGCCAGATAGAATGTCGGTGATCCTTCTTTATCCGTGTCCTAAGGTCGTTTGGAGTTGCAGACTTACGATTGTTTTCTTGATGGGGAAACCTGAAGAATAGTCCGATCTGCACCCAACAGGTCGAGAATAAAATATTTTGCTTTAGTTACATTGCCAATTTACTAATTGGAAATAAGAGAGCCGAAGTAGGAGGAGTGGACTAACGAGTGGGTGATGGACTGTGGGGTTTGTTTGTAGTCTGGACCAAGTTATTCAAGAGTATATTGAAAATCGCTTTTCAAGGCCTGATGTCTACCAAGACATAATTTGTCTTCTTAAGTCAAAGAACAAGTCCCCCAACTTATCGATTTATTAAATTTATTCCCTTAAATTCAACAAACTAATAATAAAATTTGACAATGAAGTAACTCACCAAGTCTGAAAGTGTTAACTCATTTCTCCAGAAGACACGAAATCGTTCAAGCACTGCATCAGAACACGCAAACACAATCTATAGTAGGACTTCCAAAGTTAATAAATATTTTGAGGGAAAAAATCATAAGTCACTATTTCCAACGAAGAATATAATTTTACGAACTATATTCCTTCGAAATCCAGCACCTCTTTCGTCCTTTGGGAGAATCTGTCCGGAAATGTTAGAAAAAAAAAAAAACAAACGTAGAAAACTGCTACAATTATCCAACAATGAAAACAAATAGAGTAACAATAAAATAGAGGAAATCGAGTTGTTGATGTAGTTTCGGCGTCAGAAAGAACCGAGGCCTGTGTTGCCCACAATTTCCTTGAAATGTATATGCCTCCCCATGGTGCAAGAAAACGGATGGAGTCTGGTCCCCAGGATAGAAGAGTTGAAAGCCGCCAGGAGAACCTCACAGTGGCTTTAGTCGAACTAAGAATGCTCACACTTCTCGGGGGCTATAACAAAAATCCTCCAAACTACGAAGATCACGACCACAGAAAAGAAAGGGAGAATATGTCTTTGTGACCCCAAATTCAATTTAAAAATGAACCCTGTAATTGAAACCCCGTTGTTACAATTTCTCATTCACCGTGTTTATACCCGTATTTTTCAGCAAAATTAATTTTGTTGAGTCTATCCTAGTGTCGGGATGCACTTTCTGGTTCTACTTCGATCTTCAACCCTTTTACCAAATCATCTCGATTTGATTGGATGTTTTGAAACATTTTCTTTTGTGGATAATGTCCATCTTCTGACTATTCAACCTTTGGCCACCTCTTGAAATCTATTATTCAGGTTTCGACTCAAACCTATTTCGTATTCACTGCCACAACTCATAGATCCAGTCTTTTTCCTTGGCCAGATAGAATGTCGGTGATCTTTCTTTATCCATGTCATAACGTCGTTCGGAGTTGCAGACTTACGATTGTTTTCTTGACGAGGAAACCTGAAGAATAGTTCGATCTGCTCCATTCAGATCTCGAACAAAATATTTTGCTTTAGTTACATTGGCAATTCACTAAGGAGGTTTCAACTTTCTTGTAATTTCGATCGACATACAATAGTTATTATGTCTTTGTGACCCAGAATTCAATTTAAAAATTGAACAGATAATTGAAACCTGTTGTTACAATTTCTCATTTACCGTGTTTTTACTTTTATTTTTCAGCAAAATCAATTTTGTTGAGTCTATCCTAGTGTCGGGATGCACTTTCTTGTTCTAATTCGATCTTCAACCCTTTTACCAAATCATCTCGATTTGATTGGATGTTTTAAAACATTTTCTTTTCTGGATAATGTCCATCTTCTGGCTATTCACCCTTTCGCCAACTCTTGAAATCTATTATTCAAGTTCTGACTAAACCCTATTTCGTATTCGCTGCCACAACTCGTAGATCTAGTCTTTTCCTTGGCCAGATAGAATGTCGGTGATCCTTCTTTATCCGTGTCCTAAGGTCGTTTGGAGTTGCAGACTTACGATTGTTTTCTTGATGGGGAAACCTGAAGAATAGTCCGATCTGCACCCAACAGGTCGAGAATAAAATATTTTGCTTTAGTTACATTGCCAATTTACTAATTGGAAATAAGAGAGCCGAAGTAGGAGGAGTGGACTAACGAGTGGGTGATGGACTGTGGGGTTTGTTTGTAGTCTGGACCAAGTTATTCAAGAGTATATTGAAAATCGCTTTTCAAGGCCTGATGTCTACCAAGACATAATTTGTCTTCTTAAGTCAAAGAACAAGTCCCCCAACTTATCGATTTATTAAATTTATTCCCTTAAATTCAACAAACTAATAATAAATTTGACAATGAAGTAACTCACCAAGTCTGAAAGTGTTAACTCATTTCTCCAGAAGACACGAAATCGTTCAAGCACTGCATCAGAACACGCAAACACAATCTATAGTAGGACTCCAAAGTTAATAAATATTTTGAGGGAAAAAATCATAAGTCACTATTTCCAACGAAGAATATAATTTTACGAACTATATTCCTTCGAAATCCAGCACCTCTTTCGTCCTTTGGGAGAATCTGTCCGGAAATGTTAGAAAAAAAAAAAAACAAACGTAGAAAACTGCTACAATTATCCAACAATGAAAACAAATAGAGTAACAATAAAATAGAGGAAATCGAGTTGTTGATGTAGTTTCGGCGTCAGAAAGAACCGAGGCCTGTGTTGCCCACAATTTCCTTGAAATGTATATGCCTCCCCATGGTGCAAGAAAACGGATGGAGTCTGGTCCCCAGGATAGAAGAGTTGAAAGCCGCCAGGAGAACCTCACAGTGGCTTTAGTCGAACTAAGAATGCTCACACTTCTCGGGGGCTATAACAAAAATCCTCCAAACTACGAAGATCACGACCACAGAAAAGAAAGGGAGAATATGTCTTTGTGACCCCAAATTCAATTTAAAAATGAACCCTGTAATTGAAACCCGTTGTTACAATTTCTCATTCACCGTGTTTATACCCGTATTTTTCAGCAAAATTAATTTTGTTGAGTCTATCCTAGTGTCGGGATGCACTTTCTGGTTCTACTTCGATCTTCAACCCTTTTACCAAATCATCTCGATTTGATTGGATGTTTTGAAACATTTTCTTTTGTGGATAATGTCCATCTTCTGACTATTCAACCTTTGGCCACCTCTTGAAATCTATTATTCAGGTTTCGACTCAAACCTATTTCGTATTCACTGCCACAACTCATAGATCCAGTCTTTTCCTTGGCCAGATAGAATGTCGGTGATCTTTCTTTATCCATGTCATAACGTCGTTCGGAGTTGCAGACTTACGATTGTTTTCTTGACGAGGAAACCTGAAGAATAGTTCGATCTGCTCCATTCAGATCTCGAACAAAATATTTTGCTTTAGTTACATTGGCAATTCACTAAGGAGGTTTCAACTTTCTTGTAATTTCGATCGACATACAATAGTTATTATGTCTTTGTGACCCAGAATTCAATTTAAAAATGGAACAGATAATTGAAACCTGTTGTTACAATTTCTCATTTACCGTGTTTTTACTTTTATTTTTCAGCAAAATCAATTTTGTTGAGTCTATCCTAGTGTCGGGATGCACTTTCTTGTTCTAATTCGATCTTCAACCCTTTTACCAAATCATCTCGATTTGATTGGATGTTTTTTAAAACATTTTCTTTTCTGGATAATGTCCATCTTCTGGCTATTCACCCTTTCGCCAACTCTTGAAATCTATTATTCAAGTTCTGACTAAACCCTATTTCGTATTCGCTGCCACAACTCGTAGATCTAGTCTTTTCCTTGGCCAGATAGAATGTCGGTGATCCTTCTTTATCCGTGTCCTAAGGTCGTTTGGAGTTTGCAGACTTACGATTGTTTTCTTGATGGGGAAACCTGAAGAATAGTCCGATCTGCACCCAACAGGTCGAGAATAAAATATTTTGCTTTAGTTACATTGCCAATTTACTAATTGGAAATAAGAGAGCCGAAGTAGGAGGAGTGGACTAACGAGTGGGTGATGGACTGTGGGGTTTGTTTGTAGTCTGGACCAAGTTATTCAAGAGTATATTGAAAATCGCTTTTCAAGGCCTGATGTCTACCAAGACATAATTTGTCTTCTTAAGTCAAAGAACAAGTCCCCCAACTTATCGATTTATTAAATTTATTCCCTTAAATTCAACAAACTAATAATAAATTTGACAATGAAGTAACTCACCAAGTCTGAAAGTGTTAACTCATTTCTCCAGAAGACACGAAATCGTTCAAGCACTGCATCAGAACACGCAAACACAATCTATAGTAGGACTCCAAAGTTAATAAATATTTTGAGGGAAAAAATCATAAGTCACTATTTCCAACGAAGAATATAATTTTACGAACTATATTCCTTCGAAATCCAGCACCTCTTTCGTCCTTTGGGAGAATCTGTCCGGAAATGTTAGAAAAAAAAAAAACAAACGTAGAAAACTGCTACAATTATCCAACAATGAAAACAAATAGAGTAACAATAAAATAGAGGAAATCGAGTTGTTGATGTAGTTTCGGCGTCAGAAAGAACCGAGGCCTGTGTTGCCCACAATTTCCTTGAAATGTATATGCCTCCCCATGGTGCAAGAAAACGGATGGAGTCTGGTCCCCAGGATAGAAGAGTTGAAAGCCGCCAGGAGAACCTCACAGTGGCTTTAGTCGAACTAAGAATGCTCACACTTCTCGGGGGCTATAACAAAAAATCCTCCAAACTACGAAGATCACGACCACAGAAAAGAAAGGGAGAATATGTCTTTGTGACCCCAAATTCAATTTAAAAATGAACCCTGTAATTGAAACCCGTTGTTACAATTTCTCATTCACCGTGTTTATACCCGTATTTTTCAGCAAAATTAATTTTGTTGAGTCTATCCTAGTGTCGGGATGCACTTTCTGGTTCTACTTCGATCTTCAACCCTTTTACCAAATCATCTCGATTTGATTGGATGTTTTGAAACATTTTCTTTTGTGGATAATGTCCATCTTCTGACTATTCAACCTTTGGCCACCTCTTGAAATCTATTATTCAGGTTTCGACTCAAACCTATTTCGTATTCACTGCCACAACTCATAGATCCAGTCTTTTCCTTGGCCAGATAGAATGTCGGTGATCTTTCTTTATCCATGTCATAACGTCGTTCGGAGTTGCAGACTTACGATTGTTTTCTTGTTGAGGAAACCTGAAGAATAGTTCGATCTGCTCCATTCAGATCTCGAACAAAATATTTTGCTTTATTACATTGCAATTTAAGGAGGTTTCAACTTTCTTGTAATTTCGATCGACATACAATAGTTACTGTCTTTGTGACCCAGAATAATTTAAAAATTGAACAGATAATTGAAACCTGTTGTTACAATAGGATTTACCGTGTTTTTACTTTTATTTTTCAGCAAAATCAATTTTGTTGAGTCTATCCTAGTGTCGGGATGCACTTTCTTGTTCTAATTCGATCTTCACTTTTACCAAATCATCTCGATTTGATTTGATGTTTTAAAAACATTTTCTTTTCTGGATAATGTCCATCTTCTGGCTATTCACCCTTTCGCCAACTCTTGAAATCTATTATTCAAGTTCTGACTAGACCCTAATTCGTATTCGCTGCCACAACTTATTCTTTTCCTTGCCCAGATAGAATGTCGGTGATCCTTCTTTATCTTTATCCGTGTCCTAAGGTCGTTTGGAGTTGCAGACTTACGATTGTTTTCTTGAAAACCTGAAGAATAGTCCGATCTGCACCCAACAGGCCGAGAATAAAATATTTTGCTTTAGTTACATTGCCAATTTACTAATTGGAAATAAGAGAGCCGAAGTAGGAGGAGTGGACTAACGACATAATTGTGGGGTTTGTTTGTAGTCTGGACCAAGTCAAGAGTATATTGAAAATCGCTTTTCAAAGGCCTGAACCAAGACATTATTATCGATTTATTAAATTTATTCCCTTAAATTCAACAAACTAATAATAAATTTGACAATGAAGTAACTCACCAAGTCTGAAAGTGTTAACTCATTTCTCCAGAAGACACGAAATCGTTCAAGCACATCAGAACACGCAAAAACACAATCTATAGTAGGACTCCAAAGTTAATAAATATTTTGAGGGAAAAAAATCATAAGTCATTATTTCCAACGAAGAATATAATTTTACGAACTATATTCCTTTGAAATCCAGCACCTCTTTCGTCCTTTGGGAGAATCTGTCCGGAAATGTTAGAAAAAAAAAAAACAAACAAACGTAGAAAACTGCTACAATTATCCAACAATGAAAACAAATAGAGTAACAATAAAATAGAGAGGAAATCGAGTTGTTGATGTAGTTTCGGCGTCAGAAAGAACCGAGGCCTGTGTTGCCCACAATTTCCTTGAAATGTATATGCCTCCCCATGGTGCAAGAAAACGGATGGAGTCTGGTCCCCAGGATAGAAGAGTTGAAAGCCGCCAGGAGAACCTCACAGTGGCTTTAGTCGAACTAAGAATGCTCACACTTCTCGGGGGCTATAACAAAAATCCTCCAAACTACGAAGATCACGACCACAGAAAAGAAAGGGAGAATATGTCTTTGTGACCCCAAATTCAATTTAAAAATGAACCCTGTAATTGAAACCCGTTGTTACAATTTCTCATTCACCGTGTTTATACCTGTATTTTTCAGCAAAATTAATTTTGTTGAGTCTATCCTAGTGTCGGGATGCACTTTCTGGTTCTACTTCGATCTTCAACCCTTTTACCAAATCATCTCGATTTGATTGGATGTTTTGAAACATTTTCTTTTGTGGATAATGTCCATCTTCTGACTATTCAACCTTTGGCCACCTCTTGAAATCTATTATTCAGGTTTCGACTCAAACCTATTTCGTATTCACTGCCACAACTCATAGATCCAGTCTTTTCCTTGGCCAGATAGAATGTCGGTGATCTTTCTTTATCCATGTCATGATGTCGTTCGGAGTTGCAGAATTACGATTGTTTTCTTGAGGAGGAAACCTGAAGAATAGTTCGATCTGCTCCATTCAGATCTCGAACAAAATATTTTGCTTTAGTTACATTGGCAATTCACTAAGGAGGTTTCAACTTTCTTGTAATTTCGATCGACATACAATAGTTATTATGTCTTGGTGACCCAGAATTCAATTTAAAAATTGAACAGATAATTGAAACGTGTTGTTACAATTTCTCATTTACCGTGTTTTTACTTTTATTTTTCAGGAAAATCAATTTTGTTGAGTCTATCCATGCGTCGGGATGCACTTTCCTGTCCTAATTCGATCTTCAACCCTTTTACCAAATCATCTCGATTTGATTGGATGTTTTAAAACATTTTCTTTTGTGGATAATGTCCATCTTCTGGCTATTCACCCTTTCGCCAACTCTTGAAATCTATTATTCAAGTTCTGACTAAACCTAATATTTCGTATTCGCTGCCACAACTCGTAGATCTAGTCTTTTCCTTGGCCAGATAGAATGTCGGTGATCCTTCTTTATCCGGTCCTAAGGTCGTTTGGAGTTGCAGACTTACGATTGTTTTCTTGATGGGGAAACCTGAAGAATAGTCCGATCTGCACCCAACAGGTCGAGAATAAAATATTTTGCTTTAGTTACATTGCCAATTTACTAATTGGAAATAAGAGAGCCGAAGTAGGAGGAGTGGACTAACGAGTGGGTGATGGACTGTGGGGTTTGTTTGTAGTCTGGACCAAGTTATTCAAGAGTATATTGAAAATCGCTTTTCAAGGCCTGATGTCTACCAAGACATAATTTGTCTTCTTAAGTCAAAGAACAAGTCCCCCAACTTATCGATTTATTAAATTTATTCCCTTAAATTCAACAAACTAATAATAAATTTGACAATGAAGTAACTCACCAAGTCTGAAAGTGTTAACTCATTTCTCCAGAAGACACGAAATCGTTCAAGCACATCAGAACACGCAAACACGATCTATAGTAGGATTCCAAAGTTAATAAATATTTTGAGGGAAAAAATCATAAGTCATTATTTCCAACGAAGAATATAATTTACGAACGATATTCCTTTGAAATCCAGCACCTCTTTCGTCCTTTGGGAGAATCTGTCCGGAAATGTTAGAAAAAAAAAAAACAAACGTAGAAAACTGCTACAATTATCCAACAATGAAAACAAATAGAGTAACAATAAAATAGAGGAAATCGAGTTGTTGATGTAGTTTCGGCGTCAGAAAGAACCGAGCCCTGTGTTGCCCACAATTTCCTAAAAATGTATATGCCTCCCCATGGTCCAAGAAAACGGATGGAGTCTGGCCCCCAGGATAGAAGAGTTGAAAGCCGCCAGGAGAATCTCACAGTGGCTTTAGTCGAACTAAGAATGCTCACACTTCTCGGGGGCTATAACAAAAATCCTCCAAACTACGAAGATCACGACCACAGAAAAGAAAGGGAGAATGTGTCTTTCTGACCCCAAATTCAATTTAAAAATGAACCCTGTAATTGAAACCCGTTGTTACAATTTCTCATTCACCGTGTTTATACCTGTATTTTTCAGCAAAATTAATTTTGTTGAGTCTATCCTAGTGTCGGGATGCACTTTCTGGTTCTACTTCGATCTTCAACCCTTTTACCAAATCATCTCGATTTGATTGGATGTTTTGAAACATTTTCTTTTGTGGATAATGTCCATCTTCTGACTATTCAACCTTTGGCCACCTCTTGAAATCTGTTATTCAGGTTTTGACTCAAACCTATTTCGTATTCACTGCCACAACTCATAGATCCAGTCTTTTCCTTGGCCAGATAGAATTTCGGTGATCTTTCTTTATCCATGTCATAATGTCGTTCGGAGTTGCAGACTTACGATTGTTTTCTTGATAAGGAAACCTGAAGAATAGTTCGATCTGCTCCATTCAGATCTCGAACAAAATATTTTGCTTTAGTTACATTGGCAATTCACTAAGGAGGTTTCAACTTTCTTGTAATTTCGATCGACATACAATAGTTATTATGTCTTTGTGACCCAGAATTCAATTTATAAATTGAACAGATAATTGAAACCTGTTGTTACAATTTCTCATTTACCGTGTTTTTACTTTTATTTTTCAGCAAAATCATTTTTGTTGAGTCTATCCTAGTGTCGGGATGCACTTTCTTGTTCTAATTCGATCTTCAACCCTTTTACCAAATCATCTCGATTTGATTGGATGTTTAAAAACATTTTCTTTTGTGGATAATGTCCCTCTTCTGGCTATTCACCCTTTCGCCAACTCTTGAAATCTATTATTCAAGTACTGACTAAACCCTATTTCGTATTCGCTGCCACAACTCGTAATCTAGTCTTTTCCATGGCCAGATAGAATGTCTGTGATCCTTCTTTATCCGTGTCCTAAGGTCGTTTGGAGTTGCAGACTTACGATTGTTTTCTTGATGAGGAAACCTGAAGAATAGTCCAATCTGCACCCAACAGGTCGAGAATAAAATATTTTGCTTTAGTTACATTGCTAATTTACTAATTGGAAATAAGAGAGCCGAAGTAGGAGGAGTGGATTAACGAGTGGGTGATGGACTGTGGGGTTTGTTTGTGGTCTGGCCCAAGTAATTCAAGAGTATATTGAAAATCGCTTTTCAATGATTAACGTGGTCCACCAAGACATAATTTGTCTTCTTAAGTCAAAGAACAAGTCCCCCAACTTATCGATTTATTAAATTTATTTCCTTAAATTCAACAAACTAATAATAAATTTGACAATGAAGTAACTCACCAAGTCTGAAAGTGTTAACTCATTTCTCCAGAAGACACGAAATCGTTCAAGCACATCAGAACACGCAAACACAATCTATAGTAGGACTCCAAAGTTAATAACTATTTTTAGGGAAAAAATCATAAGTCATTATTTCCAACGAAGAATATAATTTTACGAACGATATTCCTTTGAAATCCAGCACCTCTTTCGTCCTTTGGGAGAATCTGTCCGGAAATGTTAGAAAAAAAAAAAAAAAAACGTAGTAGAAAACTGCCACAATTATCCAAACAATGAAAACAAACAGAGTAACAATAAAATAGAGGAAATCGAGTTGTTGATGTAGTTACGGCGTCAGAAAGAACCGAGGCCTGTGTTGCCCACAATTTCCTTAAAAATGCATATGCCTCCCCATGGTGCAAGAAAACGGATGGAGTCTGGTCCCCAGGATAGAAGAGTTGAAAGCAGCCAGGAGAATCTCACAGTGGCTTTAGTCGAACTAAGAATGCTCACACTTCTCGGGGGCTATAACAAAAATCCTCCAAACTACGAAGATCACGACCACAGAAAAGAAAGGGAGTATATGTCTTTGTGACCCCAAATTCAATTTAAAAATGAACCCTGTAATTGAAACCTGCTGTTACAATTTCTCATTCACCGTGTTTTATACCTGTATTTTTCAGCAAAATTAATTTTGCTGAGTCTATCCTAGTGTCGGGATGCACTTTCTGGTTCTACTTCGATCTTCAACCCTTTTACCAAATCATCTCTATTTGATTGGATGTTTTAAAACATTTTCTTTTGTGGATAATGTCCATCTTCTGACTATTCAACCTTTGGCCACCTCTTGAAATCTATTATTCAGGTTTCGACTCAAACCTATTTCGTATTCACTGCCACAACTCATAGATCCAGTCTTTTCCTTGGCCAGATAGAATGTCGGTGATCTTTCATTATCCATGTCATGATGTCGTTCGGAGTTGCAGAATTACGATTGTTTTCTTGAGGAGGAAACCTGAAGAATAGTTCGATCTGCTCCATTCAGATCTCGAACAAAATATTTTTGCTTTAGTTACATTGGCAATTCACTAAGGAGGTTTCAACTTTCTTGTAATTTCGATCGACATACAATAGTTATTATGTCTTTGTGACCCAGAATTCAATTTAAAAATTGAACAGATAATTGAAACCTGTTGTTACAATTTCTCATTTACCGTGTTTTTTACTTTTATTTTTCAGCAAAATCATTTTTGTTGACTCTATCCTAGTGTCGGGATGCACTTTCTTGTTCTAATTCGATCTTCAACCCTTTTACCAAATCATCTCGATTTGATTGGATGTTTAAAAAACATTTTCTTTTGTGGATAATGTCCCTCTTCTGGCTATTCACCCTTTCGCCAACTCTTGAAATCTATTATTCAAGTACTGACTAAACCCTATTTCGTATTCGCTGCCACAACTCGTAATCTAGTCTTTTCCATGGCCAAATAGAATGTCTGTGATCCTTCTTTATCCGTGTCCTAAGGTCGTTTGGAGTTGCAGACTTACGATTGTTTTCTTGATGAGGAAACCTGAAGAATAGTCCTATCTGCACCCAACAGGTCGAGAATAAAATATTTTGCTTTAGTTACATTGCTAATTTACTAATTGGAAATAAGAGAGCCGAAGTAGGAGGAGTGGACTAACGAGTGGGTGATGGACTGTGGGGTTTGTTTGTGGTCTGGCCCAAGTAATTCAAGAGTATATTGAAAATCGCTTTTCAATGATTAACGTGGTCCACCAAGACATAATTTGTCTTCTTAAGTCAAAGAACAAGTCCCCCAACTTATCGATTTATTAAATTTATTCCCTTAAATTCAACAAACTAATAATAAATTTGACAATGAAGTAACTCACCAAGTCTGAAAGTGTTAACTCATTTCTCCAGAAGACACGAAATCGTTCAAGCACATCAGAACACGCAAAACACAATCTATAGTAGGACTCCAAAGTTAATAACTATTTTTAGGGAAAAAAATCATAAGTCATTATTTCCAACGAAGAATATAATTTTACGAACGATATTCCTTTGAAATCCAGCACCTCTTTCGTCCTTTGGGAGAATCTGTCCGGAAATGTTAGAAAAAAAAAAAACGTAGAAAAACTGCCACAATTATCCAAACAATGAAAACAAACAGAGTAACAATAAAATAGAGGAAATCGAGTTGTTGATGTAGTTACGGCGTCAGAAAGAACCGAGGCCTGTGTTGCCCACAATTTCCTTAAAATGCATATGCCTCCCCATGGTGCAAGAAAACGGATGGAGTCTGGTCCCCAGGATAGAAGAGTTGAAAGCAGCCAGGAGAATCTCACAGTGGCTTTAGTCGAACTAAGAATGCTCACACTTCTCGGGGGCTATAACAAAAATCCTCCAAACTACGAAGATCACGACCACAGAAAAGAAAGGGAGTATATGTCTTTGTGACCCCAAATTCAATTTAAAAATGAACCCTGTAATTGAAACCTGCTGTTACAATTTCTCATTCACCGTGTTTATACCTGTATTTTTCAGCAAAATTAATTTTGCTGAGTCTATCCTAGTGTCGGGATGCACTTTCTGGTTCTACTTCGATCTTCAACCCTTTTACCAAATCATCTCTATTTGATTGGATGTTTTAAAACATTTTCTTTTGTGGATAATGTCCATCTTCTGACTATTCAACCTTTGGCCACCTCTTGAAATCTATTATTCAGGTTTCGACTCAAACCTATTTCGTATTCACTGCCACAACTCATAGATCCAGTCTTTTCCTTGGCCAGATAGAATGTCGGTGATCTTTCATTATCCATGTCATGATGTCGTTCGGAGTTGCAGAATTACGATTGTTTTCTTGAGGAGGAAACCTGAAGAATAGTTCGATCTGCTCCATTCAGATCTCGAACAAAATATTTTGCTTTAGTTACATTGGCAATTCACTAAGGAGGTTTCAACTTTCTTGTAATTTCGATCGACATACAATAGTTATTATGTCTTTGTGACCCAGAATTCAATTTATAAATTGAACAGATAATTGAAACCTGTTGTTACAATTTCTCATTTACCGTGTTTTTACTTTTATTTTTCAGCAAAATCATTTTTGTTGACTCTATCCTAGTGTCGGGATGCACTTTCTTGTTCTAATTCGATCTTCAACCCTTTTACCAAATCATCTCGATTTGATTGGATGTTTAAAAACATTTTCTTTTGTGGATAATGTCCCTCTTCTGGCTATTCACCCTTTCGCCAACTCTTGAAATCTATTATTCAAGTACTGACTAAACCCTATTTCGTATTCGCTGCCACAACTCGTAATCTAGTCTTTTCCATGGCCAAATAGAATGTCTGTGATCCTTCTTTATCCGTGTCCTAAGGTCGTTTGGAGTTGCAGACTTACGATTGTTTTCTTGATGAGGAAACCTGAAGAATAGTCCTATCTGCACCCAACAGGTCGAGAATAAAATATTTTGCTTTAGTTACATTGCTAATTTACTAATTGGAAATAAGAGAGCCGAAGTAGGAGGAGTGGACTAACGAGTGGGTGATGGACTGTGGGGTTTGTTTGTGGTCTGGCCCAAGTAATTCAAGAGTATATTGAAAATCGCTTTTCAATGATTAACGTGGTCCACCAAGACATAATTTGTCTTCTTAAGTCAAAGAACAAGTCCCCCAACTTATCGATTTATTAAATTTATTCCCTTAAATTCAACAAACTAATAATAAATTTGACAATGAAGTAACTCACCAAGTCTGAAAGTGTTAACTCATTTCTCCCAGAAGACACGAAATCGTTCAAGCACATCAGAACACGCAAACACACAATCTATAGTAGGACTCCAAAGTTAATAACTATTTTTAGGGAAAAAATCATAAGTCATTATTTCCAACGAAGAATATAATTTTACGAACGATATTCCTTTGAAATCCAGCACCTCTTTCGTCCTTTGGGAGAATCTGTCCGGAAATGTTAGAAAAAAAACAAAAAAAAACGTAGAAAACTGCCACAATTATCCAAACAATGAAAACAAACAGAGTAACAATAAAATAGAGGAAATCGAGTTGTTGATGTAGTTACGGCGTCAGAAAGAACCGAGGCCTGTGTTGCCCACAATTTCCTTAAAATGCATATGCCTCCCCATGGTGCAAGAAAACGGATGGAGTCTGGTCCCCAGGATAGAAGAGTTGAAAGCAGCCAGGAGAATCTCACAGTGGCTTTAGTCGAACTAAGAATGCTCACACTTCTCGGGGGCTATAACAAAAATCCTCCAAACTACGAAGATCACGACCACAGAAAAGAAAGGGAGTATATGTCTTTGTGACCCCAAATTCAATTTAAAAATGAACCCTGTAATTGAAACCTGCTGTTACAATTTCTCATTCACCGTGTTTATACCTGTATTTTTCAGCAAAATTAATTTTGCTGAGTCTATCCTAGTGTCGGGATGCACTTTCTGGTTCTACTTCGATCTTCAACCCTTTTACCAAATCATCTCTATTTGATTGGATGTTTTAAAACATTTTCTTTTTGTGGATAATGTCCATCTTCTGACTATTCAACCTTTGGCCACCTCTTGAAATCTATTATTCAGGTTTCGACTCAAACCTATTTCGTATTCACTGCCACAACTCATAGATCCAGTCTTTTCCTTGGCCAGATAGAATGTCGGTGATCTTTCATTATCCATGTCATGATGTCGTTCGGAGTTGCAGAATTACGATTGTTTTCTTGAGGAGGAAACCTGAAGAATAGTTCGATCTGCTCCATTCAGATCTCGAACAAAATATTTTGCTTTAGTTACATTGGCAATTCACTAAGGAGGTTTCAACTTTCTTGTAATTTCGATCGACATACAATAGTTATTATGTCTTTGTGACCCAGAATTCAATTTATAAATTGAACAGATAATTGAAACCTGTTGTTACAATTTCTCATTTACCGTGTTTTTACTTTTATTTTTCAGCAAAATCATTTTTGTTGACTCTATCCTAGTGTCGGGATGCACTTTCTTGTTCTAATTCGATCTTCAACCCTTTTACCCAAATCATCTCGATTTGATTGGATGTTTAAAAACATTTTCTTTTGTGGATAATGTCCCTCTTCTGGCTATTCACCCTTTCGCCAACTCTTGAAATCTATTATTCAAGTACTGACTAAACCCTATTTCGTATTCGCTGCCACAACTCGTAATCTAGTCTTTTCCATGGCCAAATAGAATGTCTGTGATCCTTCTTTATCCGTGTCCTAAGGTCGTTTGGAGTTGCAGACTTACGATTGTTTTCTTGATGAGGAAACCTGAAGAATAGTCCTATCTGCACCCAACAGGTCGAGAATAAAATATTTTGCTTTAGTTACATTGCTAATTTACTAATTGGAAATAAGAGAGCCGAAGTAGGAGGAGTGGACTAACGAGTGGGTGATGGACTGTGGGGTTTGTTTGTGGTCTGGCCCAAGTAATTCAAGAGTATATTGAAAATCGCTTTTCAATGATTAACGTGGTCCACCAAGACATAATTTGTCTTCTTAAGTCAAAGAACAAGTCCCCCAACTTATCGATTTATTAAATTTATTCCCTTAAATTCAACAAACTAATAATAAATTTGACAATGAAGTAACTCACCAAGTCTGAAAGTGTTAACTCATTTCTCCAGAAGACACGAAATCGTTCAAGCACATCAGAACACGCAAACACAATCTATAGTAGGACTCCAAAGTTAATAACTATTTTTAGGGAAAAAAATCATAAGTCATTATTTCCAACGAAGAATATAATTTTACGAACGATATTCCTTTGAAATCCAGCACCTCTTTCGTCCTTTGGGAGAATCTGTCCGGAAATGTTAGAAAAAAAAAAAAAACGTAGAAAACTGCCACAATTATCCAAACAATGAAAACAAACAGAGTAACAATAAAATAGAGGAAATCGAGTTGTTGATGTAGTTACGGCGTCAGAAAGAACCGAGGCCTGTGTTGCCCACAATTTCCTTAAAATGCATATGCCTCCCCATGGTGCAAGAAAACGGATGGAGTCTGGTCCCCAGGATAGAAGAGTTGAAAGCAGCCAGGAGAATCTCACAGTGGCTTTAGTCGAACTAAGAATGCTCACACTTCTCGGGGGCTATAACAAAAATCCTCCAAACTACGAAGATCACGACCACAGAAAAGAAAGGGAGTATATGTCTTTGTGACCCCAAATTCAATTTAAAAATGAACCCTGTAATTGAAACCTGCTGTTACAATTTCTCATTCACCGTGTTTATATACCTGTATTTTTCAGCAAAATTAATTTTGCTGAGTCTATCCTAGTGTCGGGATGCACTTTCTGGTTCTACTTCGATCTTCAACCCTTTTACCAAATCATCTCTATTTGATTGGATGTTTTAAAACATTTTCTTTTTGTGGATAATGTCCATCTTCTGACTATTCAACCTTTGGCCACCTCTTGAAATCTATTATTCAGGTTTCGACTCAAACCTATTTCGTATTCACTGCCACAACTCATAGATCCAGTCTTTTCCTTGGCCAGATAGAATGTCGGTGATCTTTCATTATCCATGTCATGATGTCGTTCGGAGTTGCAGAATTACGATTGTTTTCTTGAGGAGGAAACCTGAAGAATAGTTCGATCTGCTCCATTCAGATCTCGAACAAAATATTTTGCTTTAGTTACATTGGCAATTCACTAAGGAGGTTTCAACTTTCTTGTAATTTCGATCGACATACAATAGTTATTATGTCTTTGTGACCCAGAATTCAATTTATAAATTGAACAGATAATTGAAACCTGTTGTTACAATTTTCTCATTTACCGTGTTTTTACTTTTATTTTTCAGCAAAATCATTTTTGTTGACTCTATCCTAGTGTCGGGATGCACTTTCTTGTTCTAATTCGATCTTCAACCCTTTTACCAAATCATCTCGATTTGATTGGATGTTTAAAAACATTTTCTTTTGTGGATAATGTCCCTCTTCTGGCTATTCACCCTTTCGCCAACTCTTGAAATCTATTATTCAAGTACTGACTAAACCCTATTTCGTATTCGCTGCCACAACTCGTAATCTAGTCTTTTCCATGGCCAAATAGAATGTCTGTGATCCTTCTTTATCCGTGTCCTAAGGTCGTTTGGAGTTGCAGACTTACGATTGTTTTCTTGATGAGGAAACCTGAAGAATAGTCCTATCTGCACCCAACAGGTCGAGAATAAAATATTTTGCTTTAGTTACATTGCTAATTTACTAATTGGAAATAAGAGAGCCGAAGTAGGAGGAGTGGACTAACGAGTGGGTGATGGACTGTGGGGTTTGTTTGTGGTCTGGCCCAAGTAATTCAAGAGTATATTGAAAATCGCTTTTCAATGATTAACGTGGTCCACCAAGACATAATTTGTCTTCTTAAGTCAAAGAACAAGTCCCCCAACTTATCGATTTATTAAATTTATTCCCTTAAATTCAACAAACTAATAATAAATTTGACAATGAAGTAACTCACCAAGTCTGAAAGTGTTAACTCATTTCTCCAGAAGACACGAAATCGTTCAAGCACATCAGAACACGCAAACACAATCTATAGTAGGACTCCAAAGTTAATAACTATTTTTTAGGGGAAAAAAATCATAAGTCATTATTTCCAACGAAGAATATAATTTTACGAACGATATTCCTTTGAAATCCAGCACCTCTTTCGTCCTTTGGGAGAATCTGTCCGGAAATGTTAGAAAAAAAACAAACGTAGAAAAACTGCCACAATTATCCAAACAATGAAAACACAAACAGAGTAACAATAAAATAGAGGAAATCGAGTTGTTGATGTAGTTACGGCGTCAGAAAGAACCGAGGCCTGTGTTGCCCACAATTTCCTTAAAATGCATATGCCTCCCCATGGTGCAAGAAAACGGATGGAGTCTGGTCCCCAGGATAGAAGAGTTGAAAGCAGCCAGGAGAATCTCACAGTGGCTTTAGTCGAACTAAGAATGCTCACACTTCTCGGGGGCTATAACAAAAATCCTCCAAACTACGAAGATCACGACCACAGAAAAGAAAGGGAGTATATGTCTTTGTGACCCCAAATTCAATTTAAAAATGAACCCTGTAATTGAAACCTGCTGTTACAATTTCTCATTCACCGTGTTTATACCTGTATTTTTCAGCAAAATTAATTTTGCTGAGTCTATCCTAGTGTCGGGATGCACTTTCTGGTTCTACTTCGATCTTCAACCCTTTTACCAAATCATCTCTATTTGATTGGATGTTTTAAAACATTTTCTTTTGTGGATAATGTCCATCTTCTGACTATTCAACCTTTGGCCACCTCTTGAAATCTATTATTCAGGTTTCGACTCAAACCTATTTCGTATTCACTGCCACAACTCATAGATCCAGTCTTTTCCTTGGCCAGATAGAATGTCGGTGATCTTTCATTATCCATGTCATGATGTCGTTCGGAGTTGCAGAATTACGATTGTTTTCTTGAGGAGGAAACCTGAAGAATAGTTCGATCTGCTCCATTCAGATCTCGAACAAAATATTTTGCTTTAGTTACATTGGCAATTCACTAAGGAGGTTTCAACTTTCTTGTAATTTCGATCGACATACAATAGTTATTATGTCTTTGTGACCCAGAATTCAATTTATAAATTGAACAGATAATTGAAACATGTTGTTACAATTTCTCATTTACCGTGTTTTTACTTTTATTTTTCAGCAAAATCATTTTTGTTGACTCTATCCTAGTGTCGGGATGCACTTTCTTGTTCTAATTCGATCTTCAACCCTTTTACCAAATCATCTCGATTTGATTGGATGTTTAAAAAACATTTTCTTTTGTGGATAATGTCCCTCTTCTGGCTATTCACCCTTTCGCCAACTCTTGAAATCTATTATTCAAGTACTGACTAAACCCTATTTCGTATTCGCTGCCACAACTCGTAATCTAGTCTTTTCCATGGCCAAATAGAATGTCTGTGATCCTTCTTTATCCGTGTCCTAAGGTCGTTTGGAGTTGCAGACTTACGATTGTTTTCTTGATGAGGAAACCTGAAGAATAGTCCTATCTGCACCCAACAGGTCGAGAATAAAATATTTTGCTTTAGTTACATTGCTAATTTACTAATTGGAAATAAGAGAGCCGAAGTAGGAGGAGTGGACTAACGAGTGGGTGATGGACTGTGGGGTTTGTTTGTGGTCTGGCCCAAGTAATTCAAGAGTATATTGAAAATCGCTTTTCAATGATTAACGTGGTCCACCAAGACATAATTTGTCTTCTTAAGTCAAAGAACAAGTCCCCCAACTTATCGATTTATTAAATTTATTCCCTTAAATTCAACAAACTAATAATAAATTTGACAATGAAGTAACTCACCAAGTCTGAAAGTGTTAACTCATTTCTCCAGAAGACACGAAATCGTTCAAGCACATCAGAACACGCAAACACAATCTATAGTAGGACTCCAAAGTTAATAACTATTTTTAGGGAAAAAATCATAAGTCATTATTTCCAACGAAGAATATAATTTTACGAACGATATTCCTTTGAAATCCAGCACCTCTTTCGTCCTTTGGGAGAATCTGTCCGGAAATGTTAGAAAAAAAAACAAACGTAGAAAACTGCCACAATTATCCAAACAATGAAAACAAACAGAGTAACAATAAAATAGAGGAAATCGAGTTGTTGATGTAGTTACGGCGTCAGAAAGAACCGAGGCCTGTGTTGCCCACAATTTCCTTAAAATGCATATGCCTCCCCATGGTGCAAGAAAACGGATGGAGTCTGGTCCCCAGGATAGAAGAGTTGAAAGCAGCCAGGAGAATCTCACAGTGGCTTTAGTCGAACTAAGAATGCTCACACTTCTCGGGGGCTATAACAAAAATCCTCCAAACTACGAAGATCACGACCACAGAAAAGAAAGGGAGTATATGTCTTTGTGACCCCAAATTCAATTTAAAAATGAACCCTGTAATTGAAACCTGCTGTTACAATTTCTCATTCACCGTGTTTATACCTGTATTTTTCAGCAAAATTAATTTTGCTGAGTCTATCCTAGTGTCGGGATGCACTTTCTGGTTCTACTTCGATCTTCAACCCTTTTACCAAATCATCTCTATTTGATTGGATGTTTTAAAACATTTTCTTTTGTGGATAATGTCCATCTTCTGACTATTCAACCTTTGGCCACCTCTTGAAATCTATTATTCAGGTTTCGACTCAAACCTATTTCGTATTCACTGCCACAACTCATAGATCCAGTCTTTTCCTTGGCCAGATAGAATGTCGGTGATCTTTCATTATCCATGTCATGATGTCGTTCGGAGTTGCAGAATTACGATTGTTTTCTTGAGGAGGAAACCTGAAGAATAGTTCGATCTGCTCCATTCAGATCTCGAACAAAATATTTTGCTTTAGTTACATTGGCAATTCACTATGGAGGTTTCAACTTTCTTGTAATTTCGATCGACATACAATAGTTATTATGTCTTTGTGACCCAGAATTCAATTTATAAATTGAACAGATAATTGAAACCTGTTGTTACAATTTCTCATTTACCGTGTTTTTACTTTTATTTTTCAGCAAAATCATTTTTGTTGACTCTATCCTAGTGTCGGGATGCACTTTCTTGTTCTAATTCGATCTTCAACCCTTTTACCAAATCATCTCGATTTGATTGGATGTTTAAAAACATTTTCTTTTGTGGATAATGTCCCTCTTCTGGCTATTCACCCTTTCGCCAACTCTTGAAATCTATTATTCAAGTACTGACTAAACCCTATTTCGTATTCGCTGCCACAACTCGTAATCTAGTCTTTTCCATGGCCAAATAGAATGTCTGTGATCCTTCTTTATCCGTGTCCTAAGGTCGTTTGGAGTTGCAGACTTACGATTGTTTTCTTGATGAGGAAACCTGAAGAATAGTCCTATCTGCACCCAACAGGTCGAGAATAAAATATTTTGCTTTAGTTACATTGCTAATTTACTAATTGGAAATAAGAGAGCCGAAGTAGGAGGAGTGGACTAACGAGTGGGTGATGGACTGTGGGGTTTGTTTGTGGTCTGGCCCAAGTAATTCAAGAGTATATTGAAAATCGCTTTTCAATGATTAACGTGGTCCACCAAGACATAATTTGTCTTCTTAAGTCAAAGAACAAGTCCCCCAACTTATCGATTTATTAAATTTATTCCCTTAAATTCAACAAACTAATAATAAATTTGACAATGAAGTAACTCACCAAGTCTGAAAGTGTTAACTCATTTCTCCAGAAGACACGAAATCGTTCAAGCACATCAGAACACGCAAACACAATCTATAGTAGGACTCCAAAGTTAATAACTATTTTTAGGGAAAAAATCATAAGTCATTATTTCCAACGAAGAATATAATTTTACGAACGATATTCCTTTGAAATCCAGCACCTCTTTCGTCCTTTGGGAGAATCTGTCCGGAAATGTTAGAAAAAAAACAAACGTAGAAAACTGCCACAATTATCCAAACAATGAAAACAAACAGAGTAACAATAAAATAGAGGAAAAATCGAGTTGTTGATGTAGTTACGGCGTCAGAAAGAACCGAGGCCTGTGTTGCCCACAATTTCCTTAAAATGCATATGCCTCCCCATGGTGCAAGAAAACGGATGGAGTCTGGTCCCCAGGATAGAAGAGTTGAAAAGCAGCCAGGAGAATCTCACAGTGGCTTTAGTCGAACTAAGAATGCTCACACTTCTCGGGGGCTATAACAAAAATCCTCCAAACTACGAAGATCACGACCACAGAAAAGAAAGGGAGTATATGTCTTTGTGACCCCAAATTCAATTTAAAAATGAACCCTGTAATTGAAACCTGCTGTTACAATTTCTCATTCACCGTGTTTATACCTGTATTTTTCAGCAAAATTAATTTTGCTGAGTCTATCCTAGTGTCGGGATGCACTTTCTGGTTCTACTTCGATCTTCAACCCTTTTACCAAATCATCTCTATTTGATTGGATGTTTTAAAACATTTTCTTTTGTGGATAATGTCCATCTTCTGACTATTCAACCTTTGGCCACCTCTTGAAATCTATTATTCAGGTTTCGACTCAAACCTATTTCGTATTCACTGCCACAACTCATAGATCCAGTCTTTTCCTTGGCCAGATAGAATGTCGGTGATCTTTCATTATCCATGTCATGATGTCGTTCGGAGTTGCAGAATTACGATTGTTTTCTTGAGGAGGAAACCTGAAGAATAGTTCGATCTGCTCCATTCAGATCTCGAACAAAATATTTTGCTTTAGTTACATTGGCAATTCACTAAGGAGGTTTCAACTTTCTTGTAATTTCGATCGACATACAATAGTTATTATGTCTTTGTGACCCAGAATTCAATTTATAAATTGAACAGATAATTGAAACCTGTTGTTACAATTTCTCATTTACCGTGTTTTTACTTTTATTTTTCAGCAAAATCATTTTTGTTGACTCTATCCTAGTGTCGGGATGCACTTTCTTGTTCTAATTCGATCTTCAACCCTTTTACCAAATCATCTCGATTTGATTGGATGTTTAAAAACATTTTCTTTTGTGGATAATGTCCCTCTTCTGGCTATTCACCCTTTCGCCAACTCTTGAAATCTATTATTCAAGTACTGACTAAACCCTATTTCGTATTCGCTGCCACAACTCGTAATCTAGTCTTTTCCATGGCCAAATAGAATGTCTGTGATCCTTCTTTATCCGTGTCCTAAGGTCGTTTGGAGTTGCAGACTTACGATTGTTTTCTTGATGAGGAAACCTGAAGAATAGTCCTATCTGCACCCAACAGGTCGAGAATAAAATATTTTGCTTTAGTTACATTGCTAATTTACTAATTGGAAATAAGAGAGCCGAAGTAGGAGGAGTGGACTAACGAGTGGGTGATGGACTGTGGGGTTTGTTTGTGGTCTGGCCCAAGTAATTCAAGAGTATATTGAAAATCGCTTTTCAATGATTAACGTGGTCCACCAAGACATAATTTGTCTTCTTAAGTCAAAGAACAAGTCCCCCAACTTATCGATTTATTAAATTTATTCCCTTAAATTCAACAAACTAATAATAAATTTGACAATGAAGTAACTCACCAAGTCTGAAAGTGTTAACTCATTTCTCCAGAAGACACGAAATCGTTCAAGCACATCAGAACACGCAAACACAATCTATAGTAGGACTCCAAAGTTAATAACTATTTTTAGGGAAAAAATCATAAGTCATTATTTCCAACGAAGAATATAATTTTACGAACGATATTCCTTTGAAATCCAGCACCTCTTTCGTCCTTTGGGAGAATCTGTCCGGAAATGTTAGAAAAAAAAAAACAAACGTAGAAAACTGCCACAATTATCCAAACAATGAAAACAAACAGAGTAACAATAAAATAGAGGAAATCGAGTTGTTGATGTAGTTACGGCGTCAGAAAGAACCGAGGCCTGTGTTGCCCACAATTTCCTTAAAATGCATATGCCTCCCCATGGTGCAAGAAAACGGATGGAGTCTGGTCCCCAGGATAGAAGAGTTGAAAGCAGCCAGGAGAATCTCACAGTGGCTTTAGTCGAACTAAGAATGCTCACACTTCTCGGGGGCTATAACAAAAATCCTCCAAACTACGAAGATCACGACCACAGAAAAGAAAGGGAGTATATGTCTTTGTGACCCCAAATTCAATTTAAAAATGAACCCTGTAATTGAAACCTGCTGTTACAATTTCTCATTCACCGTGTTTATACCTGTATTTTTCAGCAAAATTAATTTTGCTGAGTCTATCCTAGTGTCGGGATGCACTTTCTGGTTCTACTTCGATCTTCAACCCTTTTACCAAATCATCTCTATTTGATTGGATGTTTTAAAACATTTTCTTTTGTGGATAATGTCCATCTTCTGACTATTCAACCTTTGGCCACCTCTTGAAATCTATTATTCAGGTTTCGACTCAAACCTATTTCGTATTCACTGCCACAACTCATAGATCCAGTCTTTTCCTTGGCCAGATAGAATGTCGGTGATCTTTCATTATCCATGTCATGATGTCGTTCGGAGTTGCAGAATTACGATTGTTTTCTTGAGGAGGAAACCTGAAGAATAGTTCGATCTGCTCCATTCAGATCTCGAACAAAATATTTTGCTTTAGTTACATTGGCAATTCACTAAGGAGGTTTCAACTTTCTTGTAATTTCGATCGACATACAATAGTTATTATGTCTTTGTGACCCAGAATTCAATTTATAAATTGAACAGATAATTGAAACCTGTTGTTACAATTTCTCATTTACCGTGTTTTTACTTTTATTTTTCAGCAAAATCATTTTTGTTGACTCTATCCTAGTGTCGGGATGCACTTTCTTGTTCTAATTCGATCTTCAACCCTTTTACCAAATCATCTCGATTTGATTGGATGTTTAAAAACATTTTCTTTTGTGGATAATGTCCCTCTTCTGGCTATTCACCCTTTCGCCAACTCTTGAAATCTATTATTCAAGTACTGACTAAACCCTATTTCGTATTCGCTGCCACAACTCGTAATCTAGTCTTTTCCATGGCCAAATAGAATGTCTGTGATCCTTCTTTATCCGTGTCCTAAGGTCGTTTGGAGTTGCAGACTTACGATTGTTTTCTTGATGAGGAAACCTGAAGAATAGTCCTATCTGCACCCAACAGGTCGAGAATAAAATATTTTGCTTTAGTTACATTGCTAATTTACTAATTGGAAATAAGAGAGCCGAAGTAGGAGGAGTGGACTAACGAGTGGGTGATGGACTGTGGGGTTTGTTTGTGGTCTGGCCCAAGTAATTCAAGAGTATATTGAAAATCGCTTTTCAATGATTAACGTGGTCCACCAAGACATAATTTGTCTTCTTAAGTCAAAGAACAAGTCCCCCAACTTATCGATTTATTAAATTTATTCCCTTAAATTCAACAAACTAATAATAAATTTGACAATGAAGTAACTCACCAAGTCTGAAAGTGTTAACTCATTTCTCCAGAAGACACGAAATCGTTCAAGCACATCAGAACACGCAAACACAATCTATAGTAGGACTCCAAAGTTAATAACTATTTTTAGGGAAAAAATCATAAGTCATTATTTCCAACGAAGAATATAATTTTACGAACGATATTCCTTTGAAATCCAGCACCTCTTTCGTCCTTTGGGAGAATCTGTCCGGAAATGTTAGAAAAAAAACAAACGTAGAAAACTGCCACAATTATCCAAACAATGAAAACAAACAGAGTAACAATAAAATAGAGGAAATCGAGTTGTTGATGTAGTTACGGCGTCAGAAAGAACCGAGGCCTGTGTTGCCCACAATTTCCTTAAAATGCATATGCCTCCCCATGGTGCAAGAAAACGGATGGAGTCTGGTCCCCAGGATAGAAGAGTTGAAAGCAGCCAGGAGAATCTCACAGTGGCTTTAGTCGAACTAAGAATGCTCACACTTCTCGGGGGCTATAACAAAAAATCCTCCAAACTACGAAGATCACGACCACAGAAAAGAAAGGGAGTATATGTCTTTGTGACCCCAAATTCAATTTAAAAATGAACCCTGTAATTGAAACCTGCTGTTACAATTTCTCATTCACCGTGTTTATACCTGTATTTTTCAGCAAAATTAATTTTGCTGAGTCTATCCTAGTGTCGGGATGCACTTTCTGGTTCTACTTCGATCTTCAACCCTTTTACCAAATCATCTCTATTTGATTGGATGTTTTAAAACATTTTCTTTTGTGGATAATGTCCATCTTCTGACTATTCAACCTTTGGCCACCTCTTGAAATCTATTATTCAGGTTTCGACTCAAACCTATTTCGTATTCACTGCCACAACTCATAGATCCAGTCTTTTCCTTGGCCAGATAGAATGTCGGTGATCTTTCATTATCCATGTCATGATGTCGTTCGGAGTTGCAGAATTACGATTGTTTTCTGAGGAGGAGGAAACCTGAAGAATAGTTCGATCTGCTCCATTCAGATCTCGAACAAAATATTTTGCTTTAGTTACATTGGCAATTCACTAAGGAGGTTTCAACTTTCTTGTAATTTCGATCGACATACAATAGTTATTATGTCTTTGTGACCCAGAATTCAATTTATAAATTGAACAGATAATTGAAACCTGTTGTTACAATTTCTCATTTACCGTGTTTTTACTTTTATTTTTTCAGCAAAATCATTTTTGTTGACTCTATCCTAGTGTCGGGATGCACTTTCTTGTTCTAATTCGATCTTCAACCCTTTTACCAAATCATCTCGATTTGATTGGATGTTTAAAAACATTTTCTTTTGTGGATAATGTCCCTCTTCTGGCTATTCACCCTTTCGCCAACTCTTGAAATCTATTATTCAAGTACTGACTAAACCCTATTTCGTATTCGCTGCCACAACTCGTAATCTAGTCTTTTCCATGGCCAAATAGAATGTCTGTGATCCTTCTTTATCCGTGTCCTAAGGTCGTTTGGAGTTGCAGACTTACGATTGTTTTCTTGATGAGGAAACCTGAAGAATAGTCCTATCTGCACCCAACAGGTCGAGAATAAAATATTTTGCTTTAGTTACATTGCTAATTTACTAATTGGAAATAAGAGAGCCGAAGTAGGAGGAGTGGACTAACGAGTGGGTGATGGACTGTGGGGTTTGTTTGTGGTCTGGCCCAAGTAATTCAAGAGTATATTGAAAATCGCTTTTCAATGATTAACGTGGTCCACCAAGACATAATTTGTCTTCTTAAGTCAAAGAACAAGTCCCCCAACTTATCGATTTATTAAATTTATTCCCTTAAATTCAACAAACTAATAATAAAAATTTGACAATGAAGTAACTCACCAAGTCTGAAAGTGTTAACTCATTTCTCCAGAAGACACGAAATCGTTCAAGCACATCAGAACACGCAAACACAATCTATAGTAGGACTCCAAAGTTAATAACTATTTTTAGGGAAAAAAATCATAAGTCATTATTTCCAACGAAGAATATAATTTTACGAACGATATTCCTTTGAAATCCAGCACCTCTTTCGTCCTTTGGGAGAATCTGTCCGGAAATGTTAGAAAAAAAACAAACGTAGAAAACTGCCACAATTATCCAAACAATGAAAACAAACAGAGTAACAATAAAATAGAGGAAATCGAGTTGTTGATGTAGTTACGGCGTCAGAAAGAACCGAGGCCTGTGTTGCCCACAATTTCCTTAAAATGCATATGCCTCCCCATGGTGCAAGAAAACGGATGGAGTCTGGTCCCCAGGATAGAAGAGTTGAAAGCAGCCAGGAGAATCTCACAGTGGCTTTAGTCGAACTAAGAATGCTCACACTTCTCGGGGGCTATAACAAAAATCCTCCAAACTACGAAGATCACGACCACAGAAAAGAAAGGGAGTATATGTCTTTGTGACCCCAAATTCAATTTAAAAATGAACCCTGTAATTGAAACCTGCTGTTACAATTTCTCATTCACCGTGTTTATACCTGTATTTTTCAGCAAAATTAATTTTGCTGAGTCTATCCTAGTGTCGGGATGCACTTTCTGGTTCTACTTCGATCTTCAACCCTTTTACCAAATCATCTCTATTTGATTGGATGTTTTAAAACATTTTCTTTTGTGGATAATGTCCATCTTCTGACTATTCAACCTTTGGCCACCTCTTGAAATCTATTATTCAGGTTTCGACTCAAACCTATTTCGTATTCACTGCCACAACTCATAGATCCAGTCTTTTTCCTTGGCCAGATAGAATGTCGGTGATCTTTCATTATCCATGTCATGATGTCGTTCGGAGTTGCAGAATTACGATTGTTTTCTTGAGGAGGAAACCTGAAGAATAGTTCGATCTGCTCCATTCAGATCTCGAACAAAATATTTTGCTTTAGTTACATTGGCAATTCACTAAGGAGGTTTCAACTTTCTTGTAATTTCGATCGACATACAATAGTTATTATGTCTTTGTGACCCAGAATTCAATTTATAAATTGAACAGATAATTGAAACCTGTTGTTACAATTTCTCATTTACCGTGTTTTTACTTTTATTTTTCAGCAAAATCATTTTTGTTGACTCTATCCTAGTGTCGGGATGCACTTTCTTGTTCTAATTCGATCTTCAACCCTTTTACCAAATCATCTCGATTTGATTGGATGTTTAAAAACATTTTCTTTTGTGGATAATGTCCCTCTTCTGGCTATTCACCCTTTCGCCAACTCTTGAAATCTATTATTCAAGTACTGACTAAACCCTATTTCGTATTCGCTGCCACAACTCGTAATCTAGTCTTTTCCCATGGCCAAATAGAATGTCTGTGATCCTTCTTTATCCGTGTCCTAAGGTCGTTTGGAGTTGCAGACTTACGATTGTTTTCTTGATGAGGAAACCTGAAGAATAGTCCTATCTGCACCCAACAGGTCGAGAATAAAATATTTTGCTTTAGTTACATTGCTAATTTACTAATTGGAAATAAGAGAGCCGAAGTAGGAGGAGTGGACTAACGAGTGGGTGATGGACTGTGGGGTTTGTTTGTGGTCTGGCCCAAGTAATTCAAGAGTATATTGAAAATCGCTTTTCAATGATTAACGTGGTCCACCAAGACATAATTTGTCTTCTTAAGTCAAAGAACAAGTCCCCCAACTTATCGATTTATTAAATTTATTCCCTTAAATTCAACAAACTAATAATAAATTTGACAATGAAGTAACTCACCAAGTCTGAAAGTGTTAACTCATTTCTCCAGAAGACACGAAATCGTTCAAGCACATCAGAACACGCAAACACAATCTATAGTAGGACTCCAAAGTTAATAACTATTTTTAGGGAAAAAATCATAAGTCATTATTTCCAACGAAGAATATAATTTTACGAACGATATTCCTTTGAAATCCAGCACCTCTTTCGTCCTTTGGGAGAATCTGTCCGGAAATGTTAGAAAAAAAAAACAAACGTAGAAAACTGCCACAATTATCCAAACAATGAAAACAAACAGAGTAACAATAAAATAGAGGAAATCGAGTTGTTGATGTAGTTACGGCGTCAGAAAGAACCGAGGCCTGTGTTGCCCACAATTTCCTTAAAATGCATATGCCTCCCCATGGTGCAAGAAAACGGATGGAGTCTGGTCCCCAGGATAGAAGAGTTGAAAGCAGCCAGGAGAATCTCACAGTGGCTTTAGTCGAACTAAGAATGCTCACACTTCTCGGGGGCTATAACAAAAATCCTCCAAACTACGAAGATCACGACCACAGAAAAGAAAGGGGAGTATATGTCTTTGTGACCCCAAATTCAATTTAAAAATGAACCCTGTAATTGAAACCTGCTGTTACAATTTCTCATTCACCGTGTTTATACCTGTATTTTTCAGCAAAATTAATTTTGCTGAGTCTATCCTAGTGTCGGGATGCACTTTCTGGTTCTACTTCGATCTTCAACCCTTTTACCAAATCATCTCTATTTGATTGGATGTTTTAAAACATTTTCTTTTGTGGATAATGTCCATCTTCTGACTATTCAACCTTTGGCCACCTCTTGAAATCTATTATTCAGGTTTCGACTCAAACCTATTTCGTATTCACTGCCACAACTCATAGATCCAGTCTTTTCCTTGGCCAGATAGAATGTCGGTGATCTTTCATTATCCATGTCATGATGTCGTTCGGAGTTGCAGAATTACGATTGTTTTCTTGAGGAGGAAACCTGAAGAATAGTTCGATCTGCTCCATTCAGATCTCGAACAAAATATTTTGCTTTAGTTACATTGGCAATTCACTATGGAGGTTTCAACTTTCTTGTAATTTCGATCGACATACAATAGTTATTATGTCTTTGTGACCCAGAATTCAATTTATAAATTGAACAGATAATTGAAACCTGTTGTTACAATTTCTCATTTACCGTGTTTTTACTTTTATTTTTCAGCAAAATCATTTTTGTTGACTCTATCCTAGTGTCGGGATGCACTTTCTTGTTCTAATTCGATCTTCAACCCTTTTACCAAATCATCTCGATTTGATTGGATGTTTAAAAACATTTTCTTTTGTGGATAATGTCCCTCTTCTGGCTATTCACCCTTTCGCCAACTCTTGAAATCTATTATTCAAGTACTGACTAAACCCTATTTCGTATTCGCTGCCACAACTCGTAATCTAGTCTTTTCCATGGCCAAATAGAATGTCTGTGATCCTTCTTTATCCGTGTCCTAAGGTCGTTTGGAGTTGCAGACTTACGATTGTTTTCTTGATGAGGAAACCTGAAGAATAGTCCTATCTGCACCCAACAGGTCGAGAATAAAATATTTTGCTTTAGTTACATTGCTAATTTACTAATTGGAAATAAGAGAGCCGAAGTAGGAGGAGTGGACTAACGAGTGGGTGATGGACTGTGGGGTTTGTTTGTGGTCTGGCCCAAGTAATTCAAGAGTATATTGAAAATCGCTTTTCAATGATTAACGTGGTCCACCAAGACATAATTTGTCTTCTTAAGTCAAAGAACAAGTCCCCCAACTTATCGATTTATTAAATTTATTCCCTTAAATTCAACAAACTAATAATAAATTTGACAATGAAGTAACTCACCAAGTCTGAAAGTGTTAACTCATTTCTCCAGAAGACACGAAATCGTTCAAGCACATCAGAACACGCAAACACAATCTATAGTAGGACTCCAAAGTTAATAACTATTTTTAGGGAAAAAATCATAAGTCATTATTTCCAACGATGAATATAATTTTACGAACGATATTCCTTTGAAATCCAGCACCTCTTTCGTCCTTTGGGAGAATCTGTCCGGAAATGTTAGAAAAAAAACAAACGTAGAAAACTGCCACAATTATCCAAACAATGAAAACAAACAGAGTAACAATAAAATAGAGGAAATCGAGTTGTTGATGTAGTTACGGCGTCAGAAAGAACCGAGGCCTGTGTTGCCCACAATTTCCTTAAAATGCATATGCCTCCCCATGGTGCAAGAAAACGGATGGAGTCTGGTCCCCAGGATAGAAGAGTTGAAAGCAGCCAGGAGAATCTCACAGTGGCTTTAGTCGAACTAAGAATGCTCACACTTCTCGGGGGCTATAACAAAAATCCTCCAAACTACGAAGATCACGACCACAGAAAAGAAAGGGAGTATATGTCTTTGTGACCCCAAATTCAATTTAAAAATGAACCCTGTAATTGAAACCTGCTGTTACAATTTCTCATTCACCGTGTTTATACCTGTATTTTTCAGCAAAATTAATTTTGCTGAGTCTATCCTAGTGTCGGGATGCACTTTCTGGTTCTACTTCGATCTTCAACCCTTTTACCAAATCATCTCTATTTGATTGGATGTTTTAAAACATTTTCTTTTGTGGATAATGTCCATCTTCTGACTATTCAACCTTTGGCCACCTCTTGAAATCTATTATTCAGGTTTCGACTCAAACCTATTTCGTATTCACTGCCACAACTCATAGATCCAGTCTTTTCCTTGGCCAGATAGAATGTCGGTGATCTTTCATTATCCATGTCATGATGTCGTTTGGAGTTGCAGACTTACGATTGTTTTCTTGATGAGGAAACCTGAAGAATAGTTCGATCTGCTCCATTCAGATCTCGAACAAAATATTTTGCTTTAAGTTACATTGGCAATTCACTAAGGAGGTTTCAACTTTCTTGTAATTTCGATCGACATACAATAGTTATTATGTCTTTGTGACCCAGAATTCAATTTAAAAATTGAACAGATAATTGAAACCTGTTGTTACAATTTCTCATTTACCGTGTTTTTACTTTTCTTTTTCAGCAAAATCAATTTTGTTGAGTCTATCCTAGTGTCGGGATGCACTTTCTTGTTCCAGTTCGATCTTCAACCTTTTAACCAAATTGTCTTGATTTGATTGGATGTTTTAAAACATTTTCTTTTGTGGATAATGTCCATCTCCTGACTATTCAACCTTTGGCCATCTCTAGAAATCTATTATTCAGGTTTTGACTCAACCCTATTTCGTATTCACTGCCACAACTCCTAGATCTAGTCGTTTCCTTGGCCAGATAGAATCTCGGTGATCTTTCTTTATCCATGTCATAATGTCGTTTGGAGTTGCAGACTTACGATTGTTTTCTTGATGAGGAAACCTGAAAAATAATACGACTTGCTCCATTCAGATCTCGAATAAAATATTTTGCTTTAGTTACGTTGGCAATTCACTAAGGAGGTTTCAACTTTCTTGAAATTCGTTCGACATACAATAGTTATTATGTCTTTGTGACATTTCAATTTAAAAATTGATCAGATAATCGTAACCTGTTGTTACAATTTCTCATTTACCGTGTTTTTACTTTTATTTTTTAGCAAAATCAATTTTGTTGAGTCTATCCTAGGGTCGGGATGCACTTTCTTGCTCTAATTCGATCTTCAACCTTTTTACCAAATTGTCTTGATTTGATTGGGTGTTTTAAAACATTTTCTTTTGTGGATAATGTCCCTCTTCTGACTATTCACCCTTTCGGCAACTCTTGAAATCTATTATTCAAGTTTTGACTAAACCCTATTTCGTATCCACTGCCACAACTCGTGAGATCTAGTCTTTTCCTTGGCCAGATAGAATGTCGGTGATACTTCTTTATACGTGTCCTAATGTCGTTTCGAGTTGCAGACTTACGATTGTTTTCTTGATGAGGAAACCTGAAGAATAGTCCGATCTGCACCCAACAGAACGAGAATAAAATATTATGCTGTAGTAACATTGCTAATTTACTAATTGAAATTACGAGAGTCGAAGTATGAGTGGTCTAACGAGAGGGGGATGGACTGTGGGGTTTGTTTGTAGTCTGGCCCAAGTTATTCAAGAGTATATTGAAAATCGCTTTTCAAGGCCTGATTAACGTGGTCTACCAAGATATAATTTATCTTCTTAAGTCAAAGAACAAGTCCCGCAACTTATTGATTTATTAAATTTATTCCCTTAAATTCAACAAACTAAAAATTAATTTGACAATGAAGTAACTCACCAAGTCTAAAAGTGTTAACTCATTTCTCCAGAAGATACGAAATCATTCAAGCACATCAGAACACGCAAACACAATCAATAGTTGGTCTCCAAAGTTAATAAATATTTTGAGGGGAAAATAATCATAAGTCATTATTTCCAACGAAGAAATAATTTTGCGAACGACATTCCTTTGAAATCCAGCACCTCTTTTGTCCTTTGGGAGAATCTGTGTGGAAATGTTAGAAAAAAAAACAAACATAGAAATACTGCTCGAATTATTCAACAATGAAAACAAATAGAGTAACAATAAAATAGAGGAAATCGAGTTGTTGATGTAGTTATGGTGTCAGAAAGAACCGAGGCCTGTGTTGCCCACGATTTCCTTAAAATGCCTCCCCATGGTGCAAGAAAACGGACGAGTTTGGTCCCCAGGACAGAAGAGTTGAAAGTCGCCAGGAGAACCTCACAGTGGCTTTAGTCGAACTAAGAATGCTCACACTTCTCGGGGGCTCTAACAAAAATCCTCCAAACTACGAAGATCATGACTCTAGAAAAGAAAGGGAGAATATGTCTTTCTGACCCCAAATTCAATTTAAAAATTGACCAGATAATTGAAGCCTGTTGTTACAATTTCTCATTCACCGTGTTTATACTTTTATTTTTCAACAAAATCAATTTTGTTGAGTCTATCCTAGTGTCGGGATGCACTTTTTGGTTCTAATTCGATCTTCAACCTTTTCACCAAATTGTCTTGATTTGATTGGATGTTTTAAAACATTTTCTTTTGTGGATAATGTCCCTCTTCTGACAATTCACCCTTTCACCATATCTTAAAATCTATTATTCAAGTTTTGACTAAACCCTATTTCGTATTCACTGCCACAACTCGTAGATCTAGTCTTTTCCTTGGCCAGATAGAATGTCGGTGATCCTTCTGTATCCATGTCCTAAGGTCGTTTGGAGTTGCAGACTTACGATTATTTTCTTGATGAGGAAACCAGAAGAATAGTCCGATCTGCACCCAACAGGTCGAGAATAAAATATTTTGCGTTAGTTACATTGCTAATTTACTAATTGGAAATAAGCGAGCCGAAGTAGGAGGAGTGGACTAACGAGAGGGTGATGGATTGTGGCGTTTGTTTGTAGTCTGACCCAAGTTATTCAAGAGTATATTGAAAATCGCTTTTCAAGGCCTGATTAATGTGGTCTACCCAGATATAATTTGTCTTCTTAAGTCAAAGAACAAGTCCCCCAACTTATTGATTTACTAAATTTAGTCCCTTAAATTCAACAAACTAATAATAAATTTGACAATGAAGTAACTCACCAAGTCTGAAAGTGTTAACTCATTTCTCCAGAAGACACGAAATCATTCAAACACATCAAAACACGCAAACACAATCTATAGTAGGACTCCAAAGTTAATAAATATTTTGAGGGGAAAAAAATCATAAGTCATTATTTCCAACGAAGAATATAATTTTGCGAACGATATTCCTTTGAAATCCAGCACCTCTTTCGTCCATTGGGAGAATCTGTCTGGAAATGTTAGAAAAAAAAAACATAGAAATACTGCTCGAATTATCCAACAATGAAAACAAATAGAGTAACAATAAAATAGAGGAAATTGAGTTGTTGATGTAGTTACGGGGTCAGAAAGAACCGAGGCCTGTGTTGCCCACAATTTCCTTAAAATGTATATTCCTCCCCATGGTGCAAAAAAACGGATGGAGTCTGGTCCCCAGGATAGAAGAGTTGAAAGCCGCCAGGAGAATCTCACAATGACTTTATTCGAACTAAGAGTGCTCACACTTCTCGGGGGCTATAACAAAAATCTTCCAAACTACGAAGATCACAACTATAGAGAAGAAAGGGAGAATATGTCTTTGTGACCCCAAATTCAATTTAAAAATGGACCCGATAATTGAAACCCGTTGTTACAATTTTTCATTCACCGTGTTTATACTTTTATTTTTCAGCAAAATCAATTTTGTTTGGTCTATCCTAGTGTCGTGATGCACGTTCTGGTTCTAATTCGATCTTCAACCTTTTTACCAAATTGTTTTGATTTGATTGGATGTTTTAAAACATTTTCTTTTGTGGATAATGTCCCTCTTCTGACTATTCACCCTTTCGCCATCTCTGGAAATCTATTATTCAAGTTTTGACTAAACCCTATTTCGTATTCACTGCCACAACTCGTAGATCTAGTCTTTTCCTTGGCCAGATAGAATGTCGGTGATCCTTCTGTATCCATGTCCTAAGGTCGTTTGGAGTTGCAGACTTACGATTATTTTCTTGATGAGGAAACCAGAAGAATAGTCCGATCTGCACCCAACAGGTCGAGAATAAAATATTTTGCGTTAGTTACATTACTAATTTACTAATTGGAAATAAGAGAGCCGAAGTAGGAGGAGTGGACTAACGAGAGGGTCATGGATTGTGGGGTTTGTTTGTAGTCTGGCCCAAGTTATTCAAGAGTAGATTGAAAATCGTTTTTCATTGTCTGATTAACGTGGTCTACCAAGATATAATTTGTCTTCTTAAGTCAAAGAACAAGTCCCCAAACTTATTGATTTTTTAAATTTATTCACTTAAATTCAACAAACTAATAATAAATTTGACAATGAAGTAACTCACCAAGTCTGAAAGTGTTAACTCATTTCTCCAGAAGACACGAAATCATTCAAGCACATCAGAACACGCAAACACAATCTATTGTAGGACTCCAAAGTTAAAAAATATTTTGAGGGGAAAAAAATCATAAGTCATTATTTCCAACAAAGAATATAATTTTGCGAACGATATTTCTTTGAAATCCAGCACCTCTTTCGTCCTTTGGGAGAACGTGTCTGGAAATGTTAGAAAGAAAAAAAACAAACGTAGAAATACAACTCGAATTATCCAACAATGAAAACAAATAGAGTAACAATAAAATAGCGGAAATTGAATTGTTGATGTAGTTACGGCGTCAGAAAGAACCGAGGCCTGTGTTTCCCATAATTTCCTTAAAATGTATATGCCTCCCCATGGTGCAAGAAAACGGATGGAGTCTGGTCCCCAGGATAGAAGAGTTGAAAGCCGCCAGGAGAATCTCACAATGACTTTATTCGAACTAAGAGTGCTCACACTTCTCGGGGGCTATAACAAAAATCTTCCAAACTACGAAGATCACAACTATAGAGAAGAATGGGAGAATATGTCTTTGTGACCCCAAATTCAATTTAAAAATGGACCCGATAATTGAAACATATTGTTACAATTTTCCATTCACCGTGTTTATACTTTTATTTTTCAGCAAAATCAATTTTGTTTAGTCTATCCTAGTGTCGGGATGCACTTTCTGGTTCTAATTCGATCTTCAACCTTTTTACCAACGAAGAATATAATTTTGCGAACGATATTCCTTTGAAATCCAGCACCTCTTTCGTCTTTTGGGAGAATGTGTCTGGAAATGTTAGAAAAAGAAAAAACAAACGTAGAAATACTGCTCGAATTATCCAACAATGAAAACAAATAGAGTAATAATAAAATAGTGGAAATTGAGTTGTTGATGTAGTTACGGCGTCCGAAAGAACCGAGGCCTGTGTTGCCCACAATTTCCTTAAAATGTATATGCCTCCCCATGGTGCAAGAAAACGGCCATAGTCTGGTCCCCAGGATAGAAGAGTTGAAAGCCGCCAGGAGAACCACACAGTGGCTTTATTCGAACTAATTCGCTCTCACTTCTCGGGGGCTATAACAAAAATCCTCCAAACTACGAAGATCCCGACTATAGAAAAGAAAGGTGTAGAGGCCCAAATCTTTTCTATAAAGCTAGGCCCATAATTGTGCGATTAACTTCACATTAGGCCCAATAAAGGAAATATAAGCCCAAAAGATAGTCCAATACATGTTTAAAGGTAAAATGACGTTTATAAAGTATTTTCTTAAAAATGATTTGATGAAGATTGGATGGAATGCAAAGTATTTCATTTTATGGCTAAAAGTACACTTCAAATATTTTTAGTCTCCTTTGAGACCCATTTTCGACATAGAAAACATTCGAATTTAAAAATGATATCTGAATAAAATTGTAGCTCTTTGAGTTAAGTTTCCAACACACTTTGAATCACCTCAATCGGATATCGGGAGAAAAAGTTATGATAAAAATACTGGAAGCTGTGCAGTGGCAACGGGACAACCGGACGACCGGATAAGCCTATGGGAACCCGATGAACAAGTGATTTAGATTTAAAGTCTTTAACGTTTCAAATGTTATTTCCAACGTTATTTGTTTTGAGTATCTTGAACAAGTCATGATTTCATCAAATAAATTATATTTCGTTATTTTGGAAAGTTATAAAGTGTTTTAATTCAATATCATTCAAAAAGAATGTTTGTGAAGATTTAAGCTTCAGCTAAGATATGTACACTTGTTGCTAAACCACCGGTTAAGTTAAGTAAAGTAAGATTTGCTAAACCACCGGGGTCCATTAGGGGTTGGGGCGTACGTGATATCAGAGCAATGGTTTTTAAACCGGTTCTGTAGACCAAGTATGTTTTCAAAACAAAAAACAAAAATTGAAAGTTTAAGGTATTCCTTGGCATATTGCATTCATCCATCGAATCTCATCCTACAGCCCAGGTATGTGCAAAGTTTAAAGTTATGGAAGTTATATTTATGGAAGTTATGATTTGATGCTTTGATAAGTTATGACACATTTTCAAGTATATGTTAATGTTAAAGTTAAATGTGTTGTTTCAAAGATATGTATTGGACTTGGGCTAAAACTTAAAGATATGTATTGGACTTGGGCATAAAGGAAATGTATATTATGATGTTATGTGATAAAAGGCATAATTGCGCATTTATGTGACAGAATGGTTAGATATTTACAAACGGCAAGGAAGACTACGGCTAGGGCTTATAGGGCATATTTAAACCGTAGAATTGCTATCCATGCTTATGAGAACTATGTAACGGATCCTAACCGACAGTTTAGCGATCATGTACATGACATCTATGAGCGATGCATGAGGGGGTTAATGCCGGTATGGAGATCACCTATATTGAAGCCCTAAATAACCTCATACATTCCCTCCCACCTCATTGGGGAGATATGGGAGTCACAGTTAGAGATGAAATGTTAGAAGGCAAACCAAACTTGTTCGAGTTCGAGAGATATTGCCATGCCCTGATAGACTTATGGGATGATGTAATCCATGAGGAGCCTGAGGAAGAACCTGTGGCTGAGGAAGAAGACCCTGAAGAAGAACCCGAGGAGGAGCAGGAGCCTGGACTAGAACCACATGTGGTGATAGATATAGAGTCCGGGCCTGAGGCGGAACATTCTTCCGAAGATGAAGCTTCACCAAGGAATCTTCGTAAAACTCAAAGGGATTAGAGATCTAGGTATTCCCATTTCCTTATGATGTCTTCTTTCATGCTAAGTTTATCAAACTATGATGTATCCTGATTTCAAGAAGTATGAGAAATAAAGATCTTATCTTTCTTCCTTATAAAAAAAAGAAATTAATAAGAAACCTTACATCTTAGCCGTAGAAAAATGTCGCGAGCCAACCAGAACAACCTGATAAGAGATCTCCTCCAAGCAGTCCAAGACCTAGGCAGACAGAACCCGAACCAAGCTCAACCCTTAGCACCAGCTCCTAATGCTCTTCAAACCCATGCTTCAGTGGTCGAGCAATTTCGAAGGCACAAGCCCCCTACTTTCAATGGAGCAACTGATCCACTTGCAGCCGAGGAGTGGCTTCGTAAGTTGGAGAGAATATTCTGATTGATAGGGTGCACGGACGCTCAAAAAGTCCAGTGTGCTGAGTTTATGTTCTCCGGTGATGCAAGTCACTGGTGGGAATCAATGTCTCGAACTAGGACTCCGGAGCAACAATTGGCGTTAACATGGGAACAATTCAAGGAGGAAGTGATGGATAAGTACTTTCCCCAATCTCTAAGGGATTTCAAGGAGGACGAATTTCTTTAACTCAAACAGGGAACCATGACCTTGACGGAGTATGAACGGAAGTTTGACCAACTCTCAAGGTATGCTACACATTTGGTAGACACGGAGGCCAAGAAAATACGAAGGTTCGAGCAAGGGCTGAACTCGGATATGAGTATGATCCTTATGTCCCATGATTTCACGTCTTACAGTGGAATGTTGGAACGAGCTCATGCAATTTGGTATCAGAAGGCTAATGCGGAGAAATCGGTTCAATTGGACAACCGACAAGATAAAGGGCAGTTTAGGAAACGAAGGTGGAACGACCAAGATAAAGGAAAAAGCAAGTGGCAGAACAAGAGGGCTAATGGCGGAGCCAATGCCAATAAGAGCATAGTGCCAGTCATTGCGCCATGTGCTAAGTGTGGAAGAACGCATCGTGGCGAATGTCTGCAAGGGAAGAATGTTTGTTACCGATGCGGGAAATCAGGACATATCATCAGGGATTGTCCTATGTCTGCACCGAAAAAGGATGACAGCAAGGATCAAGATCAGAAGGGGAAAGCACGAGTTTTTGCACTGACTCAGAAGGAGGCAGAGGAGAACTCGAACGTCATAGCAGGTACTTTATTGATAGCCAATATGCCTGCTTATGTACTGTTTGATTCAGGAGCTACGCACTCCTTTGCATCGACGATTTTTATGGCTAGGTCTAGTATTACCTGTGATAAATTGGAAGGTATATTAGAAGTTAGTATCCCTATAGGTAACCCTTTGAGTACTGATAAGATAGCCAAATCTGTTAGTATTGAAGTTGAGGGAAAACCTATGGAAGCAGACTTATACATGATAGAGATGAATGACTTCGATGTAATACTAGGCATGGATTGGTTGGGTAGTAATTATGCCACCATCCGATGTAAGGAAAATGAAATATTATTCCAGAAACCAGGAGAGGAACCATTTTCTTTCTTTGGAATCAAAACGAAACCTTTTATTCGACTAGTATCGGCTTTACAAGCTGAGAAGATGTTGAGAAAAGGAGCTTGTCAAGGATATTTGGTAAATATCCTAGGAGGGAAACAAGAGACAGTAAAGATTGAGGACGTACCAGTAGTACGGGAGTTCGAAGATGTGTTTCCAAAAGAGCTATCTGGTATTCCACCAGCTAGGCAAGTGGAATTCACCATAGATAATTCCTGGAGCGGCACCAATGTCGAAAGCCCCATATAGAATGGCTCCGAAGGAACTACAAGAGTTAAGGAAGCAAATACAGGATCTCCTTGATATGGGATTTGTACGACCAAGCGTATCTCCATGGGGTGCGCCAGTGTTGTTCGTGAAGAAGAAAGATGGAAGCATGAGGATGTGTATCGATTACAGGGAGTTGAATCCTGTACCCACTCCCTAGAATCGAGGATCTGTTAGATCAACTGATAAGATAAGGTATTTTCCAAGATCAATTTACTATCTGGGTACCATCAATTAAAAGTGAAAACAGAGGATATGGTGATACCTAAGACAGCTTTCAGGACTCGTTATGGACACTACGAGTTTATGGTGATGCCATTTGGATTAATCAATGCACCAGCAGTATTCATGGATCTGATGAATCGAGTATTTCATCAGTATTTAGATCAATTTATCATAGTCTTTATTGACGACATTTTGATATACTCCAAGAGTAAGGAGCAACATGAACAGCATCTAAGAGTAGCCCTAGAGGTACTACGCAAGGAGAAACTTTATGCCAAATTCAAAAAGTGTGAATTCTGGCTTCAACGAGTTGGATTTCTTGGACATGTAGTCATTGCCCAAGGGATTGAAGTAGATCCAGCAAAAGTGGAAGCAGTAACTAACTGGAAGGCGCCGACTAATGTTGGTGAAGTACGGAGCTTTCTAGGATTGGCCGGGTATTATCGAAGGTTTATTGAAGGATTTTCCAAGATAGCTGGCCCAATGATGCAACTTACGAGAAAGGGAGTCAAATTTCAATGGACGGATATCTGTGAGAAGAGTTTTCAAGATCTTAAGCAGAGGCTGATATCTGCGCCTGTGTTAACAATACCTGAGGGAACAGAAGGGTTTGTTATATACAGTGATGCGTCCAAGCAAGGGTTAGGATGTGTACTGATGCAGAATGGAAAGGTAGTAGCCTACGCTTCAAAGCAATTGAAGAAGCATGAGAAAAACTACCCGACGCATGATTTAGAGCTTGCGGCGGTAGTACACGCATTGAAAATATGGCGTCACTACTTGTATGGAAGTAAGTGTGAAATTTATACGGATCATAAGAGCTTAAAATATTTCTTCACACAGAATGAACTAAACATGAGACAGAGGTTAGAGTTAGTGAATGATTACGACTGTACCATTCACTACCATTCAGGTAAGGAAAATGTGGTGGCCGACGCCTTGAGTAGGAAATTGACGGGACAGTTGATGTCACTACTCACTTGTCAAATGGAGTTAGACAAGGACTTGGAAAGAATGAAGATTGAGGTGGTTACCACACCAAGACAATTCACGGGGAAATTAGCAGCTTTGACAATTCGACCTACTCTTCGAGAGCGAATTATAGAAGCACAAGGTAATGACCTGTTCTTGATGAAGATCAAGGAAGAAGTTGGAACAGATAAGAGGAAAGATTTTGGAATAGCCGCAGACCAAGCACTGATGTTTAAAGGAAGAATCTGCGTGCCTAAGAATGAGGATTTGAGGAACGAGATATTAAAAGAAGCTCATTCCACCCCGTACACCGCACATCCCGGTGGTACGAAAATGTATCGAGACCTTCAAGATACATTCTGGTGGAGAAACATGAAAAGGAGTATCGGACTGTACGTGCATAAATGCATAGTATGTCAGCAGGTTAAGGCGGAACACCAAAGACCAACAGGATTGCTGAATCCTTTAGAGATACCTGAATGGAAATGGGAAAACATCACAATGGATTTTGTGGTTGGATTTCCCAAGTCAGCAAAAGGACACAATGCTATATGGGTTATAGTAGACCGATTGACGAAGGCAGCTCATTTTCTTCCAATGAAAATGACTTTCAGTATGGACCAGTTGGCACAATTGTACATAAAAGAAATAGTAAGGATACACGGTGTACCTGTGTCTATTGTGTCTGATAGAGACTCAAGGTTTACATCTAAATTCTGGAAAAGCCTACAAGCAGCTATGGGAACGAAGCTGAATTTCAGTACAGCATATCACCCCCAGTCTGACGGACAGTCTGAAAGGACCATCCAGACTTTAGAGGACATGTTGAGAGCATGTGCTTTGGATCTAGGTGGTAGTTGGGAGTCATACTTACCCCTAGTAGAATTTGCGTATAAACAATAGTTTTCAAGCAAGCAACTATTGGAATGGCACCGTATGAAGCTCTCTATGGAAGAAGATGTAGATCCCCTGTTCATTGGGACGAAGTCGGGGAAAAGAGAATTTTGGGACCAGAAATAGTTGAAAGGACAGTTGAAGCGATCCATCAAATCCGAGCAAGGATAAAGGCAGCATAGGATCGGCAGAAGAGCTATGCTGACACGAGAAGAAAGGATTTAGAGTTTCAAGTGGGAGACAAAGTCTTTCTAAAGGTAGTACCGATAAAAGGTGTACTTAGATTTGGAAAGAAATGCAAGCTACGACCCAGGTATATTGGACCTTTCGAGATACTTGATAAGGTTGGGAACGTGGCTTACCGATTAGCTTTGCCACCTGAATTGTCAGCGGTACACAATATGTTCCACGTATCAATGATAAAGAAATACGTGCACGATCATAATCATGTGATAAGTTATCAGACCCTAGAAGTACAAAAGGATTTATTTTATGAGGAATCACCAATTAAGATACTAGATCGAAAAGTGCATAAGCTAAGGAATAAAGAGATTCAACTGGTTAAGATACAGTGGAATAATCACGGAATGGAAGAAGCTACGTGGGAAAAGGAAGAAGAAGTTAAAGTTAAGTATCCCGCACTCCTTGCCCAATTGTAAGGTAAATTTCGAGGACGAAAGTTATATAAGGGAGGAGGGATGTAGAGGCCCAAATCTTTTCTATAAAGCTAGGCCCATAATTGTGTGATTAACTGAAGAAAATATAAGCCCAAAAGATAGTCCAATACATGTTTAAAGGTAAAATGACGTTTATAAAGTATTTCCTTAAAAATGATTTGATGAAGATTGGACGGAATGCAAAGTATTTCATTTTATGGCTAAAAGTACACTTCAAATATTTTTAGTCCCCTTTGAGACCCATTTTTGACATAGAAAACATTCGAATTTAAAAATGATATCTGAATAAAAGTTGTAGCTCTTTGAGTTAACTTTCCAACGCACTTTGAATCACTTCAATCGGATATCGGGAGAAAAAGTTATGATAAAAATACTGGAAGCTGTACAGTGGCAACGAGACAACCGGACGACCGGATAAACTAACCGGTCGACCGGAAAACCCGAAACCCGCGAATTTTTGAGAATTAATGGCCACTACTTGCACTACTTAATTACCCTATTTAATATGACCTTTCATCCACCCCAAATCTCACCTATAAATACCCTCTTCATTCATTCGATTTTTCACACCAAAAGCACTTTCAATTTGCTTTCAAAGTTGAAAGAAAAATAGAGAGTTTGGGAGAGAAAAGGAAGGAGGTTTTCAAAGTATTTTTCAGAAGTTTTAGTTGTGGGCAAAAATATTCTGCAACAAGATTTTTGTGATTTCAAAAGGTGTTTTCAAACAACAAAGGAAGGTCCAAACGTCCAAGTTTCGTCAAAGTTTTGAAGTTCATCCAAAGTTTTTCAAAGTTCATCAAGCATCAAATCGAGGTAGGTAGAGGTGCATAAAGTTGTTATACGTGGTTAAGTTATAATTTCTAGCAAGTAATGTTCTATGTTAAAGGCTAATGTTGTGTGTCAAATGGTATCGTCGATTCGGCATGTGCCTTTCATGTCAAATGGTTCCGTCGGTGCGGCATACATTTAAAGGTTAATGTTGTGTGTCAAATGGTATCATCGGTTCGGCATGCACCTTTCATGTCAAATGATTCCGTTGGTACGACATACATTTTCATGTCAAATGGTACCTCCGGGTACGGCATGTTTTATGGAAGTTCTAATGTTAATTGTTATGAAATGCTTAGCTTAATCACGATTGCACCTATGACGCCTATTGAATTTTCACCTCACGGGTATCTACCCTATATCTACAGATTAAATGTTGATTCACGGGTTGGATGATGGAAGAGATGGAAAGAGATGCAATAAGCCTATGGGAACCCGATGAACAAGTGATTTAGATTTAAAGTCTTTAACGTTTCAAATGTTATTTCCAACGTTATTTGCTTTGAGTATCTTGAACAAGTCATGATTTCATCAAATAAATTATATTTCGTTATTTTGGAAAGTTATAAAGTGTTTTAATTCAATATCCTTCAAATAGAATGTTTGTGAAGATTTAAGCTTCCGCTAAGATATATACACTTGTTGCTAAACCACCGGTCAAGTTAAGTAAAGTAAGTAGCGTCCCGGTCCATTAGGGGTTGGAGAGTTACAAAAGGGTGAATGTCTTTGTGACCCCAAATTCAATTTAAAAATGGACCCGATAATTGAAACCTGTTGTTACAATTTCTCATTCACAGTATTTATAATTTTATTTTTCAGCAAAATCAATTTTATTGAGTCTATCCTAGTGTCGGGATGCACTTTCTGGTTCTAATTCGATCTTCAACCTTTTTACCAAATTGTCTTGATTTGATTGGATGTTTTAACACATTTTCTTTTGTGGATAATGTCCATCTTCTGACTATTCAACCTTTGGCCATCTCTTGAAATCTATTATTCAGGTTTTGACTCAACCCTATTTCGTATTCACTGCCACAACTCGTAGATCTAGTCTTTTCCTTGGCCAGATAGAAAGTCGGTGATCTTTTTTTATCCATGTCATAATGTCGTTTGTAGTTGCAGATTTACGATTGTTTTCTTGATGAGGAAACCTGAAGAATAGTTCGATCTGCACCATTCAGATCTCGAATAAAATATTTTTCTTTAGTTACATTGGCAATTCACTAAGGAGGTTTCAACTTTCTTGTAATTTCGATCGACATACAATAGTTATTATGTCTTTGTGACCCAGAATAATTGACCAGATAATTGAAACCTGTTGTTACAATTTCTCATTTACCGTGTTTTTACTTTTATTTTTCAGCAAAATCAATTTTGTTGAGTCTATCCTAGTGTCGGGATGCACTTTCTGATTCTAATTCGATCTTCATCCTTTTTACCAAATTGTCTAATTGGACTTAAAGAATTGGGCTAAAATAATCGTATTTGGACTAATGAAACGTTGGACCCGAAATAGTAATATATCGTATTTAAATTTCGAATTTAAAACGATAAGGAATTTTGATAAATTAAAAATATTCGAAATTGGATTCGATTCTAATAAATTTAAATTAGGTTAACAACGGCTAGACGAACACGCTTTTACTTTTAAAACTCGGGTTTAAGATTTAGCGGCACGTTTTTCAAGAAACCTAAATTAAAATTCTCGGTCGCTACACGATAATTGAAATATGCTGTTACAATTTCTTATTCACCGTGTGTATAATTTTATTTTTCTGTAAAATCAATTTTGTTGAGTCTATCCTAGTGTCGTGATGCACTTTCTGGTTATAATTCGATCTTCAACCTTTTTACCAAATTGTCTTGATTTGATTGGATGTTTTAAAATATTTTCTTTTGTGGATAATGTCCATCGTCTGACTATTCAACCTTTGGCCATCTCTTGAAATCTATTATTCAGGTTTTGACTCAGCCCTATTTCGTATTCACTGCCACAACTCATAGATCTAGTCTTTTCCTTGGCCAGATAGAATGTCGGTGATCTTTATTTATCCTTGTCATAATGTCGTTTGGAGTTGCAGAGTTACGATTGTTTTCTTGATGAGGAAACCCTGAAGAATAGTCCGATCTGCACCATTCAGATCTCGAATAAAATATTTTGCTTTAGTTACATTGGCACTATGGAGGTTTCAACTTTCTTGTAATTTCGATCGACATACAATAGTCATTATGTTTTTGTGACCCAGAATTCAATTTGAAAATTGACCAGATAATTGAAACCTGTTTTTCCAATTGTTAATTCACAGTGTTTTTACATTTATTTCTCATTCACCGTGTGTTTACTTTTATTTTTAATTCCTAGTGTTGAGATGCGCTTTCTGGTTCTAATTCGATCTTCAACCTTTTTTTCCAAATTATCTTGATTTGATTGGATGTTTTAAAATATTTTCTTTTGTGGATAATGTCCCTCTTCTGATTATTCACCCTTTCACCATCTCTTGAAATCTATTATTCAAGTTTTGACTCAACCCTATTTCGTATTCACGGCCACAACTCGTTGATTTTCCTTTGCCAGATAGAATGTTGGTGATCCTTCTTTATCCATGTCCTAAGGTCGTTTGGAGTTGCAGACTTACGATTGTTTTCTTGATGAGGAAACCTGCAGAATAGTCCGATCTGCACCCAACCGATCGAGAATAAAATATTTTGCTTTAGTTACATTGCCAATTTACTAATTGGAAATAAGAGAGCCGAAGTAGGAGGAGTGGACTAACGAGAGGGTGATGGACTGTGGGGTTTGTTTGTAGTCTAGCCCAAGTTATTCAAGAGTATATTGAAAATCGCTTTTCAGGGCCTAATTAACGTGGTCTACTAAGATATAATTTGTCTTCTTAAGTCAAAGAACAAGTCCACCAACTTATTGATTTATTAAAGTCTGAAAGTGTTCACTCATTTCTCCAGAAGACACGAAATCATTCAAGCACATTAGAACACGCAAACACAATCTATAGTAGGACTCCAAAGTTAATAAATATTTTGAGGGGAAAAAAATCATAAGTCAATGTTTCCAACGAAGAATATAATTTTGCGAACGATATTCCTTTGAAATCCAGCACCTCTTTCGTTCTTTGGGAGAATCTGTCTGAAAATGTTAGAAAAAAAACAAACATAGAAATATTGCTCGAATTGTCCAACAATGAAAACAAATAGAGTAACAATAAAATAGCGAAAATCGAGTTGTTGATGTAGTTACGGAGTCAGAAAGAACCGAGGCCTGTGTTGCCCACAATTTCCTTAAAATGTATATGCCTCCCCATGGTGCAAGAATACGGATGGAGTCTGGTCCCTAGGATAGAAGAGTTGAAAGCCGCCAGGAGAACCTCACAGTGGCTTTAGTCGATCTAAGAATGGTCACACTTCTCGGGAGCTATAACAAAAATCCTCCAAACTACGAAGATCACGACTATAGAAAAGAAAGGGAGAATATGTCTTGGCTCATGTTGGTGATCCTTCTTTATCCATGTTATTCAGACTAAGGTCGTTTGGAGTTGCAGACTTACGATTGTTTTCTTGATGAGGAAACCTGAAGAATAGTCCGATCGACTCGAAACAGATCGAGAATAAAATACTTTGCTTTAGTTACATTGGCAATTTACTAATTGGAAATAAGAGATCCAAAGTAGGAGGAGTGGACTAACTAGAGGGTGATCGACTTTTAGCTATGTTTGCACTCTAGCCCATGTTATTCAAGAAAATATTGAAAATCATTTTTCAGAGCCAACATCTATTTAGGTAGTAAACCCTAAGAACACTTCAATCCGCACGAAGCAGATCGAGAATAACATATTTTTCGTTAGTTACATTGGCAATTTACCAATTGGAAATTAGGGATCCGAAGTAGGAGGAGGGGACTCAGGAGAGGGTGATGGACTGTGGTGTATGTTTGTACTCTTGCCCAAGTTATTCAAGAGAGTATATTGAAAATCGATTTTCAAGGCTTTCATCTGTTTTTGTGATTAACGTGGCCTACCAAGATATAATTAGTTTTCTTAAGTCAAAGAAAAAGTCCCCCAACTAATTTATATATTAAATTTATTCCTTAATTTCAAGAAACTAATAATAAATTTGACAATGAAGTTACTCACCAAGTCTGAAAGTGTTAACTCATTTCTCCAGAAGACACGAAATCATTCAAGTACATCAGAACACGCGAGCACAATCTATATTGTAGGACTCCAAAGTTAATAAACATTTTGAGGCGAAAAAAAAAATCATAAGTCATTATCACCAACGAAGAAAATTATTTTGCGAACGATATTCCTTTGAAATCCAGCACCTCTTTCTTCCTTTGGGAGAATCTATCTAGAAATGTTAAAAATAAAAAACAAACATAGAAATACTGCTGGAATTATCCAACAATAAAAACAACTAGAGTAACAATAAAATAGAGGAAATCGAGTTTTTGATGTAGTTACGGCGTCAGAAGGTTGTTGCCTGTGTTGCATACAATTTCCTTAAAATGTATATGCCCCCCCATGGTGCAAGAGGATGGATAGGGTCTGGTCCTCCGGATAGAAGAGTTGAAAGCTGCCAGGAGAACCTCATAGTGGCTTTAGTCGAACTAAGAATGCTCACACTTCTCAGGGGCTATAAGAAAAATCCTCCAAACTACGAAGATCACGATATAATTAGTTTTCTTAAGTCAAAGAACAAGTCCCCCAACTTATTTAAATATTAAATTTATTCCCTTAAATTCAAGAAACTAATAATAAATTTGACAATGATGTTACTCACCAAGTCTGAAAGTGTTAACTCATTTCTTCGGAAGACACCAAATCATTCAAGCACATTAGAACACGCGATCACAATCTATATAGTAGGACTCCAAAGTTAATAAACATTTTGAGGCGAAAAAAAAAATCGTAAATCATTATTACAGCGAAGAAAATTATTTTGCGAACGATATTCCTTTGAAATCCAGCACCTCTTTCTTCCTTTGGGAGAATCAGTTCGGAAATGATAGAAAAAAAAAACATACAAATACTGCTAGAATTATACAACAATGAAAACAACTAGAGTAACAATAAAATAGAGGAAATCGAGTTGTTGATGTAGTCCCGGCATCAGAAAGAACCGAGGCCTGTGTTGCACACAATTTCTTTAAAACGTATATTCCTCCCCGTGGTGCAAGAGGACGGATGGAGTTTGGTCCCCGGGATAGAAGAGCTGAAAGCCGCCAAGAGAACCTCATAGTGGCTTTAGTCGAACTAAGAATGCTCACACTTCTATCCCCGGGCTATAACAGAAATCCTCCAAACGACGAAGATCACGACTATAGAAAAGAAAGGAGAAGATAAAAATGTTAAGAGAGGAGAAAGCTATAAAATTTTTGGTGTGCGAAATAAGGCAGAGAACACTTCCTTTTATGGTACTACGATGAGGCGGTTTCAATTTTCTTGTAATTTCCATCGACACACAATATGTCATTATGTCTTTGTGACCCCCAATTCAATTTAAAAATTGACCAGATAACTGAAACCCATTGTTACAATTTCTCAATCACCGTGTTTTTACTTTTTATTTTTCAGCAAAATAAATTTTGTTGAGTCTATCCTAGTGTCGGGATGTACTTTCTGGTTCTAATTCGATCTTGACCTCCCTTTTTACCAAATTGTCTTGAATTGATAGGATGTTTTAAAGCATTTTCTTTTGTGGATAATGTCCATCTTCTGACTATTCACCCTTTCGCCATCTCCTGAAATCTATTATTCAGGTTTTGACATAACCTTATTTCGTATTCACTGCCAAAACTCGACCTAGTCTTTTCCTTGGCCAGATAGAATGTCCGTGATCCTTCTTTATCCATGCCAAAATGTCGTTTGGAGTTGCAGACTTATGATTGTTTTCTTGATGAGGAAACCTGAAGAATAGTCCGATCTGCACCAAACAGATCGAGAATAAAATATTTTGCTTTAGTTAAATTGGCAATTTACTAATTGGAAATAAGAGATCCGAAGTAGGAGGAGTGGACTAGTTAGAAGGTGATCGACTGTTAGCTATGTTTGCACTCTAGCCCAACTTATTCAAGAAAATATTGAAAAAAAACATAGAAATACTGCTGGAATTATCCAACAATGAAAACAAATAGACTAACAATATTAGAGGTAATCGGGATGTTGATGTAGTTACGGCGACAGAAGGAATCGAGGCCTGTGTTGCACACAATTTCCTTAAAATGTATACACATCATAGTAAGAGGACGGATGGAGTCTGGTCCCTGGGATAGAAGAGTTGAAAGCCGCCAGGAGAACCTCATAGTAGCTTTAGTCGAATTAAGAATGCTCACAATTCTATCGCCGGGCTATAACAAAAATCCTCCAAAATACGAAGATCACGACTATAGAAAAGAAAGGGAGAAGATAAAAATGTTAATAGAGGATAAAGCTATAAAATTTTTGGTGTGCGAAATAAGGCAGAGAACACCTCCTTTTATGGTACTACGATGAGGAGGTCTCAATTTTCTTGTAATTTCAATCGACACACAATATGTCATTATGTCTTTGTGACCCCAAATTCAATTTAAAAATTACCCGGATAATTGAAACATGTTGTTACAATTTCTCATTCACCGTGTTTTTAAACTATTCCTTTTTCAGCAAAATCAATTTACTAATTGGAAATAAGAAATCCGAAGTAGGAGGAGTGGACTAACTAGGAGGTGATAGACCGTTAGCTATGTTTGTACTCTAGCCCAAGTTATTCAAGAAAATATTGAAAATCATTTTTCAGTGCCAACATCTATTTAGGTAGTTAACCCCAAGAACACTTCAATCCGCACGAAGCAGATCGAGAATAATATATTTTTCGTTAGTTACATTCGCAATTAACCGATTAGAAGTTAGGAATCCGAAGTAGGAGGAGTGGATGAACTAGAGGGTGATCGACTATTAGCTATGTTTGCACTCTAGCCCAAGTTATTCAAGAAAATATTGAAAATCATTTTTCAGTGCCAACATCTATTTAGGTAGTTAACCCCAAGAACACTTCAAACCGCACGAAGCAGATCGAGAATAATATATTTTTCGTTAGTTACATTCGCAATTAACCGATTAGAAGTTAGGGATCCGAAGTAGGAGGAGGGGGGACTAACGAGAGGGTGATGGACTGTGGGGTATGTTTGTACTCCAGCCCAAGTTATTCAAGGGAGTATACTGAAAATCGCTTTTCAAGGCTTTCATCTGTTTTGGTGATTAACGTGGCCTACCAAGATATAATTAGTTTTCTTAAGTCAAAGAACAAGTCTCCCAACTTATTTATATATTAAATTTATTCCCTTAAATTCAAGAAACTAATAATAAATTTGACAATGAAGTTACTCACCAAGTCTGAAAGTGTTAACTCGTTTCTCCAGAAGAGACGAAATCATTAGAGTACATCGGAACACGCGAACACATTCCATATTGTAGGACTCCAAAGTTAATAAATATTTTGAAGGGAAAAAAATCTTAAGTCATTATTATTATTTTGCGAACGATATTCCTTTGAAATCCAGCACATCTTTCTTCCTATGGGAGAATCTGTCTAGAAATGTTTGAAAAAAAAAAAACAAAACACAGAAATACTGCTGGAATTATCCAACAATGAAAACAACTAGAGTAACAATAAAATAGAGGAAATCGAGTTGTTAATGTAGTTGCGGCATCAGAAGGAAAAGCCTGTGTTGCATGCAATTTCCTTAAAATGTATAGCTTCCCCACGGTGCAAGAGGACGGATGGAGTCTGGTCCTCCGGATAGAAGAGTTGAAAGCCACTAGGAGAACCTCATAGTGGCTTTAGTCGAACTAAGAATGCTCACACTTCTCGGGGGCTATAACAAAAATACTCCAAACTACGAAGATCACGACTATATAAATGAAAGGGAGAAGTTAGAAATATTAAGAGAGGTTCGGCTATTAAATTTTTGATGTGCTGAATAAGGTAGAGAACACCTTCTTTTATAGTACTACGATGAGGAGATTTCAATGTTCTTGTAATTTCCATCGACACACAATATGTCAATAATTGACCAGATAATTAAACTTGTTGTTACAATTTCTCATTCACCGTGTTTATACTTTTATTTTTCAGCAAAATCAATTTTGTTGAGTCTATCCTAGTGTCGAGATGCACTTTCTGGTTCTAATTCGATCTTAAACGTTTTTACGAAATTGACTTGATTTGATTGAATGTTTTAAAACATTTTCTTTTGTGGATAATGTCCCTCTTCTGACTATTCAACCTTTCACAATCTCTTGGAATCTATTATTCAATTTTTGAATCAACCCTTTTTCGTATTCACTACCACAACTCGTAGATCTAGTCTTTTCCTTGGCCAGACAGAATGTCTGTGATCCTTCTTTATCTATGTCATAATGTCGTTTTGAGTTGCAGACTTACGATTGTTTTGTTGATGAAGAAACCTGAAGAGTAGTCCGATCTGGACCAAACAGATCGAGAATAAAATATTTTGCTTTAGTTAGATTGGCAATTTACTAATTGGAAATAAGAGATCCAAAGTAGGAGGAGTGGACTAACTAGAGGGTGATCGACCGTTAGCTATGTTTGTACTCTAGCCCAAGTTATTCATGAAAATATTGAAAATCATTTTTCAGGGCCTTCATCTATTTAGTTAGTAAACCCGAAGAACATTCCAATCTGCACGAAGCAGATCGAGAATAACATATTTTGCATTACTTACGTTGGCAATTTACCAATTGGAGATTAGGGATCTGAAGTAGGAGGAGTGGACTAACGAGAGGGTGATGCACTGTGGGGTATGTTTGTACTCTCTCCCAAGTTCTTCAAGAGTATATTGAAAATCGCCTTTCAAGGCCTTCATCTGCTTTGGTGATTAACGTGGTCTCACAAGATATTAATTTGTTTTCTTATGTCAAAGAACAAGTCCACAAACTTATAGATTTACTAAATTTATTCATTTAAATTCAAGAAACTAATAATAAATTTCACAATGAAACTACTCACCAAGTCTGAAAGTGTTAACTCATTTCTCCAGAAGACATGAAATCATTCAAGCCCATCAAAACACGCAAACACAAGTCATTAATTACAACGAAGAATGTTATTTTGGAAATGATGTTCCTTTGAAATCCAGCACCTCTTTCGTCCTTTGAGGAGAATCTGTCTGGAAATGTTAGAAAAACAAACATAGAAATACTGCAGGAATTATCCAACAATGAAAACAAATAGAGTAACAATAATAGAGGTAATCTAGTTGTTGATGTAGTAGCGGCGACAGAAGGAATCGAGGCCTGTGTTGCACAAAATTTCCTTAAAATGTAAGAGGACGGATGGAGTCTGGTCCCCGGGATAGAAGAGTTGAAAGCTGCCAGGAGAACCTCATAGTGGCTTTAGTCGAACTAAGAATGCTCACACTTCTGTCCCCGGGCTATAACAAAAATCCTCCAGAATACGAAGATCACGACTATAGAAAAGAAAGGGAGAAGATAAAAATGTTAAGAGAGGAGAAAGCTATAAAAAAATTTGTGTACGAAATATGGCAGAGAACACCTCCTTTTATGGTACTACGATGAGGAGGTCTCAATTTTCTTGTAATTTCAATTGACACACAATATGTCATTATGTCTTTGTGACCCCAAATACAATTTAAAAATTAACCGGATAATTGAAACATGTTGTTACAATTTCTCAATCACCGTGTTTTTACTTTTCCATTTTTAGCAAAATCAATTTTGTTGAGTCTATCCTAGTGTGGGGATGTACTTTCTGGTTCAAATTCGATTTTGAACCTTTTTACCAAATTGTCTTGATTGGATAGGATGTTTTAAAACATTTTCTTTTGTGGATAATGTCCATCTTCTGACTATTCACCCTTTCGCCATCTCTTGAAATCTATTATTCAGGTTTTGACTCAACCCTATTTCGTATTCACTGCCACAACTCGTAGACCTAGTCTTTTCCTTGGCGAGATAGAATGTCCGTGATCCTTCTTTAGCCATGTCAAAATGTCATTTGGAGTTGTAGACTTATTACGATTCTTTTCTTGATGAGGAAACCTGAAGAGTAGTCTGATCTGCACCAAAAAGATCGAGAATAAAATATTTTGCTTTAACCATTGGTAATTTACTAATTCGAAATAGAGATCCGAAGTAGGAGGAGGGGACTAACTATAAGGTGATCGACTGTTAGCTATGTTTGCACTCTAGCCCAAGTTATTCACGAAAATATTGAAAATCAATTTTCAGTGCCAACATCTATTTAGGTAGTTAACTCAAGAACACTTCAATCCGCACAAAGCAAATCTAGAATAACATATTTTTCGTTAGTTACATTGGCAATTAACCAATTAGAAATTAGGGATCCGAAGTAGGAGGCTAACGAGAGGGTGATGGACTGTGGGGCATGTTTGTACTCTTGCCCAAGTTAATCAAGAGAGTATATTGAAAATCGTTTTTCTTGGCTCTCATCTGTTTTGGTGATTAACGTGGCCTACCAAGACATAATTAGTTTTCTTAAGTCACTGAACAAGTCCCCCAACTTATTTATATATTAAATTTATTCCCTTAAATTCAAGAAACTAATAATAAATTTGACAATGAAGTTACTCACCAAGTCTGAAAGTGTTAACTCATTTCTCCAGAAGACACGAAATCCTTCAAGCACATCAGAACATGCGAACACAATCTATATAGTAGGACTCCAAAGTTAATAAACATTTTGAGGCGAAAAAAAAATCGTAACTCATTATTACCAACGAAGAAAATTATTTTACGAACAATATTCCTTTGAAATCCAGCACCGCTTTCTTCCTTTGGAGAATCTGTCTAGAAATGTTAGAAAAAAAAAAAACAAACATAGAAATACTGCTAGAATTATCCAACAATGAAAACAAATAGAATAACAATATTAGAGGTAATCGGGTTGTTGATGTAGTTATGGCGGCAGAAGGAATCGAGGCCTGTGTTGCCCACAATTTCCTTAAAATGTATACACATCATAGTAAGAGGCCGGATGGATGGAGTCTGGTCCCTGGGATAGAAGAGTTGAAAGCCGCCAGGAGAACCTCATAGTAGCTTTAGTCGAACTAAGAATGCTCACACTTCTGTCCCCGGGCTATAACAAAAATCCTCCAAAATACGAAGATCACGACTACAGAAAAGAAAGGGAGAAGATAAAAATGTTAAGAGAGGAGAAAGCTATAAAAATTTTGGTGTGCGAAATAAGGCAGAGAACACCTTCTTTTATGGTACTACGATGAGGAGGTCTCAACTTTCTTGTAATTTCAATTGACACACAATATGTCATTATGTCTTTGTGACCCCAAATTCAATTTAAAAATTAACCGGATAATTGAAACATGTTGTTACAATTTCTCATTCACCGTGTTTTTAAACTTTTCCTTTTTCAGCAAAATCAATTTACTAATTGGAAATAAGAAATCCGAAGCAGGAGGAGTGGACTAACTAGGAGGTGATCGACCGTTAGCTATGTTTGTACTCTAGCCCAAGTTATTCAAGAAAATATTGAGAATCATTTTTCAGGGCCTTCATCTATTTAGGTAGTAAACCCGAAAAACACTCCAGTCTGCACGAAACAGATCGAGAATAACATATTTTGCATTAGTTACATTGGCAATTACTAATTGGAAATAAGAGATCCGAAGTAGGAGGAGTGGATGAACTAGAGCGTGATCGACTGTTAGCTATGTTTGCACTCTAGCCCAAGTTATTCAAGAAAATATTGAAAATCATTTTTCAGTGCGAATATCTATTTAGGTAGTTAACCCCAAGAACACTTCAATACGCACGAAGCAGATCGAGAATTATATATTTTTCGTTAGTTACATTGGCAATTAACCGATTAGAAGTTAGGGATCCGAAGTAGGAGGACGGGACTAACGAGAGGGTGATGGACTGTGGGGTATGTTTGTACTCCAGCCCAAGTTATTCAAGAGAGTATACTGAAAATCGTTTTTCATGGCTTTCATCTGTTTTGGTGATTAACGTGGCCTACCAAGATATAATTAGTTTTCTTAAGTCAAAGAACAAGTCTCCCAACTTATTTATATATTAAATTTATTCCCTTAAATTCAAGAAACTAATAATAAATTTGACAATGAAGTAACTCACCAAGTCTGAAAGTGTTAACTCGTTTCTCCAGAAGACACGAAATCATTAGACTACATCAGAACACGCAAACACAATCTATATTGTAGGACTCCAAAGTTAATAAATATTTTGAAGGGAAAAAAAATCTTAAGTTATTATTATTATTTTGCGAACGATATTCCTTTGAAATCCAGCACATCTTTCTTCCTATGGAAGAATCTGTCTAGAAATGTTAGAAAAAAAAACAAACACAGAAATATTGCTGGAATTATCCAACAATGAAAACAACTAGAGTAACAAAAAAATAGAGGAAATTGAGTTGTTAATGTAGTTGCGGCATCAGAAGGAAAAGCTTGTGTTGCATGCAATTTCCTTAAAATGTATATGCCTCCCCATGGTGCAAGAGGACGGATGGAGTCTGGTCCTCCGGATAGAAGAGTTGAAAGCCGCCAGGAGAACCTCATAGTGGCTTTAGTCGAACTAAGAATGCTCACACTTCTCGGGGGCTATAACTAAAATCCTCCAAACTACGAAGATCACGACTATAGAAATGAAAGGGAGAAGATAGAATTATTAAGAGAGGTTCGGCTATTAAATTTTTGATGTGCGGAATAAGGCAGAGAACACCTTCTTTTACAGTACTACGATGAGGAGGTTTCAATGTTCTTGTAATTTCCATCGACACACAATATGTCAATAATTGACCAGATAATTAAACTTGTTGTTACAATTTCTCATTCACCGTGTTTATACTTTTATTTTTCAGCAAAATCAATTTTGTTGAGTCTATCCTAGTGTCGGGATGCACTTTCTGGTTCTAATTCGATCTTAAACGTTTTTACGAAATTGACTTGATTTGATTGAATGTTTTAAAACATTTCTTTTGTGGATAATGTCCCTCTTCTGATTCAACCTTTCACAATCTCTTGGATTCAATTTTTGAATCAACCCTTTTTCGTATTCACGTAGATCTAGTCTTTTCCTTGGCCAGACAGAATGTATGTGATCCTTCTTTATCCATGTCATAATGTCGTTTTGAGTTGCAGACTTACGATTGTTTTGTTGATGAAGAAACCTGAAGAGTAGTCCGATCTGGACCAAAAGATCGAGAATAAAATATTTTGCTTTAGTTAGATTGGCAATTTACTAATTGGAAATAAGAGATCCAAAGTAGGAAGAGTGGACTAACTAGAGGGTGATCGACCGTTAGCTATGTTTGTACTCTAGCCCAAGTTATTCAAGAAAATATTGAAAATCATTTTTCAGGGCCTTCATCTATTTAGGTAGTAAACCCGAAGAACACTCCAATCTGCACGAAGCAGATCGAGAATAACATATTTTGCATTACTTACGTTGGCAATTTACCAATTGGAGATTAGGGATCCGAAGTAGGAGGAGTGGACTAACGAGAGGGTGATGCACTATGGGGTATGTTTGTACTCTCGCCCAAGTTCTTCAAGAGTATATTGAAAATCGCCTTTCAAGGCCTTCATTTGCTTTGGTGATTAACGTGGTCTCCCAAGATATTAATTTGTTTTCTTGTGTCAAAGAACAAGTCCACAAACTTATAGATTTACTAAATTTATTCATTTAAATTCAAGAAACTAATAATAAATTTGACAATGAAACTACTCACCAAGTCTGAAAGTGTTAATTCATTCTCCAGAAGACATGAAATCATTCAAGCACATCAGAACATGCAAACACAAGTCATTAATTACCACGAAGAATATTATTTTGGAAATGATGTTCCTTTGAAATCCTGCACCTCTTTCGTCCTTTGAGGAGAATCTGTCTGGAAATGTTAGAAAAACAAACATAGAAATACTGCAGGAATTATCCAACAATGAAAACAAATAGAGTAACAATAATAGAGGTAATCTAGTTGTTGATGTAGTAGCGGCGACAGAAGGAATCGAGGCCTGTGTTGCACAAAATTTCCTTAAAATGTAAGACGACGCATGGAGTCTGGTCCCCGGGATAGAAGAGTTGAAAGCTGCCAGGAGAACCTCATAGTGACTTTAGTCGAACTAAGAACGCTCGCACTTCTGTCCCCGGGCTATAACAAAAATCCTCCAGAATACGAAGATCACGACTATAGAAAAGAAAGGGAGAAGATAAAAATGTTAAGAGAGGAGAAAGCTATAAAAAATTTTGTGTACGAAATAAGGCAGAGAACACCTCCTTTTATGGTACTACGATGAGGAGGTCTCAATTTTCTTGTAATTTCAATCGACACACAATATGTCATTATGTCTTTGTGACCCCAAATACAATTTAAAAATTAACCGGATAATTGAAACATGTTGTTACAATTTCTCAATCATCGTGTTTTTACTTTTCCTTTTTTAGTAAAATCAATTTTGTTGAGTCTATCCTAGTGTGGGGATGTACTTTCTGGTTCAAATTCGATTTTGAACCTTTTTACAAAATTGTCTTGATTTGATAGGATGTTTTAAAACATTTTCTTTTGTCGATAATGTCCATCTTCTGACTATTCACCCTTTCTCCATCTCTTGAAATCTATTATTCAGGTTTTGACTCAACCCTATTTCGTATTCACTGCCACAACTCGTAGACCTAGTCTTTTCCTTGGCGAGATAGAATGTCCGTGAACTTCTTTATCCATGTCAAAATGTCATTTGGAGTTGCAGACTTACGATTGTTTTCTTGATGAGGAAACCTGAGGAATAGTCCGATCTGCACCAAACAGATCGAGAATAAAATATTTTGCTTTAGTTACATTGGCAATTACTAATTGGAAATAAGAGATCCGAAGTAGGAGGAGTGGACTAACTAGAAGGTGATCGACTGTTAGCTATGTTTGCACTCTAGCCCAAGTTATTCAAAAAAATATTGAAAATCATTTTTCAGTGCCAACATCTATTTAGGTAGTTAACCCAAGAACACTTCAATCCGCACGAAGCAAATCTAGAATAACATATTTTTCGTTAGTTACATTGGCAATTAACCAATTATAAATTAGGGATCCGAAGTAGGAGGCTAACGAGAGGGTGATGGACTGTGGGGTATGTTTGTACTCTTGCCCAAGTTAATCAAGAGTGTATATTGAAAATCGCTTTTCTTGGCTTTCATCTGTTTTGATGATTAACGTGGCCTACCAAGATATAATTAGTTTTCTTAAGTCAAAGAATAAGTCCCCCAACTTATTTATATATTAAATTTATTCCCTTAAATTCTAGAAACTAATAATAAATTTGACAATGAAGTTACTCACCAAGTCTGAAAGTGTTAACTCATTTCTCCAGAAGACACGAAATCATTCAAGCAAATTAGAACACGCGAACACAATCTATATAGTAGGACTCCAAAGTTTATAAACATTTTGAGGCGAAAAAAAAATCGTAACTCATTATTACCAACGAAGAAAATTATTTTGCGAACAATATTCCTTTGAAATCCAGCACCTCTTTCTTCCTTTGGAGAATCTGTCTGGAAATGTTAGAAAAAAAAAACAAACATAGAAATACTATTTTGGGAATGATATTCTTTTGAAATCCAGCGCCTCTTTCGTACTTTGAAGAGAATTTGTCTGGAAGTGTTAGAAAAAAAAAACAAACATAGAAATGCCGCTGGAATTATCCAACAACGAAAACGAATAGAGTAACAATAAAATAGAGGAAATCGAGTTGTGGATGTAGTTACGATGTCAGAAGGAACCAAAGCCTGTGTTTCACACAATTTCCTTAAAATGTGTATCCTCACCATGGTGCAAGAGGACGGATGGAGTCTGGTCCCCAGAATAGAAGAGTCGAAAGTCGTTAGGAGAACCTCATAATGGCTTCAGTCTAACTAAGAATGCTCACACTTCTATGGCCGCCCATAACAAAAATCCTCCAAACTACGAAGATCACGACTTTGTTAAGGGAGAGGATAAAAATGTTAAGAGAGGAGAAAGCTATAAAAAATTTTTGGTGTGCGAAGTAAGGGAGAGAACACCTCCCTTTGTGGTACTATGATGAGGAGCTTTCAATTTTCGTGTAATTACCATCGACACACAATATGTCATTATGTCTTTGTGACCCCAAATTCAATTTAAAAATTGACCAGATAGTTGAAACTCCTCGTTGCAATTTCTCACTCACCGTGTTTTTACTTTTATTTTTCAGCAAAATCAATTTTGTTGAGTTTATCCTAGTGTGGGGTTGTACTTTCTGGTTCTAATTCGATCTTGAACCTTTTAACCAAATTGTCTTGATTTGATTGGGTGCTTTAAAACATTTTGTTTTGTGGATAATGTCCATCTTCTGACTATTCACCCTTTCGCCATCTCTTGAAATCTATTATTCATATTTCGTATTCACTGCCACAACTCGTAGATCTAGTCTTTTCGTTCGCCAGATAAGAATGTCTGTGATCCTTCTTTATCCATATCATAATGTCATTTGGAGTTGCAGACTTGTAGTTGTTTTCTTGATGAGGAAACCTGAAGAGTAGTCCGATCTGCACTAAAAAATCAAGAATAAAATATTTTGCGTTTGTTACATTGGCAATTTACTAATTGGTAATAAGAGATCCGAAGTAGGAGGAGTGGACTAACTAGAGGGTGATGGACCGTTTGCCGTGTTTGTACTCTAGCCCAAATTATTCAAGAAAATATTGAATATCATTTTTCGGGGCCTTCATCTATTTAGGTAGTAAACCCGAAGAACATTCCAATTGCACGAAGCAGATCGAGAATAACATATTTTTCTTTAGTTACATTTGCAATTTACCAATTGGAGATTAGGGATCCGAAGTAGGAGGAGTGGAATAACGAGAGGGTGATGGACTGTGGGGCAAGTTTTGTACTCTAGACAAAGTTATTCAAGAGTATATTATAAATCGCTTTTCAAGGCCTTCGAAGATATTGTTTTCTTATGTCAAAGAACCAGTTCCCCAACCTGTAGAATTATTAAATTTATTCCCTTGAATTCAAGAAACTAATAATAAATTTGACAATGAAGTTACTCACCAAGTCTGAAAGTGTTAAAACTCAATTCTCCCGAACACACGAAATCATTCAAGCACATCATAACACGCAAACACAATCTATAATAGTAGGACTCCAAAGTTAATAAATATTTTGAGGGGCAAAAATCACAAGTCATTAATTCCAAGGAAGAATATTATTTTGGGAATGATATTCTTTTGAAATCCGGCACGTAATTCATACTTTGAAGAGAATCTGTCTGGAAGTGTTAAAAAAAAAACATAGAAATGCCGCTGGAATTATCCAACAATGAAAACGAATAGAGTAACAATAAAATAGAGGAAATCGAGTTGTGGATGTAGTTACGGCGTCAAAAGGAACCGAAGCCTGTGTTTCACACAATTTCCTTAAAATGTATACGTCTCACCATGGTGCAAGAGGACGGATGGAGTCTGGTTCCCAGAATAGAAGAGACGAAAGCCGTCAGGAGAACCTCATAGTGGCTTCAGTCTAACTAAGAATGCTCACACTTCTATGCCCGCCCATAAGAAAAATCCTCCAAACTACGAAGATCACGACTTTGGAAAAGAAAGGGAGAAGATAAAAATGTTAAGAGAGAAGAAAGCTATAAAATTTTTGGTGTGTGGAGTAAGGGAGAGAACACCTCCCTTTGTGGTACTATGATGAGGAGCTTTCAATTTTCTTGTAATTTCCATCGACACACAATATGTCATTATGTCTTTCTGACCCCAAATTCAATTTAAAAATTGACCAGATAGTTGAAACTCCTCGTTACAATTTCTCACTCACCGTGTTTATACTTTTATTTTTCAGCAAAATCAATTTTGTTGAGTTTATCCTAGTGTGGGGTTGTACTTTCTGGTTCTAATTCGATCTTGAACCTTTTAACCAAATTGTCTTGATTTGATTGGGTGCTTTAAAACATTTTGTTTTGTGGATAATGTCCATCTTCTGACTATTCACCTTTCGCCATCTCTTGAAATCTATTATTCATATTTCGTATTCACTGCCACAACTTGTAGATCTAGTCTTTTCGTTCCCCAGATAAGAATGTCCGTGATCCTTCTTTATCCATATCATAATGTCAATTGGATTTGCAGACTTGCAGTTGTTTTCTTGATGAGGAAACCTGAAGAATAGTCCGATCTGCACTAAACAGATCGAGAATAAAATACTTTGCGTTTGTTACATTGGCAATTTATTAGGAAATAAGAGATCCGAAGTAGGAGGAGTGGACTAACTAGAGGGTCACCATTTTCTGTGTTTGTACTCTAGCCCAAGTTATTCAAGAAAATATTGAAAATCATTTTTCGGGGCCTTCATCTATTTAGGTAGTAAACCCGAAGAATACTCCAATCTGCACGAAGCAGATCGAGAATAACATATTTTGCATTAGTTACATTTGCAATTTACCAATTGGAGACTGGGGATCCGAAGTAGGAGTGGACTAACGAGACGGTGATGGACTGTGGGGTAAGTTTTGTACTCTAGACCAAGTTATTCAAGAGTATATTGAAAATCGCTTTTCCAGGCCTTCGAAGATATAATTTGTTTTCTTAAGTCAAAGAACAAGTCCCCCAACCAATAGATTTATTAAATTTATTCCCTTAAATTCAAGAAACAAATAATAAATTTGACAATGAATTTACTCGCCAAGTTTGAAAGTGTTAAAACTCAATTCTCTCGAAGACAGGAAATCATTCAAGCACATCAGAACACGCAAACACAATCTATAATAGTAGGACTCCAAAGTTAACAAATATTTTGAGGGGCAAAAACTCACAAGTCATTAATTCCAAGGAAGAATATTATTTTGGGAATGATATTTTTTTGAAATCCGGCACCTCTTTCGTACTTTGAAGAGAATCTGTCTGGAAGTGTTAGTAAAAAAAACAAACATAGAAATGCCGCTGGAATTATCCAACCATGAAAACGAATAGAGTAACCATAAAATAGAGGAAATCGAGTTGTGGATGTAGTTACGGCGTCAGAAGAAACCGAAGCCTGTGTTTCACATAATTTCCTTAAAATGTGTATAGCCTCACCATGGTGCAAGAGGACGGATGGAGTCTGGTCCCAGAATAGAAGAGTTGAAAGCCGTCAGGAGAACCTCACAGTGGCTTCAGTCTAACTAAGAATGCTCACACTTCTATACCCGCCCATCACAAAAATCCTCCAAACTACGAAGATCACGACTTTGGAAAAGAAAGGGAGAAGATAAAAAATGTTAAGAGAGGAGAAAGGTATAAAATTTTTGGTGTGCGGAGTAAGGGAGAGAACACCTCCCTTTATGGTACTATGATGAGGAGCTTTCAATTTTCTTGTAATTTCCATCGCCGCACAATATGTCATTATGTCTTTGTGACCCCAAATTCAATTTAAAAATTGACCAGATAGTTGAAACTCCTCGTTACAATTTCTCACTCACCATGTTTTTACTTTTATTTTTCAGCAAAATCAATTTTGTTGAGTCTATCCTAGTGTCGGGTTGTAATTTCTGGTTCTAATTCATTCTTGAACCTTTTATCCAAATTCTCTTGATTTGATTGGTTGCTTTAAAACATTTTATTTTGTGGATAATGTCCATATTCTGACTATTCACCCTTTCGCCATCTCTTGAAATCTATTATTCATATTTCGTATTCACTGCTACAACTCGTAGATCTAGTCTTTTCGTTCGCCAGATAAGAATGTCTGTGATCCTTCTTTATCCATATCATAATGTCATTTGGAGTTGCAGACTTGTAGTTGTTTTCTTGATGAGGAAACCTGAAGAGTAGTCCGATCTGCACTAAAAAATCGAGAATAAAATATTTTGCGTTTGTTACATTGGCAATTTACTAATTGGAAATAAAAGATCCGAAGTAGGAGGAGTGGACTAACTAGAGGGTGATGGACCGTTTGCTGTGTTTGTACTCTAGCCCAAGTTATTCAAGAAAATATTGAAAATCATTTTTCGGGGCCTTCATCTATTTAGGTAGTAAACTTGAAGAACACTCCAATCTGCACGAAGCAGATCGAGAATAACATATTTTGCGTTAGTTACATTTGCAATTTACCAATTGGAGATTAGGGATCCGAAGTAGGTGGAGTGGACTAACGAGAGGGTGATGGACTGTGGGGTAAGTTTTGTACTCTAGACCAAGTTATTCAAGAGTATATTGAAAATCGCTTTTCGAGGCCTTCAAAGATATAATTTGTTTTCTTAAGTCAAAGAACTAGTCCCCCGACCAATAGATTTATTAAATTTATTCCCTTAAATTCAAGAAACTAATAATAAATTTGACAATGAAGTTACTCACCAACTCTGAAAGTGTTAAAACTCAATTCTCCCGAAGACACGAAATCATTCAAGCACATCAGAACACGCAAACACAATCTATAAGAAATGGTCATTGGGAAGACTAAGAGGGAAAAATCAAGGTTGTTTCGGGTTGAAAATCTGATCAACAATGTCACACCAACGAATGGATTGAGCAACGGAAGAAGAGCTAAATTTCTGTCTCATATTGAGATCGGGTTTTGACATGGTAAAAGATCGAATTAGAAGATTATACCTTAAGCAAAGTTGTAGATATTTAAGTAATATTTTCAACGCACTTTGAATCACTTTAATCGGACATTGGTAGAGAAAGTTATGTCCAAATTAGTGAAAGATGTCCGGTCGAGCTGTTTTTATAGCGAATTTCCATATTTTGTTATATTTCTTATTTTTGCAAGTTTTGTTATTTTAGGACTCTTTAATTTCGAGATTTCTATCATTTTTATGTTTTAGTATAAGTTGAAATGTGTTTTCATTATAAACAAGTTTTTCAAGATGAATTAAATAAAAAAGCGAGTTGCTTTCTTCTTTGTTGTTGAAGAACAAATTATCGAACTTATCGCGATGGATTTCTCGTGGCGATCAAATCATTAAGTGAGATTCGTCAATTCGTCATCACGGGGTCGAGGTAATAATTACTTATCTTGGTTTCTTGATTCGTTAGTTCCGAGTCAATCTTTACAAATACGGGTTTTTATTCATTAATTTGGGTACAAATCCATAAACCTTAATTGTTTGGACTTTCATGGGTTTCGTCTCATCTCGACGTGGGTTTGGTATCTCATAAGCTATCCGGGTTCGCATAATTTGCTATCAGAGCACAAGCACCAACAAATCTAGGTTATATAATTTGTTTTTGTTTTATTTGAGTCTTTGTTTGTTTCCCACATTTTCTTGTGTGTTCTTCGAGTCAGTAATATTTCTTGTCTCTTTGATCCAGAAAAATCTCACAAAAGTTGTTTTTGGGTTCAATTTGAGTCCAAATCACCTTCCGGATGTTGTGTTAGAGTCGTAATTGATTTTTCTATCCCAAGAGTAAAAAATAAAAAAGTCAAAAAAAAAAAAATTATCGTCCGATACTGTTCATTCCGTACAGTACCCAAAAAAATTTCAAATTTAAAAAGAAATATTGCTGTTGTTTATTTATCCCTGGAGTCCCTGGTAAATTTCAAATCTGTCGATGGAGTTCAAAAGATTCGAGAACCATTTTCTTGAAATAGAAAAAAAAAAAAAAAAAAAAAAAAACTCCAATTCACTCCTTTTCTTTGCGGGTCTTCCAAATTTCAATCTCACTTCGTTTGAATTCTGCGAGAATAACTCCCTTTGAGTTTGAATTTGTTCTTGAAGTGCTTCGGCAGAAAGCTTGAGTGGTAAACGGAAGAGAGGCAAGAGTATCCAGTGTAAAGATTCGAAGACGAATCTTCTTGAAGAAGGTTCGCATCATTTGATATCATTCGCTAAGATCAATCTACGATGCAATGGTCATTGGGAAGACTAAGCGGGAAAAATCGAAGTTGTTTTGTGCCAAAAATGTGATCAACAATGTCACATCAACGAATGGATCGAGCAACGAAAGAAGAGCTAAATTTATGTCTCATATTGTGATCAGTTTTTGACGTGGCGAACGATCGAATTGGAAGATTATATATGAATCAAAGTTGTAGATCCTTAAGTAATATTTCCAACGCACTTTGAATCACTTCAATCGGACATCGGTAGAGAACGTTATGGCCAAATTACTGAAAGCTATCCGGTCGAGTTGTTTTTATCTCGAATTTCCATATTTTGTTATATTTCTTATTTTTGGCAAGTTTTTTTATTTTAGGACTCTTTAGTTTCGAGATTTCTATCATTTTTATGTTTTAGTATAAGTAGAAATTTGTTTTCATTGGAACCAAGTTTTTCATGATGAATTAAATAAAAAGCGAGTTGCTTTCTTCTTTGTTGTTGAAGAACAAATTATCGAACTTATCTTGATGGATTTCTCGTGGCGTTCAAATCATTAAGTGAGATTCATCATCACGGGGTCGGGGTAATAATTATTTATCTTGGTTTCTTGATTCGTTAATTCTGAGTCAATCTTTACAAATACGGGTTTTTATTCATTAATTTTGGTACAAATCCATAAACCTTAATTGTTTGGACTTTCATGGGTTTCGTGTCACCTCGTCGTGGGTTTGTAGCTCATAAGCTATCTGGGTTCGCATCATTTGGTATTGAGCACATGTTCCAACAAATCTAGGTTATATCATTTGTTTTTGTTTTATTTGAGTCTTTGTTTGCTTTCCGCGTTTTCTTGTGTTTTTTCGAGTCAGTAATAGTTCTTGTGTCTTTGATCCAGAAAAATCTCACAGAAGTTGTTTTTCGGTTCAATTTGAGTCAAAATCAACTTCCATTTGTTGTAGTAGATCGTAATTGATTTTTCTATCACAAGAGTTAAAAAAAAAAAAAATTACTGTACGGTACTGTTCATTCCGTACAGTACCCGAATTTTTTTTTCTAAATTTCAGATTTAAAAAAATATATTCCTAATATTTATTCATCCCTGAATTCCTTGGTAAATTTCAAATCTGTCTATTGAGTTCTCAAGAACCACTTTCTTGTAATAAAAAAAAAATCCAATTCACTTCTTTTCTTCGCGGGTCTTCCATATTTCAATCTCACTTGGTTTGAATTCGACGAGAATAACTCCTTTGTGTTTGAATATGTTCTCAAAGTGCATTGGTTGAAAGCATGAGGATAAAGGGGAGGGAGGCGAGAGTATCCAGGGTAATGATTCGCGGACGAATCCTCTTGAAGAGGGAGAGTATGATGTGAGTTGGAATGAGATAAATCAATCGACAATGCAATGTGATCAACAATGTCACAACAACGAATGGATCGAGCAACGGAAGAAGAGCCACATTTCTGTCTCATATTTAGATCATGTTTTGACGTGGTAAACCATCGAATTGGAAGATTATATCTGAAACAAAGTTGTAGATCTTTAAGTAATATTTCCAATGCACTTTCAAGCACTTCAATCGGAAATAGGTAGAGAGAAGTTATGGCCAAATTACTGAAAGATGTCCGGTCGAGCTGTTTTTATCGCGAATTTCCATATTTTGTTATAATTCTTATTTTTGGCAAGTTTTGTTATTTTTGGACACTTTAATTTCGAGATTTCTACCATTTTTATGGGTTAGTATAAGTAGAAATTTGTTTTCATTGTAAACAAGTTTTTCATGATGAATTAAATAAAAAAGCGAATTGCTTTCTTCTTTGTTGTTTAAGAACAAATTATCGAACTTATGGGAATGCATTTCTCGTGGCGTTCAAATCATTAAGTGAGATTCGTCAATTCGTCATCACGAGGTCGAGGTAATGATTATTTATCTTGGTTTCTTGATTCGTTAATTCCGAGTCAATCTTTACAAATACGGGTTTTTATTCATTAATTTGGGTACAAATCCATAAACCTTAATTGTTTGGACTTTCTTGGGTTTCGTGTCAACTAGACGTGGGTTTGCTATCTCATAAGCCATCCGGGGTCGCATAATTTGGTATCAGAGCCCAAGCACCAACAAATCTAGTTTATATAATTTGTTTTTGTTTAATTTGAGTCTTTGTTTGTTTTCTACGTTTTCTTGTTTTTCAAGTCAGTAATATTTCTTGTGTCTTTGATCTAGAAAAATCTCACAAAAGTTATTTTTGGGTTCAATTTGAGTCCAAATCAACTTCCATTTGTTGTGTTAGAGTCGTAAATGATTTTTCGATCACAAGAGTTAAAAAAAATAGTCGGAAAAAAATTTGCTGTACGGTACTGTTCATTTCGTAAAGTACCCGAAAAAAAAATTCTAAATTTCAGATTTGAAAAAAAAAAATTTCTATTATTTATTTATCCCTGAAGTCTCAGGTGAATTTCAAATATATCTATTGAGTTCCAAAGATTCAAGAACCACTTTCTTGAAATCAAAAAAATTCCAATTCACTTCTTTTCTTTGCGGGTCTTTCAAATTTCAATCTCACTTGGTTTGAATTCTGGGAGAATAACTCCTTTGTGTTTGAATATGTTCTCAATGTGCTTTGGTAGAAACCTTGAGGGTAAACGGCAGAGAGGCGAGATTATCCAGTGTAAAGATTCGAGGACGAATCTTCTTGAAGAGGGAGAGTATGATGTGAGAACGAGCTAAATCAACCGACGATGCAAAGGTCATTGGAAATAATAAGAGGGCAAAATCGAGGATTTTCGGGCCGAAAATGTGATCAACAATGTCACACCAACGAATGGATCGAGCAACGGAAGAAGAGCAACATTTCTGTCTCATATTGAGATCATGTTTAGACGTGGTAAAACATCGAATTGGAAGATTATATCTGAAACAAAGTTGTAGATCTTTAAGTAATATTTCCAACGCACTTTCAAGCACTTCAATCGGCAATCGTTAGAGAAGTTATGGCCATTTTACTGAAAATGTCCGGTCGAGCTGTTTTTACCGCGAATTTCCATATTTTGTTACAATTCTTATTTTTGGCAAGTTTTGTTATTTTAGGACTCTTTAATTTCGAGTTTCTACCATTTTTATGTGTTATTATAAGTAGAAATTTGTTTTCATTGTAAATAAGTTTTTCATGATGAATTAAATAAAAAAACGAGTTGTTTTCTTTTTTGTTGTTTAAGAACAAATTATCGAACTTATGCGAATGCATTTCTCGTGGCGTTCAAATCATTAAGTGAGATTCGTCAATTCATAATCACGGGGTCGAGGTAATGATTATTTATCTTGGTTCTTGATTCATTAATTCCAAGTCAATCTTTACAAATCCGGGACATTATTCTTTGATTTGGGTAAAAATCCATAAACCTTAACTGTTTGGAATTTCTTGGGTTTCGTGTCAACTCGACGTGGGTTGGTAGCTCAAAAGCTATCCGGGTTCGCATCATTTGATATCAGAGCGCAGGCTCATACAAACTAGGTTATATCATTTGTTTTTGTTTTATTTAAGTCTTTGTTTGTTTTCTGCGTTTTCTTGTTTTTCAAGTCAGTAATATTTCTTGTGTCTTTGATCTAGAAAAATCTCACAAAAGTTGTTTTTGGGTTAAATTTGAGTTAAAATCAACTTCCGTTTGTTGTGTTAGAGTTGTAATTGATTTTTCGATCGCAAGAGTTAAAAAAATAGTGGAAAAAAAATTTGCTGTACGGTATTGCTCATTCCATAAAGTACCCGAAAAAAAAATTCTAAATTTCAGATTTGAAAAAAAAAATATTCCTATTATTTATTTATCCCTAAAGTCCCAGGTGAATTTCAAATATATCTATTGAGTTCCAAAGATTCAAGAACCACTATCTCTAAATCAAAAAAATTCCAATTCACTTCTTTTCTTTGCGGGTCTTTCAAATTTCAATCTCACTTGGTTTGAATTCTGGGAGAATAACTCCTTTGTGTTTGAATATGTTCTCAAAGTGCTTTGGTAGAAACCTTGAGGGTAAAGGACAGAGAGGCGAGATTATCAAGTGTAAAGATTCAAGGACGAATCTTCTTGAAGAGGGAGAGTATGATGTGAGCTGGAACGAGCTAAATCCATCGACGATGCAATGGTCATTGGAAAGAATAAGAGGGCAAAATCGAGGATCTTCGGGCCGAAAATGTGATCAACAATGTCACACCAACGAATGGATCGAGCAACGGAAGAAGAAGCTACATTTCTGTCTCATATTGAGATCATGTTTAGACGTGGTAAAACATCGAATTGGAAGATTATATCTGAAGCAAAGTTGTTGATCTTTAAGTAATATTTCTAACGCACTTTCAAGCACTTCAATCGGCAATCGTTAGAGAAGTTATGGCCATATAACTGAAAGATGTCCGGTCGAGCTGTTTTTACCGCGAATTTCCATATTTTGTTATAATTCTTATTTTTGGCAAGTTTTGTTATTTTAGGACTCTTTAATTTCTAGATTTCTACCATTTTTATGTGTTAGTATAAGTAGAAATTTGTTTTCATTGTAAATAAGTTTTTCATGATGAATTAAATAAAAAAACGAGTTGTTTTCTTCTTTGTTGTTTAAGAACAAATTATCGAACTTATGGGAATGCATTTCTCGTGGCGTTCAAATCATTAAGTGAGATTCGTCAATTCATCATCACGGGGTCGAGGTAATGATTATTTATCTTGGTTCTTCATTCGTTAATTCGAAGTCAATCTTTACAAATCCGTAATTTTATTCTTTAATTTGGGTAAAAATTCATAAACCTTAACTGTTTGGAATTTCTTGGGTTTCGTGTCAACTCGACGTGGGTTGGTAGCTCAAAAGCTATCCGGGTTCGCATCATTTGATATCAGAGCGCAGGCTCATACAAACTATGTTATATCACTTGTTTTTTTTTTATTTGAGTCTTTGTTTGTTTTCTGCGTTTTCTTGTTTTTCAAGTCAGTAATATTTCTTGTCTTTGATCTAGGAAAATCTCACAAAAGTTGTTTTTGATTTCAATTTGAGTCCAAATCAACTTCCGTTTGTTGTGTTAGAGTCGTAATTGATTTTTCGATCACAAGAGTTAAAAAAATAGTCGGAAAAAAAATTGCTGTACGGTACTGATCATTCCGTAAAGTACCCGAAAAAAAAATTCTAAATTTCAGATTTGAAAAAAAAAAATATTCCTATTATTTATTTATCCCTGAAGTCCCAGGTGAATTTCAAATATATCTATTGAGTTCCGAAGATTCAAGAACCACTTTCTTGAAATCAAAAAAATTCCAATTCACTTCATTTCTTTGCGGGTCTTTCAAATTTCAATCTCACTTGGTTTGAATTCTGCGAGAATAACTCCTTTGTGTTTGAATATGTTCTCAAAGTGCTTTGGTAGAAACCTTGAGGGTAAACGGCAGAGAGGCGAGAGTATCCAGTGTAAAGATTCGAGGACGAATCTTCTTGCAGAGGGAGAGTATGATGTGAGCTGGAAAGAGCTAAATCGATCGACGATGCAATGGTCATCATTGGGAAGACTAAGTGGACAAAATCAAGGTTGTTTCGGGTCGAAATTGTGATCAACAATGTCAAACCAATGAATGGATCGAGCTACGGAAGAAGTGCAAAATTTTTGTCTCATATTGAGATCATGTTTTACAGTAAACCATCGAATTGGAAGATTATATCTGAAGGAAAGTTGTAGATCTTTAAGTAATATTTTGAACGCCCTTTGAAACACTTCAATAGGAAATCGGTAGAGAAAGTTTTGGCTAAATTACTGAAAGCTGTTTGGCCGAGCTGTTTTTATCGCGAATTTCCATATTTTGTTATAATTCTTATTCTTGGCAAGTTTTGTTATTTTAGGACTCTTTAATTTCGAGATTTCTACCATTTCTATGTGTTAGTATAAGTAGAAATTTGTTTTCATTGTCAACAAGTTTTTCATGATGAATTAAATAAAAAAGCGAGTTGTTTTCTTCTTTGTTGTTTAAGAACAAATTATCGAACTTATGGGAATGCATTTCTCGTGGCGTTCAAATCATTAAGTGAGATTCGTCAATTCATCATCTCGGGGTCGAGGTAATGATTTTTTATCTTGGTTCTTGATTCGTTAATTCGAAGTCAATCTTTACAAATCCGTAATTTTATTCTTTAATTTGGGTAAAAATTCATAAACCTTAACTGCTTGGAATTTCTTGGGTTTCGTGTCAACTCGACGTGGGTTGGTAGTTCAAAAGTTATCCAGGTTCGCATCATTTGATATCAGAGCGCAGGCTCATACAAACTAGGTTATATCACTTGTTTTTGTTTTATTTGAGTCTTTGTTTGTTTTCTGCGTTTTCTTGTTTTTCAAGTCAGTAATATTTCTTGTCTTTGATCTAGGAAAATCTCACAAAAGTTGTTTTTGATTTCAATTTGAGTCCAAATCAACTTCCGTTTGTTGTGTTAGAGTCGTAATTGATTTTTCGATCACAAGAGTTAAAAAAATAGTCGGAAAAAAAATTGCTGTACGGTACTGATCATTCCGTAAAGTACCCGAAAAAAAAATTCTAAATTTTAGATTTGAAAAAAAAAATATTCCTATTATTTATTTATCCCTGAAGTCCCAGGTGAATTTCAAATATATCTATTGAGTTCCGAAGATTCAAGAACCACTTTCTTGAAATCAAAAAAATTCCAATTCACTTCATTTCTTTGCGGGTCTTTCAAATTTCAATCTCACTTGGTTTGAATTCTACGAGAATAACTCCTTTGTGTTTGAATATGTTCTCAAAGTGCTTTGGTAGAAAGCTTGAGGGTAAACGGCAGAGAGGCGAGAGTATCCAGTGTAAAGATTCGAGGACGAATCTTCTTGCAGAGGGAGAGTATGATGTGAGCTGGAAAGAGCTAAATCGATCGACGATGCAATGGTCATCATTGGGAAGACTAAGTGGACAAAATCAAGGTTGTTTCGGGTCGAAATTGTGATCAACAATGTCAAACCAATGAATGGATCGAGCTACGGAAGAAGTGCAAAATTTTTGTCTCATATTGAGATCATGTTTTACAGTAAACCATCGAATTGGAAGATTATATCTGAAGGAAAGTTGTAGATCTTTAAGTAATATTTTGAACGCCCTTTGAAACACTTCAATAGGAAATCGGTAGAGAAAGTTTTGGCTAAATTACTGAAAGCTGTTTGGCCGAGCTGTTTTTATCGCGAATTTCCATATTTTGTTATAATTCTTTTTTTTGGCAAGTTTTGTTATTTTAGGACTCTTTAATTTCGAGATTTCTACCATTTCTATGTGTTAGTATAAGTAGAAATTTGTTTTCATTGTCAACAAGTTTTTCATGATGAATTAAACAAAAAAGCGAATTGTTTTCTTCTTTGTTGTTTAAGAACAAATTATCGAACTTATGGGAATGCATTTCTCGTGGCGTTCAAATCATTAAGTGAGATTCGTCAATTCGTCATCACGGGGTCGAGGTAATGATTATTTATCTTGGTTTCTTGATTCGTTAATTCCGAGTAAATCTTTACAAATCCGGGTTTTTATTCATTAATTTGGGTAAAAATCCATAAACCTTAACTGTTTCGACTTTCTTGGGTTTCGTGTCAACTCAACGTGGGTTGGTAGCTCAAAAGCTATCCGGGTTCGCATCATTTGATATCAGAGCACAGGCTCATACAAACTAGATTATATCATTTGTTTTTGTTTTATTTAAGTCTTTGTTTGTTTTCTGCGTTTTCTTGTTTTTCAAGTCAGTAATATTTCTTGTCTTTGATCTAGGAAAATCTCACAAAAGTTGTTTTTGATTTCAATTTGAGTTCAAATCAACTTCCGTTTGTTGTGTTAGAGTCGTAATTGATTTTTCGATCACAAGAGTTAAAAAAATAGTCGGAAAAAAAAATTGCTGTACGGTACTGATCATTCCGTAAAGTACCCGAAAAAAAAATTCTAAATTTCAGATTTGAAAAAAAAAATATTCCTATTATTTATTTATCCCTGAAGTCCCAGGTGAATTTCAAATATATCTATTGAGTTCCGAAGATTCAAGAACCACTTTCTTGAAATCAAAAAAATTCCAATTCACTTCATTTCTTTGCGGGTCTTTCAAATTTCAATCTCACTTGGTTTGAATTCTGCGAGAATAACTCCTTTGTGTTTGAATATGTTCTCAAAGTGCTTTGGTAGAAACCTTGAGGGTAAACTGCGAGAGGCGAGAGTATCCAGTGTAAAGATTCGAGGACGAATCTTCTTGCAGAGGGAGAGTATGATGTGAGCTGGAAAGAGCTAAATCGATCGACGATGCAATGGTCATCATTGGGAAGACTAAGTGGACAAAATCAAGGTTGTTTCGGGTCGAAATTGTGATCAACAATGTCAAACCAATGAATGGATCGAGCTACGGAAGAAGTGCAAAATTTTTGTCTCATATTGAGATCATGTTTTACAGTAAACCATCGAATTGGAAGATTATATCTGAAGGAAAGTTGTAGATCTTTAAGTAATATTTTGAACGCCCTTTGAAACACTTCAATAGGAAATCGGTAGAGAAAGTTTTGGCTAAATTACTGAAAGCTGTTTGGCCGAGCTGTTTTTATCGCGAATTTCCATATTTTGTTATAATTCTTTTTTTTTTGGCAAGTTTTGTTATTTTAGGACTCTTTAATTTCGAGATTTCTACCATTTCTATGTGTTAGTATAAGTAGAAATTTGTTTTCATTGTCAACAAGTTTTTCATGATGAATTAAACAAAAAAGCGAGTTGTTTTCTTCTTTGTTGTTTAAGAACAAATTATCGAACTTATGGGAATGCATTTCTCGTGGCGTTCAAATCATTAAGTGAGATTCGTCAATTCGTCATCACGGGGTCGAGGTAATGATTATTTATCTTGGTTTCTTGATTCGTTAATTCCGAGTAAATCTTTACAAATCCGGGTTTTTATTCATTAATTTGGGTAAAAATTCATAAACCTTAACTGTTTCGACTTTCTTGGGTTTCGTGTCAACTCGACGTGGGTTGGTAGCTCAAAAGCTATCCGGGTTCGCATCATTTGATATCAGAGCACAGGCTCATACAAACTAGATTATATCATTTGTTTTTGTTTTATTTGAGTCTTTGTTTGTTTTCTGCGTTTTCTTGTTTTTCAAGTCAGTAATATTTCTTGTGTCTTTGATCTAGAAAAATCTCACAAAAGTTGTTTTTGATTTCAATTTGAGTCCAAATCAACTTCCGTTTGTTGTGTTAGAGTCGTAATTGATTTTTCGATCGCAAGAGTTAAAAAAATAGTGGAAAAAAAATTTGCTGTACGGTATTGTTCATTTCGTAAAGTATCCGAAAAAAAAATTCTAAATTTCAGATTTGAAAAAAAAAATTATTCCTATTATTTATTTATCCCTAAAGTCCCAGGTGAATTTAAAATATATCTATTGAGCTCCAAATATTCAAGAACCACTTTCTTGAAATCAAAAAAATTCCAATTCACTTCTTTTCTTTGCGGGTCTTTCAAATTTCAAACTCACTTGGTTTGAATTCTGCGAGAATAACTCCTTTGTGTTTGAATATGTTCTCAAAGTGCTTTGGTAGAAACCTTGAGGGTAAACGGCAGAGGGGCGAGAGTATCTAGTGTAATGATTCGAGTACGAATCTTCTTGCAGAGGGAGAGTATGATGTGAGCTGGAACGAGCTAAATCGATCGACGATGCAATGGTCATCATTGGGAAGACTAAGTGGACAAAATCAAGGTTGTTTCGGGTCGAAATTGTGATCAACAATGTCAAACCAATGAATGGATCGAGCTACGGAAGAAGAGCTAAATTTTTGTCTCATATTGAGATCATGTTTTACAGTAAACCATCGAATTGGAAGATTATATCTGAAGGAAAGTTGTAGATCTTTAAGTAATATTTCAAACGCCCTTTGAAACACTTCAATAGGAAATCGGTAGAGAAAGTTTTGGCTAAATTACTGAAAGCTGTTTGGCCGAGCTGTTTTTATCGCGAATTTCCATATTTTGTCATAATTCTTATTTTTGGCAAGTTTTGTTATTTTAGGACTCTTTAATTTCGAGATTTCTACCATTTTTATGTGTTAGTATAAGTAGAAATTTGTTTTCATTGTCAACAAGTTTTTCATGATGAATTAAATAAAAAAGCGAGTTGTTTTCTTCTTTGTTGTTTAAGAACAAATTATCGAACTTATGGGAATGCATTTCTCGTGGCGTTCAAATCATTAAGTGAGATTCGTCAATTCTTCATCACGGGGTCGAGGTAATATTTCTTGTGTCTTTGATCTAGAAAAATCTTACAAAAGTTATTTTTGGGTTCAATTTGAGTCCAAATCAACTTTCGTTTGTTGTGTTGGAGTCGTAATTGATTTTTCGATCGCAAGAGTTAAAAAAATAGTGGAAAAAAAATTTGCTGTACGGTATTGTTCATTCCGTAAAGTACCCGAAAAAAAAATTCTAAATTTCATATTTGAAAAAAAAAATATTCCTATTATTTATTTATCCCTAAAGTCCCTGGTGAATTTCAAATATATCTATTGAGTTCCAAAGATTCAAGAACCACTTTCTTTAAATCAAAAAAAATTCAAATTCACTTCTTTTCTTTGCGGGTCTTTCAAATTTTAATCTCACTTGGTTTGAATTCTGCGAGAATAACTCCTTTGTGTTTGAATATGTTCTCAAAGTGCTTTGGTAGAAACCTTGAGGGTAAACGACAGAGAGCCGAAAGTATCTAGTGTAAAGATTCGAGGTCGAATCTTGTTGAAGAGGGAGATTATGATGTGAGTTGGAACGAGCTAAATCGATCGACGATGCAATGGTCATTGGGAAGACTAAGTGGGAAAAATCAAGGTTGTTTCGGGTTGAAAATGTGATCAACAATGTCAAACCAATGAATGGATCGAGCTACGGAAGAAGAGCTAAATTTCTGTCTCATATTGAGATCATGTTTTTCGATAAATCATCGAATTGGAAGATTATATCTGAAGCAAAGTTGTAAATCTTTAAGTAATATTTCCAACGCCCTTTGAAATACTTCAATCGAAAATCGGTAGAGAAAGTTCTGACTAAATTACTGAAAGCTGTTTGGCCGAGCTGTTTTTATCGCGAATTTCCATATTTTATTATATTTCTTATTTTTGGCAAGTTTTTTTTTTTATTTTAGGACTCTTTAGTTTCGAGATTTCTAACATTTTTATGTCTTAGCATAAGTAGAAATTTGTTTTCATTGTAAACAAGTTTTTCATGATGAATTAAATAAAAAAGCGAGTTGTTTTCTTCTTTGTTGCTTAAGAACAAATTATCGAACTTATGGGAATGGATTTCTCGTGGCGTTAAAATCATTAAGTGAGATTCGTCAATTCTTCATCACGGGGTCGAGGTAATGATTATTTATCTTGATTTCTTGAATCGTTAATTTCGAGTCAATCTTTACGAATCCGGGTTTTTATTCATTAATTTTGGTAAAAACCCATAAACCTTTAGTTGTTTGGACTTTCATGGGTTTCGTGTCAACTGGACGTGGGTTTGGTATCTCATAAGCTATCCGAGGTCGCATAATTTGGTATCAGAGCATAAGCACCAACAAATCTAGGTTATATAATTTATTTTTTTTAATTTGAGTCTTTGTTTGTTTTCTGCGTTTTCTTGTTTTTCAAGTCAGTAATATTTCTTGTGTCTTTGATCTAGAAAAATCTCACAAAAGTTGTTTTTAGGTTCAATTTGAGTCCAAATCAACTTCAATTTGTTGTGTTAGAGTCGTAACTGATTTTTCGATCGCAAGAGTTAAAAAAAATAGTGGGAAAAAAATTTGTTGTACCTGTTCATTCCGTAAAGTACCCGAAAGAAAAATTTTAAATTTCAGATTTGAAAAAAAAAAATATTCCTATTATTTATTTATCCCGAAAGTCCCAGGTGAATTTCAAATATATCTATTGAGTTCCGAAGATTCAAGAACAACTTTCTTGAAATCAAAAAAATTCCAATTCACTTCTTTTCTTTGCGGGTCTTTCAAATTTCAATATCACTTGGTTTGAATTCTGTGAGAATAACTCCTTTGTGTTTGAATATGTTCTCAAAGTGCTTTGGCTGAAAGCTTGAGGGTAAACGACAGAGAGGCGAGAGTATCGAGTGCAAAGATTCGATGACGAATCTTCTTGAAGAGGGAGAGCATGATGTGAGCTGGAATGAGCTAAATCAATTGATGATGCAATGGTCATTGGGAAGACTAAGCGGGCAAAATCAAGGTTGTTTCGGGTCGAAAATGTGAACAACAATGTGACACCAACGAATGGATCGAGCAACGGATGAAGAGCTAAATTTCTGTCTCATATTGAGATCAGGTTTTGACGTGGAAAACCATCGAATTAGAAGATTATATGAGAATTAAAGTTGTAGATATTTAAGTAATATTTCTAACGCACTTTAAATCACTTCAATCGGAGATCGGTAGAGAAAGTTATAGCCAAATTACTGAAAGATATACGGTGGAGCTGTTTTTATCGCGAATTTCCATATTTTGTTATATTTCTTATGTTTGGCAAGTTTTACTATTTTAGGACTCTTTAATTTCGAGATTTCTATAATTTTTATGTTTTAGTATAAGTAGAAATTTGTTTTCGTTGTAAACAAGTTTTTCATGATGAATTTACTAAAAAAGCGAGTTGCTTTCTTCTTTGTTCTTCAAGAACAAATTATTTACTGTACGATACTTACTGTTCATTCCGTGTAGTACACGAAAAAAAAATTCTAAATTTCAGATTTAAAAAAAAAAAGAAATATATATATTATTTATTAACCCTGAGGTCCCTGGTAAATTTGAAATCTACCTATTGAGTTCCAAAAATTCAAGAACCACTTTCTTGAAATAAAAAAAAATTCCAATTCACTTCTTTTCTTTGCGGGTCTTCAAATTTTAATCTCACTTGGTTTGAATTCGGCGAGAATAACTCATTTGAGTTCGAATATGTTCTCGAAGTGCTTTGGTTGAAAGCTTGAGGGTAAACAGCATGGAGGCGAGAGTATCCAGTGTAAAGATTCGAGGACGAATCTTCTTGAAGAAGGCTAAGAGGGCAAATTGGAGGATGTTTCGGGTCGAAAATGTGATCAACAATGTCACACCAACGAATGGATCGAGCAACGGAACAAAAACTAAATTTCTGTCTCATATTGAGATCAGGTTTTGACGTGGTAAACCATCGAATTAGAAGATTATATCTAAAGTAAAGTTTTAGATCTTTAAGTAATATTTCCATCGCACTTGAATCACTTCAATCGGACATCGGTAAAGAAAGTTATGGCCAAATTACTGAAAGCTGTCCGGTCGAGCTGTTTTTGTCTCGAATTTCCATATTTTGTTATATTTCTTATTTTTGGCAAGTTTTGTTATTTTAGGACTCTTTAATTTCGAGATTTCTATAATTTTTATGTTTTAGTATAAGTAGAAATTTGTTTTCATTGTAAACAAGTTTTTCTTGATGAATTTAATAAAAAAGCGAGTTGCTTTCTTCTTTGTTCTTCAAGAACAAATTATCGAACTTATCGGGATGGATTTCTCGTGGCGTTCAAATCATTAAGTGAGATTCGTCAATTCGTCATCACAGGGTCGAGGTAATGATTATTTATCTTGGTTTCTTGATTCGTTAATTCAGAGTCAATCTTTACAAATCCGGGTTTTTATTCATTAATTTGGGTAAAAATCCATAAACCTTAATTGTTTCGACTTTCATGGGTTTCGTGTCAACTCGATGTCGGTTTGGTATCTCATAAGCTATCCGGGTTCGCATAATTTGGTATCAGAGCACAAGCACCAACAAATCTAGGTTATATCATTTGTTTTTGTTTTATTTGAGTCTTTGTTTGTTTTCCGCGTTTTCTTGTGTGTTCTTCGAGTCCGTAATATTTCTTGTGTCTTTTTATCTAGAAAAATTCCAAAAAAACTTTCAAAAGTTTTTTTTGGTTCAATTTGAGTACAAATTAACTTCCGATTGTTTTGTTAGAGTCTTAATTGATTTTCTATCCCAAGAGTAAAAAAAAAAAATTATTTACTGTACGATACTTACTGTTCATTCCGTGTAGTACACGAAAAAAAAATTCTAAATTTCAGATTTAAAAAAGAAAAGAAATATATATATATATATATATATATATATATATATATATATATTAGAGTACGGGCACCAACAAATATAGGTTATATCACTTGTTTTTGTTTTATTTGAGTCTTTGTTTGTTTTTCGCGTATTATTCTGCGTTCTTCGAGTCAGTAATTTTTTTTGTGTCTTTGATCCAGAAAAATCTCACAAAAGTATTTTTGGCTTCAATTTGAGTCCAAATCAACTTCCGATTGTTGTGTTAGAGTCGTAATTGATTTTTCTATCCCAAGAGTAAAAAAAAAGCCGAAAAAATTTACTGTACGGTACTGTTCATTCCGTACAGTACCCCCGATTTTTTTTTTCTAAATTTCAGATTTTTTAAAAAAATATATTCCTATTATTTATTTATCCCTGAAGTCCCTGGTAAATTTCAAATCTGTCTATTGAGTTCCAAAATTAAAGAACCACTTTCTTGAAATAAAAAAAAAGAAGTTTCCAATTCACTTCTTTTCTTCGCGGGTCTTCCAAATTTCAATCTCACTTGGTTTGACTTCGACGAGAATAGCTCCTTTGAGTTTGAATATGTTCTCGAAGTGTTTTGGTTGAAAGCTTAAGGGTAAACGGCATGGAGGCGAGAGTGTCCAGTGTAAAGATTCGAGGACGAAATCTTCTTATAGAGGGAGAGTATGATGTGAGCTTGAACGAGCTAAATCAATCGACGATGCAATGGTCATTGGGAAGAATAAGAGGGTAAAATCGAGGATGTTTCGGGTCGAAAATGTGATCAACAATGTCACACCAACAAATGGATCGAGCAACGGAAGAAGAGCTAAATTTCTGTCTCATATTGAGATCAGGTTGTGACGTGGTAAACCATAGAATTGGAAGATTATATCCAAAGAAAAGTTGTAGATCTTTAAGTAATATTTCCAACGCACTTTGAATCAATTCAATCGGACATCGGTAGAGAAAGTTATTGCCAAATTACTGGAAGCTGTTCGGTCGAGCTGTTTTTATTGTGAATTTCCATATTTTGTTATATTTCTTATTTTTTTGCAAGTTTTGTTATTTTAGGACTCTTTAATTTCGAGATTTCTATAATTTTTATGTTTTAGTATAAGTAGAAATTTTCGTTTTCATTGTAAACAAAATTTTCATGACGAATTTTAAAAAAACGAGTTGCTTTCTTCTTTGTTCTTCAAGAACAAATTATCGAACTTATCGGGATGGATTTCTCGTGGCGTTCAAATCATTAAGTGAGATTCGTCAATTCTTCATCACGAGGTCGAGGTAATGATTATTTATCTTGGTTTCTTGATTCGTTAATTCAGAGTCTGTAACGCCCCAAATTTTCTAAACACTCGAGGCGCTACTTAAATCAAAGTAACCTGTAAATAAATATTTTCAAAAGTCGCCACAGTGCGAAGGCATGCATATATTTTAAAAATCCATAGTAATTTAACACAAAACGCGGAAACATCATTTCAATAATTTCTCTCACATCCAAGAGTCAATACCAAATACGATTAGCAAAAACCGACATTTGCAAAGATACCACAATTCAATGTTTAAGTATCAAAATGAAAATCGACTATTTAAAATTTCTTGCTTCAGAACTTGTAATTCAAAAGTTCTATTATTAAATTAAAATTGCCCCGCTCGTTGTCTTGCCCTGCCAAGCTCCTTAACCTGAAAGGTTGGTGAAAATAATATCAATACAAAATACTATAGAATTATGTACTATGGGCATTCACAATGACCCAATTTCGATCCCGGACCTATTTACGATCCCTGACAACATGGTATAAGCGCTTAGCAAATATTTTGCACTGTGGACATTCCTAAGGACCCGATTTCGATCCCGGACCTGTTTACGGTCCCAGACAACCTTTTCATATGTATAAACATTACATCACAATCAAAATCACATATCGAGAATTAACATGGACAAATAACCACAATTGCTTAAATGTAAACCCCACCTCGAAGTCTTCAAAACTTTCTTGGAAATTGAACAATTGTAATGTTACCGTGCTTCACACTTTGCCCGCGATCTCGTCTAGCAAGAACAAAATTAATTTAATTTAAGATACTAAATTTTATTAAGACTTTAAGACTTTTAGGGACTAAATTGAAAAGTATTAAAACTGAAATTTAAAAGTTTAAAGGCTGAATATAAACTTTTGGAGTTTTGCAGGGTAATTTAAAAGTTATTAAAACATAGGGACTGAATTAAACAATTTATAAAACTTTGAAATTGAAATAATAAACTTTTAAAATACTTTTGGAAACTTTGGGCTAAAAGGATAACTTTTAAAAAGCTAGGGCTTAAGGGGTAAATTCTCAAAATCAATTATATACAACACTCCATCTCTCTCTCTCTCTCTCTCTCTCTCTCTCTCACTCAAAACGCGACGGAGGGCTCGAGGAGGAGGAGAAGTTGTGATGGGAGAGGGTGATTTGGCGACGGCGCAGGCGGAGTTGGCGGCCAAAATCAGCGACGCCGACAGGAAGAGTCGATTGGGGGGGGTTTTGGGTTCGACCGAGGTCAAAGCTGGGGCCAAAAACTCGGATTTCTTGGTTGTTTCCGGCGGGAAGACCAGCCAAAACATGGGTAGAGTCGAGGTAAGTGATTGGGTATTGTGATTTCTTGGTTTTGTAGTTGTTTGGGGTTGATTTTGGATGAAATGGAGGGTTGATTTTTGGGCGGAACGGACTGCCGTTTAGGGTAGTGGAGGTGCGGTATCGAGGTGGTGGTGGTTTGTTGGTGGTTCGACTGTGGGATGGCGGTGTTTGCAGTCGGGTTTGGGCGTTGGTTGTAGTTTGCAGTTTGGTGGTGGCGGCGACTCGACTGTGGGGATTCATCTGGGTTTCTGTGTGTGCGAAGATGAGTCGAGGTTGGAGGGTTTCGACATGGGTGGAGTAGTGATGAATCTGTCAAATTTTTCCATCGATTGTTAAGTAGAATTTGAAGGGAAGAGATGGTGAATTCTTACCTGAGTGTTGGCTATGTGTTTGGAGGAGGCCGTGGAGTCGAGAGGTCGAGAGAACAGTGGTGATGAATAGTGCATGTAGGGCACGAAAACCTAGACAATAATTTGGGCCTAGAATTTGGGCTAGAATAAATTTTTTGGGCTAATTGGATTTAATAAAATTGGACTAAAGGAGGAAATTTGGACTAAATAAAATGGGACTTTAAATAAAATATCGGACAATAAAATTGAATTTAAATCGATAAGAATTTGGTACTTTTAAAATGTTCGAGATTGAACTCGATAATTAAATATTGAATTTTAAGATTAAAATCGTTTTGAAATCTTATATTAAATGTTTTGCTAGACAATTCGACGGACGTAAAATAAATTCTAAAATTCGACGGGAATGTCGTAACGACACACTTAGTTATAAAATTTGTACTTTAAAAATTCGGGTCGCTACAACCTTCCCCACTTAAATAAATTTCGTCCTCGAAATTAAACTTACTTGATTTGAGAATGTCTGGATATTTGGCTAAAATCTCATCTTCTCTTTCCCAAGTTGCCTCTTCTCTACAATGTCTATTCCATTGGACTTTAACTAAAGGGATATCTTTGTTCCTTAATGTATGAACTTTCCTCTCAAGTATAACTGCAGGAGTTTCCTCATATGTCATATCCTTGTTAACATCTAATGATGCATAATTAACAATGTGGTCCGGATCATGGACATATTTCCTTAACATTGAGATGTGAAAAACATTATGTACTGCTGTTAACTTTGGTGGTAAAGCCAACCTATAGGCCATGTTTCCAACTCTTTCCAAAATTTCAAAAGGTCCAATAAACCTTGGTCTAAGTTTTCCTTTCTTTCCAAACCTTACCACTCCTCTCATGGGAGCTACTTTAAGGAACACTTTTTCACCAATTTCAAACTGTAGTTCCTTTCGTCGCTTGTTAGCGTAAGACTTCTGTCTGTCTTGTGCTATTTTAATCCTTTATCTGATCTTCTCCACAGCTTTTACAGTCTGTTCCACTATTTCTGGACCCAAAACCTTCATCTCTCCAACTTCATCCCAATAGATTGGTGATCTGCACTTTCTGCCATACAGAGCTTCATATGGTGCCATGCCAATGGTAGACTGGAAACTATTGTTATATGCAAACTCAACCAAGGGTAAATGCATTTCCCAGTTACCACCAAGGTCTAAAGCGCAAGCTCTCAACATATCTTATAAAGTCTGTATAGTTCTCTCTGATTGTCCATCCGTCTGTGGATGATATGCTGTACTGAATTTTAGTTTAGTTCCCATAGCTGTTTGCAAGCTTTCCCAGAATTTGGATGTAAATCTGGAATCCCTGTCTGACACTATGGAAACTAGTACACCATGTAATCTTACAATTTCTCTGATGTACAACTGAGCATACTGGTCTAAACTGAAAGTCATCTTCACTGGTAGAAAATGAGCAGATTTTGTCAAACGATCAACTATGACCCATATAGCTTGATGACCTCTAACTGATCTAGGAAGTCCCACGACAAAATCCATTGTTATGTGTTCCCACTTCCATTCTGGGATTTCAAGTGGGTTCAACATTCCAGACGGACGTTGATATTCAGCTTTAACTTGTTGGCAAGTCATGCACTTCTCAACAAATAAGCCAATTGACCTCTTCATGTTTCTCCACCAATAAATTATTTGCAAATCCTGGTACATCTTCGTACCTCCTGGGTGTGCAGTATAAGGTGAAAAATGTGCTTCTTCTAAAATTTCCTTCCTCAAGGCTTCATCCTTCGGTACACACAGTCTTCCCTTGAACATAAGAGTGTCATCAGTTGAAACTTCAAAACCTTTAATATTGCCAGCGAGTACTCGGTCCTTAATCTTGCACAAAAATTTATCCTTACCCTGAGCTTCTTTAATTCTGTCTCTAAGAGTCGGGCGAACAATCATAATAGCTATAATTGCAGTTGTGTGATGTGGAGGAGTTACAACCTCAAGTCTCATATTGGCAAAATCCTTGATCAATTGTTCTTGACTGGTTAAGGCAGCTAACTGTCCTTTACCTTTCCGGCTAAGTGCATCAACAACAACATTGGCCTTGCCATGGTGGTAGTGGATAGTACAATCATAATCTTTAACTAACTCCAACCACCTTCTCTGTCTCATATTCAATTCTTTCTGAGTGAAGAAATACTTTGAACTCTTATAGTCTGTGTATATCTCGTACTTACTACCATATAGATAGTGTCGCCATATTTTTAAAGCACGAACTACAGCAGCCAATTCCAAGTCATGTGTAGGGTAGTTCTGCTCATGTGGCTTTAACTGTCTAGAGGCATATGCAATCACTTTTCCATGCTGCATCAGTACACATGCCAAAACTGGTGCAGATACCAATTTCTGTTTCAATTCTTGAAAACTCTTCCCGCACTTTTCTGTCCACTGAAACTTCACTCCCTTCTTGGTCAACTGTGTCATCGGTCCAGCAATTTTTGAAAATCCTTCGATAAATCTTCGATAATAGCCAGCCAATCCCAAGAAACTATGAACTTCATTTATATTGGTTGGTGCCCTCCAATTAGTGACAGCATCGACCTTGGCTGGATCAACTTCAATACCATCTGCGGTGAGCACATGTCCAAGAAAACCAATTCGATCAAGCCAGAATTCGCACTTCTTGAATTTTGCATACAACCTTTCCTGTCGAAGTGTCTGTAATATAATGTTGAGATGCTCCTCATGTTGTTCCTTGTCCCTTGAATAAATTAGAATGTCGTCAATAAAGACAAGGAGAATGCTATTCTTACAACTTTTTTTTACAACTTTCTCTTACAATCACTCACATGGAGAGGGGTCCCACAGTGAATAAAAAAATCCACTGTGAGTGATTGTAAGAGAAAGTTGTAAAAAAAAGTTATAAGAGTAGCATTGCCCTAAAGACAATTACAAACCGATCCAAGTATTGATGAAATACTCGGTTCATTAAGTCCATGAAAACAGCTGGTGCATTAGTTAACCCGAACGACATCACAGTGAATTCATAATGTCCGTATCGTGTCCTAAATGCAGTTTTTGGTATATCACCGTCTTTAACCTTCAACTGATAATAACCTGATCTCAAATCAATTTTGGAGAATACAACGGCACCCTTTAACTGATCGAGCAAATCTTCTATTCGTGGTAAAGGATACTTATTCTTGACTGTGAGGCGATTCAACTCCCTGTAGTCAATGCACATCCTCATTGATCCATCTTTCTTTTTCACAAACAGAACCGGTGCTCCCCAAGGCGATACACTCGGTCGAATAAATCCTTTATCCAACAGTTCTTGTAGTTGCACCTTCAACTCCTGAAGTTCCTTCGGTGCCATCCTGTAGGGTGCTTTAGATATGGGTGCGGCTCCAGGTACCAAGTCAATCCTGAATTCCACTTGTCTATCTGGTGGAATACCAACTAGGTCTTCTGGAAATACATCCACAAAATCACGCACAACCGGTACATCTGCAACAGTTGTCTGAACACTAGTGATGCTCAATAGATATCCTTGATTTGTACTCTTTCTCAACATCCTTTGTGCTTTTAACACTGATATGACACGGGGCATGGTTTTGACTTTTGTCCCGAAGAAGGTAAATTCACATTCTCCAGGTTTCTGAAAGAGCACCTCCCTCTCATGACACTTAATCGTAGTGTGATTGCAACTAAGCCAGTCCATGCCTAAAATGATATCAAAGTCCCTCATGTCTATTAAGTATAAGTCTGCCTCTAAGTTCTTCTCATCTATTTCAAACTTAACAGCTTTCGACATCAGATTAGTGATAATAGTTTCACCTGAAGGGATACTAACTTCTAAGGCATCATTCACACTTTCACACACATTCCCAATCTTAGCATGAAAACTAGCAGAGATGAAAGAATTCGTAGCACCGGAATCAATCAAAACAATAGCAGGTATATTGAATACTGATAGAATACCTGTCATCACATCTGGATCTTTCTTTGCCTCCTTCTGAGTTAAAGCGAAAACTCGAGCCTTTCCCTTCCTGGCATCTTCCTTACCCTTGAATTCAGGACATTCACAGGAAAAATGACCGGGTTTCTTACATCTGAAGCACATCCCTTTTCCGAGTAAGCACTCTCCATGGTGACGCTTATCACACTTCGGGCATATAGGTTTCTCAGTGCTAGCTTTTTCCTCCATTTTTCCCATGATTTTTCCTTCTTGTTCTGATATCTGCCTTTGCCCATATTCTGACTGTCCCATTTCCTTTTCACTGGTACCTCTGCGGGTTTCTGAGTAGTCTTTTCCAGGTTTAAGCGAGAGGATATAGCTTGTGCTCGCTCAATTGCTTCGGCATAAGTAGTAAGTCCCAATCCTATCATGATTCCTCCAATTTCTGGGCGTAAGCCCCTTTCGAATCTTCTAGCCTTCTTGATATCCGTGTCAACCAGATGGATAGCATACCTGGACAACTGGTTGAATTTCGTTTCATATTCCACCACTGACATACTTCCCTGCCTAAGTTCAAGGAACTCTGTTTCTTTCAGATCCCGGGAAGACTAGGGAAAATACCTCTGTATTATTAATTCCTTGAATCCATTCCATGTCAATTCAAGTTGCTGTGCCTCAGTTCTGGTGCGCTGATATGATTCCCACCAATGATCTGCGTCCTCTTCAAGCTAGAACACAGCACATGACACTTTCTGAGCATCCGAGCAGGCTATATGTTTAAAGATCCTACTGAAATTATACTGAAATAGGTTACTTCATGTTTTAGTCTAATTCCGAGGACTAAATTTATAATTTCCAAATTTTTTTTAAATACTTCACATCACAAGTTCAACTCCCAAACATAATAAGTCATGAAAATTTTAAAACATGTACTAGATACAAACTTTCAAACATTTCAAACTGCATCAACTATAGCAAAATTTCATTCTCATGTAACTTTCTGTTGTAACAATCAATTTCAGATGCAGTTATATAATAAATTCATGGTATCCAGCAGTTGAAAATTTTCAGACTTCATCAAATAAAATTTGCTAAATTTTTTTACTTTTTCGGAGTAGGCATAGCGCGGCAAGAGTGGGTAGCATTTAATTTAAATACTAAACACATTTTTTTTTTTGCAAAATTTTTACAAGTCTACAGAAAGGTAGAACCGTGCTCTGATACCACACTGTAACACCCCAAATTTTCTAAACACTCGAGGCGCTACTTAAATCAAAGTAACCTGTAAATAAATATTTTCAAAATTTGCCACAATGCGAAGGCATGCATATATTTTAAAAATTCATAGCAATTTAACACAAAACGCGAAAACATCATTTCAATAATTTCTCTCACATCCAAGAGTCAATACCAAATATGATTAGGAAAAACCGACATTTGCAAAGATACCACAATTCAATGTTTAAGTATCAAAATGGAAATCGACTATTTAAAATTTCTTGCTTCAGAACTTGTAATTCAAAAGTTCTATTATTAAATTAAAATTGCCCCCCACTCGTTGTCTTGCCCTGCCAAGCTCCTTAACCTGAAAGGTTGGAAAAATAGTGGGGTGAGTATAACGAATTATATTCAGTGGTGATACAGGAATCAGTCCAAGTCAAGTCCAAATATGTAATCAAGTGGTGAAAATAATATCAATACAACATACTATAGAATTATGTATTGTGGGCATTCCCAAGGACCCAATTTCGATCCCGGACCTATTTACGATCCTTGACAACATGGTATAAGCGCTTTGCAAGTATTTTGCACTGTAGGCATGGACAAATAACCACAATTGCTTAAATGTAAACCCCACCTCGAAATCTTGAAAACTTTCTTAGAAATTGAACAATTGTAATGTTACCGTGCTTCACACTTTGCCAGCGATCTCGTCTAGCAAGAACAAAATTAATTTAATTTAAGATACTAAGTTCTATTAAGACTTTAAAACTTTTAGGAACAAAATTGAAAAGTATTAAAACTGAAATTTAAAAGTTTAAAGGCTGAATATAAACTTTTGGAATTTTGCAGGCTAATTTAAAAGTTATTAAAACATAGGGATTGAATTAAACAATTTATAAAACTTTGAAATTGAAATAATAAACTTTTAAAATACTTTTGGAAACTTTGGCCTAAAAGAATAACTTTTAAAAAGCTAGGGCTTAAGGGGTAAATTTTCAAAATCAATTATATACAACACTCCATCTCTCTCTCTCTCTCTCTCTCTCTCTCTCTCTCTCTCTCTCTCTCTCTCTCAAAACGCGACAGAGGGCTCAAGGAGGAGGAGAAGTTGTGATGGGAGAGGGTGATTTGGTGACGGCGAAGGCAGAGTTGGCGGCCAAAAGCAGCGGTGCCGGCGGGAAGAGTCGATTGGGGGGGTTTTTGGGTTCGACCGAGGTCAAAGCCGGGGCCAAAAACTCGGATTTCTTGGTTGTTTCCAGCGGGAAGACCGGCCAAAACATGGGTAGAGTCAAGGTAAGTGATTGGGTATTGTGATTTCTTGGTTTTGTGGTTGTTTGGGGTTGATTTTGGATGAAATGGAGGGTTGATTTTTGGGCGGAACGGACTGCCGTTTAGGGTAGTGGAGGTGCGGTATCGAGGTGGTGGTGGTTTGTTGGTGGTTTGACTGTGGGATGATGGTGTTTGCAGTCGGGTTTGGGTGTTGGTTGTAGTTTGCAGTTTGGTGGTGGCGGCGACTCGACTGTGGGGATTCATCTGGGTTTCTGTGTGTGCGAAGATGAGTCAAGGTTGGAGGGTTTCGACATGGGTGGAATAGTGATGAATCTTTCAAATTTTTCCATCGATTGTTAAGCAGAATTTGAAGGGAAGAGATGGTGAATTCTTACCTGAGTGTTGGCTGTGTGTTTGGAGGAGGCCGTGGAGTCGAGAGGTTGAGAGAACATTGGTGATGAATAGTGCATGTAGGGCACGAAAACCTAGACAATAATTTAGGCCTAGAATTTGGGCTGGAATAATTTTTTTTGGACTAATTGGATTTAATAAAATTGGACTAAAGGAGGAAATTTGGACTAAATAAAATGGGACTTTAAATAAAATATCGGACAATAAAATTGAATTTAAATCGATAAGAATTTGGTACTTTTAAAATGTTCGAGATTGAACTCGATAATTAAATATTGAATTTTAAGATTAAAATCGTTTTGAAATCTTATATTAAATGTCTTGCTAGACAATTCGACGGACGTAAAATAAATTCTAAAATTCGACAGGAATGTCATAACGACACACTTAGTTATAAAATTTGTACTTTAAAAATTCGGGTCGCTACAGAGTCAATCTTTACAAATTCGGGCTTTTATTCATTGATTTGGGTAAAAATTCATAAACCTTAATTATTTGGACTTTCTTGGGTTTCGTGTCAACTCGACGTGGGTTTGGTATCTCATAAGCTATCCGGGTTCGCATCAAGATTTTAGAAAATATACAAAAAAAAAAAGGGAATACTACTTTCTAACTCAATTGTGAGTTTTGTTTTTGTTTTTTTCCCCAAATTGTCTTTATTTGATTCCTTACAAGACAACATTTTGATATATGGATAATTTCCCTCTTCTGACTATTTACCATTTCGTTATTTGAAATCAGTTATTCTGGTTTTGACTCATCCCCATTTCGTATTCTCTATCACAACTCATAGATCTTGTCTTTTCCTTCGCTAGACGGAAGGACTGTGATCTTTCCTACGTCATATTGACATTTGGAGTTGCACTCATTTTTTCCTTGAGGGAACCTGCTAAACATGCCAACTCCACAAAGAATGTCGATAACAAAATTTTTTGGGTTGGTTTCATTCGCAATTTACCAAATGGTGGTTAGGGTTCTAAAGTTATAGTAGACGAGAAAGAGGGCGATCGACAATAGTCTATGCTCTAGTCCAAGTTATTTAGGGAAATGTAGGAAATTGTTTTTCAAGGCCATCATCTATTCAGGTGAGGCCTTCCATGAATTAATTTTTTTCTTAAATTAAAGAACAAGTTCTCGTACTAACAGATTTATTATTTGTTTGAAGATTTTAGAAAATATACAAAAAAAGGAATACTACTATAATTATATTGTAACAAAACACAAACACAATATGAAAAAGAGGAACAAGAATGTGGAGGAAATCGGGCTGTTGATGTATTAGAGATATTAGAAGGAGGCCTGTGTCTTATACAATTTCCATGAAATATATTCGCCTTACTGTGGTGCGAGGGGAAGGACGGAGTTGGTCTCCCAAGAAACAATAGTTGAAAGCAGTCCAGGAGCACCTCGACGTTGCTTTGGATGAACTTAGAATGCTCACACTTCTATCACCCGGCTGTAAAAAAATCCTCCTAGCTACTAAGTTCAAGGCTCTTGAAAACAAATGGAGAACATAGAAATTTTAGAAAAAAAAGCTCTTAAATTTTTGATACGTAGAATGTAACGACCCAGATCTCTCGCTCAAGTCGCTAACTTTCGTACTGTCCGCTTTGGGTGAGTCTATGCCCACTTAGCCCCTCAAGGATTTCTTCGCGTTCCCCAGAATTCGAACTCAAGACCTCCATCATATGGGAGAGTTAAGGGGAATCTTGATACCAATTGGGCAACTGTAACGCCTCGACCCCTAGTGGATCGGAACGCTACTTTCTTTATTTCATTAACCAGTGGTTCAGTAACAAGTGTATACGTTTTCTTAGCGGAAGCTTAAATCTTACAATAATAATTTTAATAACAATACTTCAAATACTTTAAACAAAACACTGAATAATTTTCTAAAACTTCGAAATGTAATTTATTTAAAGAAGATATAACGTGTCCTCGCATTCAGCGTTATTCAAATACTTTAAAGACATAACATTGGAAACGTTTCATAAAATAAACCTAAATAACTTGTTCACCGATTTTCATGGGCTCGTTGCATCACTCTCCATCTTCTCCTTCATCCTCGGCCTGACATTCATGTCGTACCCGAAGACACCATTTGACATGGAAGGGTATGCTACGAAGGTACCATTTGACATACAAACATTAACATAGATCATGCCGTACTCGAAGGCACCATTTAACATGGAAAGATCATTTGCAAGAAATTTACAACCTAACACGAATTAACAACTTTGCACCTCTACCTACCTTGATTGATGATTTGAAACTTGTTGAAAAATACACTCATTTGATGTTTGAAAATCGTTGAGAATTTAAGCTTGGAAAATACTTATTGATAGCACCAAAACTTCTAGAAAAGACTAGTTTTTCTCTGTAATACTCCGAAATTTTGTGCTCATTTAATTTTTAGGATAGCAATTTAACTTTTCAAAATTTTGTATGGCCAAAATTATTAATGGTTGCCAAGTTTGCATTGGTCGATTTATTAAAAGTTTCCCAAGATTAGTTAATTAGGGGTTTGAGATAATCGTCAAATTCTACATTTATTTTGTTAGTATTATGGATAAACATCTTTCTTATCATCTATTTGGCCAAGACAAGGGGGGGGGGGGTCACTTTGTAGGGGTTAATGCAAGAGGTATTTGGTGTGGAGCATGCATGGAGTGTTTTTTTTTTTTTTTATTTAAACAAAGCTTGAGGTGTTTTAGGCAAGTATGAGGTGTTTAATCATGGCACAAGCTGTTTTTGAGGTGTTGAATGGCATGCATGAAGTGAGGATTATGCAGCCCACGTGGAGGCAGAAAAATCTGAATAGTCATCCTTTACTTTGCCTTGCTTCTATATTAATAATCAAGAGATGTTTCTGCCTTTATTTCCTTGCATAACCAGAATAGTTTCTTGAAAAAAAAGGAAGGGGAATGATAGGCAGTGATTACGTAAAAGGAAGAGAGAAGAAAAGAGGAAGCAAAGCCTAGCATTCTCAAATTCATCTTTCAACCGAAATTACTTCAAGTTTTACTATAAGATACTTTCTATGCTTAAGTGGTAGGATTTCATGGTAATATTTATGCTTAAGCTATGCATGAAAAATCTTAATGTGAATAAGGTGGACAAGTCCACAAAGTTAGATATCTATTTATGCCTTAGGACAAGTCCGAAAGGCACCGACAAGCCAGAATATGCAAGTATGTGTTTGAATACTTTCTTTTGTGTAGTGTTAACATGTTAAATCCAAGCATGGTATCGTACTGATATTCTTTATACTCATAGTATTCTATACTAAATTTTCAGATCCATAATTGTGGAGCTGGTAGAAGTCAATCGGCATAATCGATGATGGGTTAAGGACAAAGTTATTTTGCATCGAAGTTTCCTTTTCACATGTTTTCGACGACGACTGCTTTCCATATGCTTTTCTTATGGTATTATATAAAATCATGTATAATACATGATGTAATATGGTACCGAAAGTAAATTATGTAATCATATCTTTCATGTTATGTTAAGAGAAATTTTTATAGACTTTTTCTTGCAATGATAAAAAGAGGTAGAAACGGGACAGTTTTTGGGTCAACTTCAAAGCACTATTTCTAACTCTATAAACATCCATTTGAGACTCTAAAAATATGATGCGTTCCTTCTTGAGTTGCCTTAATATGAGCGCAAGAATCACTCAATTTGGATATTCGTGGCCCCCAATATAAATTTTTAAGCTTCGAAGGGTTTTCTTTGCAATACCTCATTGTTTTCAGTAAAACGCCCATATCATATGATCTTGGAAATTTTCAATATTTTAAGGTAAAAAACTACTTGAAAATATCTTTCTAATGTCACAAATATATTAAAAAATGGAGTTGGTATGAATTTTATAAAAATAGTTGAACTGGTTGCCCCGATTAGCCGTGGCAGCGCCGAGTCCGTATATGTAAAGTATAATTTCATGTCGACATGAATTTCTGCTGGCCATTAAATTTTATTAGAGATATTTTACTAAATTGAAAATAAGTTTTCTACATGTAATACTTTTATTTAAGAGTTTTTATTTTTTTTTATTTTACATGTAGCAAAGGCAGAAAATATTATATTTAGTACGTGACACTCAAAGCTTAGGTTAGGGGCGTCACACTCTCCCTCTTTTTTTTTTTTTTTTTTTTTTTTTTTTTTTCTAGACTTGAAAACTCTCTTTTATGCTTAAAAAGCTTTTGTTTTGGATGTGAGAAAAAATGAGTATGCATTAGGTATAGGTACAAATCTCATAACTTCAGGGCAAATGAAAGGCCTAATACTCATTAACACGGGTACCATTTATGTGGGAGTTATAGGTTTAAGAAGGTGCTAGAAAAATCGTGTAGGAATTTGACTTTTCATATTTTGCGTACTTCGGCTGATCTACAGCTTGTAGTATTACTATCATAACTTTTATTTCCGATATCCAATTGAGGTAATTTCAAGTGCGTTAGAAAGCTAACTCAAAGAGCTACAACTTTTCTTTACATATCATTTTCCAATTCGAATGTTTTCTATGAAAAAATATGTCTCAAATGAGAAACAAAAATTTGAAGTATCATTTAGCCATCCAATATTCATGTCCTAGTGCCACTAAGGTGTCTAAAATTAATCGAGGTTCTACATAGAACATGAAGAGGACAACACCTCCCTTTATTAGTACTATGAAGAGGAGATTTCAATTTTCTAGTAATTTTACATTAGCACATGACATATTACAATAGCCATTATGGCTTTTTAACCAATGATTCAATTGAAACTATTGAATTTGTTTTTACAATTTTTAATTCCCCTTTTTTTTCCTTTTTTTTTTTCAGCAAAATAAATTTTTTTTTTCAGTATAGTCCAGTGTTGGGATGTACTTTCTTGGTCTAACTCAATCGTGAGTTTTGTTTTTTTGTTTTTTTCCAAATTGTATTTATTTGATTCCTTACGAGACAACATTTTGATATATGGATAATTTCACTCTTCTGACTATTCACCATTTCGTTATTTGAAGTAAGTTATTCTGGTTTTTACTCATCCCGATTTCGTATTCAATACGACAACTCGTAGACCTCTTTTCCTTCGTTGGACAGAAAGACCATGATCTTTCCTATTTCACATTAACGTTTGGACTTGCACTCATTTTTTCCTTGAGGGAACTTGCTGAACAAAGATTGTCGATAACAAAATTTTTTGGGTTGGTTTCATTCGCAATTTACCAAATGGTGGTTAGGGTTCTAAAGTTAGAGTAGACGAGAAAGAGGGCGATCGACAGTAGTCTATGCTCCACTCCTAGTTATTTAGGGAAATATAGGAAATTGTTTTTCAAGGCCATCATCTATTCAGGTGAATAACGCGGCCTTCCATGCATTATTTTTTTTCTTAAATTAAAGAACAAGTTCTCCAACTTACAGATTTATTATTTGTTTGAAGATTTTAGAAAATTTATTAAAAAAAAGAAAAGAAAAAAAAGAATCCTACTTCAATTATATAGTAATGAAACACAAACACAATATGAAAAAGAGGAACTCTGTGGAGAAAATCGGGTTGTTGACGTATTAGAGGTATTAGAAGGAACCGAGGAACACAATTTCTACGAAATATATTCGCCTCACTGTGGTGCGAGGGGAAGGACGGAGTTGGTCTCCCAAGATACAACAGTTGAATGCAGTCCAGGAGCACCATGACGTTGCTTTGGGCGAACTTAGAATGCTCACACTTTTATCACCGAGATGTAACAAAAATCCTCCTAGCTACTAAGAGCAAGGCTTTTGAAAACAAATGGAGAAGATAGAATTTTTTTTAAAAAAAAGCTCTTGAACTTTTGATACGTAGAACATGGAGGAAAATACCTCCATTTATAGTACTATGAAGAGGAGATTTCAATTTTCTAGTAATTTTACATTAGCACACGACATGTTACAATAGCCATTATGGCTTTTCAACCACCGATTCAATTGAAAAATTGACTAGATAATTGAGACTATTGAATTTGTTTTTACAATTTTTAATTCCCCCTTTTTTTTTTACATTTTTTTCAGCAAAATATTTCTCTTTTAGTATAGCCCAGTGTTGGGATGTACTTTTTTGTTCTAACTAAATCGGGAGTTTTTTTTTTTTTTTTTTTTTTTTCCAAATTGTCTTTATTTGATTCCTTATGAGACAACATTTTGATATATGGATAATTTTCGTCTTCTGACTATTCACCATTTCGTTATTTGAAATCAGTTATTCTAGTTTGGACTTATCCCAATTTTGTATTCACAACCACAACTCGTAGATCTTGTCTTTTCTTTCACTGGACAGAAGGACCGTGTTCTTTCCTACGTCATATTGATGTTTGGAGTTGTACTCATTTTTTCCTTGAGGGAACCTCCACAAAGATTGTCGATAACGAAATATTTTAGGTTGGTTTCATTCGCAATTTACCAAATGGTGGTTAGGGTTCTAAAGTTAGAGTAGACGAGAAAGTGGGCGATCGAAAGTAGTCAATGAGTCCAAGTTATTTAAGTAAATATAGGAAATTGTTTTTCAAGGCTATCATCTAGGGATGATAGCGATCCGGGCCGGCCCGGCTCTCCAGCCTAAGGTCCAAGCCCGGGCTCGGGAGAATCGGCCTTTTTTTGGAGCCGAGCCAAAGCTCGTTGAAAATTTTGAGACTCGGCCCGGGCTTTGGCTTGGACTTTTTACGAGCCAAACCGTGCCGCCACGGATTTTATTATTTTAAATTTTTTTTTTCTTTTAAAAATTCATTATTAATATATATTTTTACATTTTTCTATCGTGGATCAAAAAAAATCCGTGACACGGGCCGGCCCGTGTGGCTCGCCGGGCCGGCTCGGCTCGGGTCAAGCCCAAAAAATGAGACTCGGCCCGAGCCTTGTCTCGGTGCCCCGGGCCTCGGCTCTGGCTTTTCACGGGCCGAGCCCTGGCGGCCCGAGCCACCGAGCCATTTTGCCACCCCTACGATAACTATTCAGGTGAGTAACGCGGCCTTCCATGATTTAATTTTTTTTTCTTAAATTAAAGAACAAGTCCTCCAACTTACAGATTTAAAGAAAGGAATAAAATCGCATGAAAAGAAGTCGTACCGAACGACCCTTCCCGATAGACGTATGCGCTACCGGATGCACAAAATTTTTCTACCGGAAGTCTTATAGAGCACGTTCGGTAGGGCAGCTTGCGTCCGGTTTGGCAGAGATTTCAAAACTTTGACTACTAGATGTCCAGTAGGGCTCGTCCGATAGACCCTTGTGCATCTGATTGGCCAAATTTTCTTCGGGTAGCTTTATCACATTGGGTCTTTTCCGCATTCGACCCGAACATGAAACTTGTTCCATTTTGCATCCCGAACATGGTATCAGGCGGGAAAGTCGGAGCTTGATTTCTTTCCAGCCTACTGACTGTGTTTGTCAGCCTTTCAATGGCTTTCCTCATAACAATTATTTGAGGACTATCCATATTAGTTTTGTCTTGCCTTCTTTGGAAATTGCGTGGAGTATTGGTTTCGTTGGCACGAGTGTGGGGTCCGCTCTCCGAGGTGAGGTTGTGACTCATTATTCTAGCTTTTGTGGGAAAATAGGCCATTTTTCACAATTGCGGCCCTCATTCTAGTGCCAAATTGTCGACGTCAAAAAATTTAAATATTTGATTTGAGCCAACTTTAAGACAAAGGGCAATGTGTTTGTACTAATTCCTTATAATTTGAGGATTACAAATTTAGTAGTGATAAGACACTTGAGGCGTTAAGCTCATGTCCCCCTTTTAGCAAAGGGGAATTGACCCTTTTATAGGGGGATTGAGCTAAAAATGATAGGAAAAATGTCCAATCAATCACTTTAAACATTATGTTGAGCTTAGATTTGTGTGCTGCAGCTATTTGTTGTGATTAGCCAACGAGGCCAGTCTCCATCAAATCTTCATAATTCTATTTGTTATCAAGTAATCATGACATGCATAGGGATTAGTTTCCAAGGTAGATTATTGGACGATGAGGGTGGTGTTGCCATCATTCCCCTCCAAGTGTATCCCACTTGATCTCCTCTTCATATTACTTTAAATGGACCTTGCTTTGTCGAATAATAGTTTTAGGGTAGGAAATCTACCCTGAGTGTTGCAACACATGCAACCTTAGTTCGGCTCACTTGAAGAAGTGAGACTTTGGTTATTTTCGTGATAGGAAATCTGCATAAGTGTTGCAGCACATGCAACCTTAGCTTAGCTCACTTGAAGAAGTGTGGCTTTGGTTATTTTCGTGATAGGAAAATCTGCATAAGTGTTGCAGTACATGAAACCTTAGCTCGGCTCACTTGAAGAAGTGAGGCTCTGGTTATTTTCGTGATAGGAAATCTGCATAAGTGTTGCAGCACATGCAACCTTAGCTCGACTCGCTTGAAGAAGTGAGGCTTTGGTTATTTCCGGGATAGGAAATCTGCATAAGTGTTGCAGTACATGCAACCTTAGCTCGGATCACTTGAAGAAGTGAGGCTTTGGTTATTTCCGTGATAGGAAATCTGCATAAGTGTTGCAGTACATGAAACCTTAGCTCGGCTCACTTGAAGAAGTGAGGGTCTGGTTATTTCCGTGATAGGAAATTTGCATAAGTGTTGCAGTACATGCAACCTTAGCTCAGCTCACTCACTCGAAGAAGTTAGACTTTGGTACATCGATAAATATTTAGGAACAAAGAAACAACTTTTATTGATGATGTAATTTTCTTACAAGGGTTTTCAAGATTACTGGTAATATTGGCGAAGGTGCTCCGCCTTCCAAGGATGGGGCAGAGGTTTCTCTTGAATGTCTTTCAACTTGTAAGCTCCTTTGGGTAATATTTTTGTTACGAAGTAAGGTCCTTCCCAGTTAGGACCAAGGCTTCCTGATGTGACTTCCCTTGTGGCAATAAAAATCTTTCGGTAAGTATCGTTGACCTGATTAACCACCAGTTGTGAATCGCTCTAAATTATCAAGTTCGTGATCCTCAGTTCCTGAGTCATTCTTACTCCGGCTATCAGGGCTTCGTACTTGGCCTCGTTGTGGGAAGTGTTGAAATCAAAAGGCAAGGCTTCACAAAATAATTGGTGATCTGGGCTAAACAATACTATCCCAGCTCTAGACCTAGTTTATGTGGAAGATCTATCCTCATAGAGCTCCCAAGGAAGGTCTAACACAATCGTCTCCACTAGTTCCACGCTGAATTCAGCTACAAAGTCAGCAAGGGCATACCCCTTGATAGAAGTGTGAGGTTTGTATTTGATGTCAAACTGTCCTAGCTCGACTGCCCACTTTACCATCCGTCCTAACGTGTCATGTTTCTATAAGGTTGGTTTGTCTTAATGGAGAATTGATTAGGATTTCAATGGTATGCTCCAGGAAGTAAGGTCTTAACTTTCTGGCAGCCGTGATGCTGCGTATGCCAATTTTTCCAAGGGTGAGTATCTGAGCTCGACCTCATGAAGGGGGGCTAGTATAGTAGACACGATGTTGTATTCCATCCTCTTCAGTTGCTAGGATAGAGCTGATGGCATGTTCTGACACCGCAAGGTACAACATCAAAGTCTCTCCTGCTTTGGGTTTGGACAACACTGGTGGCTAGGTCAATTGGTTCTTCAACTCGTCGAATGCATTTTGACACTCAAAGGTCCATTCAAATTTTCTTCCTCCTCGTAGCATGTCAAAGAATGGTTTACACCAATCTGTGGATTTAGACATGAAGTGGCGAGGACGGCTATCCTTTCCGTTAGGCTCTAGACATCCTTAGGCTTTGTAGGAAGGGAATTCTTATCCACTTTAGTGTGTACCAGAAGAGTATGTTGAGCACACTTCCGGTATCCACCAATACTTTGGGTATAATGATTCGGGCCACAGGCATAGAAACCACCAGGAACCCAGGATAAGGATTTGGGTCTGCTTCAGCGTCGTTGAATGACAATAGGTCATCCAGTGGTTTTCTACGGTATTTTGCAGTGATGTCTATCTCAGTTAGATCGGCGACAATAGGGCTTTTTAGCCTTGCTTCTCTTCTTTCGGCATTCTGTTCCTCTCCCATCGTGCAGACTTGGGGCTGGGGCTAGTCGATATTACAGGCCCTGGCTTCAGCTTGGTTTCCAGGTACCCTTCCAACTCCGTAAGATGTGGGAAACTTCGTACAGTAATGATAAATCGAAGTGACGGCTTTGAGTTCATGCAATATGGGTCTTCCCAGTATTGCGTTGAAGTTGAATGGCAGGTCGACTACCACGAAATCGACCAAAATTCTTCTATGGCAGGGGACCTCGTCCAGTTCTACAATGAGGACAATCTGCCCTTTCGCTTCAATAGGATCTCCGGAAAATCCTTGCAACCTTTTGTGGTATGGCTGGAGGTAGAGCTCTGAGATTTCTAGCTGCCTCAGAGTTCGATTATATAATATGTTTATCGAACTCTAGTTGTCCGCAAGAGTACGATGCACCTATACCCCTGCAACGGGCATGGTGATTACCAAAGCATCACTTTGAGAGCAGGACTCCTTGGGAATCTCCCTTTGAAAATCCAAACCATTCAGAATCAGGTGTTGAGTTCCTAACTTCGTAGTTCTACCATATACATGCACCTCGAGCTTGCATTATGAGACAACATTTTGATATATGGATAATATTCCTCTTCTGACTATTTGCCTTTTCGTTATTTGAAATTAGTTATTCAGGTTTGGATTCATCCCAATTTCGGATTCACTACCACATCTCATAGATCTTGTCTTTTTTTCGCTGGACAGAAGGAACAGATCTTTCCTACATCATATTGTCGTTTGCATTGCACTCGTTTTTTCCTTGAGGGAACCTACAGAACACGCCAATCTACACCAAGCAGATCTCTCAAAAAATATTTTGCATTTGTTTCACTTGCAATTTACCAAATGGTGGTTAGGGTTCTCAAGTTAGAGTAGACGAGAAAGAGGGTGATCGACAGTAGGCTATGCTAATACTCTAGAAAATTGTTTTTCAAGGCCATCATCTATTCAGGTGAGTAATGCGGCCTTCCATGAAATAATTTTTTCTTAAATTAAAAAACAAGTCCTCCAACTTACAGATTTATTATCTTTTTGAAGATTTTAGAAAAAAATACAAAAAAAAGGAAATCAGGTTGTTGATGTAGTAGAGATATTTGAAGGAACCGAGGCCTGTGTCGCACACAATTTCCACGAAATATATTAGCCTCATTGTGGTGCGAGAGGAAGGACGGAGTCAGTCTTCAAAGATACAACAGTTGAAAGCAGTCCCGGAGCACCTCATTGTTGCTTTGGGCGAACTATGAATGCTCACAGTTCTATCACTGGGCTATAACAAAAATCCTCCAAGCCACTAAGAGAAAGACTCTTGAAAACAAAGGGAGAAGATAGAAATTTTAAAGAGAGGTAAAAGCTCTTGATGGTTTGATATGTGGAACAAGGAGGAGAACTCCGCCTTTTATAGTACTATGATGAGGAGGTTCTAATTTTCTAATAATTTTGCATTAGCACACAACATGTAACAATAGCTATTACGGCTTTGTATCCACCAGTTCAATTGAAAAATTGACTAGATAATTGAAAACAATATGAATTTATTTTGACAATTTTTAATTCACTTTGATTAAATTTTTATTTTTCAGCAAAATAAATTTTGTTAAGTCTAGCCAAGTGTTGGGATTTACTTTCTTGTTCCAACTCAATGCCAAGCTTTTTTTTTTCCAAATTTTCTTTATTTGATTCCTTATGAAAGAAAATTTTGATATATTGATAATGTCCCTCTTCTGACTATTCCCCTTTTTTTATCTCAAATTAGTTATTTAGGTATTGACTCATCCCGATTTCGTATTCACTACCACAACTCATAGATGTCTTTTCCTTTGCTAGATAGAAGGATCGTGATCTTTCCTACGTCAAATTGACATTTGAAGTGGCACTCAATTTTTCCTTGAAGAAACCTGCAGAACATGCCAATCTCCACCAAGAAGGTTGAGAACAAAATATTTTGCGTTAGTTTCATTCGAAATTTAACAAATGGTGGTTATGGTTCTAAAGTTAGAGTAGATGACAAAGAGGGGTGATCGACAGTACGCTACGCCAATACTCTAGTCCAATTTATTCATGGAATTATAGAAAATTGTTTTTCAAGCCCAACATCTATTCATGTGAGTAAGCGGCCGTCGATGAATTAAATTTTTTCTTAAATCAAAGAACAAGTCCTCCAACATACAGATTTATTATTTGTTTGAAGATGTTATAGATTTTTTTTTTAAAAAAATGGAATACTACTTCTAATTACAGTAACGAAAACAAACACAATACGAAAATGTGGAACAATAAAGTAGAGGAAATCAAGTTGTTGATGTAGTAGAGGTATTTGGAGGAACCAAGGCCGGTGCCGCACACAATTTCGAAGAAAAATATATTAGCTTTGCCGTGGTGCGAGAGGAAGGATTGAGTCGGTCTCCCAAGATACAACTGTTGAAAGCAGTCCTGGAGCAATTCGTTGTTGCTTTGAATGAACTGTGAATGCTCACAGTTCTATCACTGGGCTATAAGAAAAATCCTCCATGCATCTAGGAGCGAGACTGTTGAAAACAATGGGAGAAGATCGAAATTTTAAAGAGGTTAGCTCTTGAATTTTTGGTATGTGGAACAAGGAGAACACCTCCTTTTGCTACTCCTACGATGAGGAGGTTCCAATTTTCTAGTAATTTTGCATTAGCACACAACATGTGCTATATGGCTTTGTAACCACCAATTCAATTGAAAAATTGACTAGCTAATTAAAACTATTGAATATGTTTTGATAATTTTTGATTCACTTTGTTTTTACTTTTATTTTTTTCAGCAAAATCAATTCTGTTGAGTCTAGCCTAGTTTTGGAATGTACTTTCTTGTTCCAACTCAATCTTCCGTTTTTTCCAAATAGTCTATATTTGATTCCTTACGAGATAACATTTTGATATATGGATAATGTTCCTCTTCTGACTATTCCCCCTTTCGTTATCTGAAATAATTTTTTCCAGATTTGACTCATCTCGATTTCGCACAAACCACAACTCGTAGATCTTGTGTTTTCATATTGACGTTTGGATTGGCACTCGATTTTTCCTTGAGGGAACCTGCAGAAAAAGCCAATCTCCACCAAGCAGATTGAGAACATGTAATATATGGCTTTGTAACCACTAATTCAATTTTAAAATCACTGTCTAACCTTTATATTTTAGAAAAAATCATTTATGTTGAGTCTAGCCTAGTTTTGGTATGAACGAAACTGTTCCAACTCAATCTTGAAGTTCTTTCGAAATTGCCTTTATTTGATTCCTTAAAACATAATATTTTGATCTATGGATAATGTCCCTCTTGTAGTCATTCATCCTTTCGTTATTTGAAATAGGTTATTCAGGTCCAACTCATCCCAATTTCGTATTCACTGACACAACTCATAGATCTTGTCTTTTCCGTGGTTGGACAGTGAGACCGTGATCGAAATTTCCCATGTGATATTGACGTTTGGAGTTGCACTTGTTTTTTCCTCAAGGAAACCTGCAGAACATGCCAATCCACCAAACAGAACGAGAACAAAATATTTTGAATTAGTTAAACTCGCAATTTACCGAATGGTGATTATGGTTCAAAAGTTATAGAGACGAGAAAGAGGGAGATCGACAGTAAGCTGCGCTTATAATCTAGGCCATGTTATTCATGGAAATATAGAAAATTAATTTTTGAGGTCATCGTCTAATCAGGTGAGTAATGTGGTCTTCGAAGAATTATTTTTTTTTCCTTAAACTAAAGAACAAGTCCTCCAACTTATAGATTTATTATCATTTTGAATATGGTAGAAAACGCACAAAACAAGCACAATGTTAAAAAGAGCAACAATAAATTAGAGGAAATCGGGTTGTTGATGTAGTAGTGGTTTTAGAAGGAACCGAGACCTGTGTCTCCCACGATTCTCACAAAATATTCGCCCCACTGTGGTGCGAGAGGATAGAAGGAGCCTGTCTCTCAAGGTACAACTGTCGAAAGCGTGCTTTTGGCAAACTGAGAATGCTCACACTTCTATCACTGGGCTATAACAAAAAATTCACCGACCTACTAAGAGCAAGTCTCTTGAAAACAAAGGGAAAAAATTGATATTTGCAGAGAGGAGAAAACTCTAGAACTTTTAGTATGTTTCAACAAGGAGGAAAACACCTCCTTTTTGTAGTAGTACTACGGTGAGGAGGTTCCAATTTTCTAGTAATTTTGCAATAAAATGTAACGATAGCCATTATGGCTTTGTAACCACCAATTCATTTGAAAAATTGACTAAATAATTGACACATATTGAATAGTTTTTGCAATATTTAATTCACTTCGTTTTAACTTTTATTTTTCAACAAAATCAAATTTTTTTTTTTGCGTCTAGCCGCTATGTGGGGATGTACTTTCCTTGTTCCAACTCAATCCTGAGCTTTTTTTTTTCCAAATTGTCTTTATTTGGCTCCCTGCGGGAGAACATTTTGATAGATGGATAATGTCCCTCTTCTTATTACTCGCCCGTTCGTTATCTGAAATCCGTTATTCAGGTTCTGACTCACCCCGATTTCGTATCCACCGCCACAACTTGTAGATCTAATCTTTTCCTTGGTTGGACAAAGGGACGGTGATCTTTCCTACAAGTAGGCTATGCTAATACTCTTGTCCAAGTTTTTCGTGGAAATATAGAAATTTATTTTTCAAGGCCATCGTATATTATTCAGGTGAGTAATGTGTTCCTTCATGAATTAAATTTTTTTCTTCCTTAAATTAAAGAACGAGTGCTCCAACTTACATCTAGATTTATGATGTACTTGAATTATACAGTAACACAAATGAACACAATGTCAAAAAGAGCAACAATAAAGAAGAGGAAATCGGGTTGTTGATGTCTATGTTTTAGAAGGAACTGAGAACTTATGTATGCCACGAGAGGAAGGGGGTTTAGGGGTAAAGAATCTGGTTTTGTGGAATAAGGCAGCTATGATGAAGCATATTTGGTACCTTCTCACAGATTCTTCTCTCTCGATTTGGTCTTCTTGGATACACACTTATTTGCTGAAGGGTAGGAGTTTTTGGGAGGTTAAATGCCCGAATGAGTGTTTTTGGACGTGGAGGAAGTTGCTTAGCCTTTGTATTTTGGTGAGAAATAAGCTCAAGTTCAAGGTTGGTGATGGTCGTGCTATCTCCTTATGGCATGACCATTGGCATCCTTTAGGCCCTTTACATGGTTTATTTGGAGATAGCATTATTTATGATTCGGGGTTGGGAAAGGATGCCAAGGTGGCTGCCATTGTTGATGGGATGAGTTGGAGATGGCCACTAGGTTTATCTATTAACTGGTTGGAGGTGATTCATGCCACTCCCCCTACTTTCATCCCTAATCCAACTGTTTCGGATGTTATGCAATGGGTTGGGGCGCCGAACGGGCATTTCACTATTGGCTTAGCTTGGGAGTCTCTTCAGCATAGGAGGGAGGCGGTTCCGTGGCATAAACTTGTTTGGTTTGGTAAGCATATTCCTCGTCATGCTTTCATTATGTGGCTCTTTCTTTGTAATGGAGTTAATACTCAAAGCAAGCTTTGGAGGCTTGGTTTGATTGAGGAAATTAAATGTCTTCTTAGTGGGAGTGATCAAGAAGATGCAGCTCACCTCCTTTTTACTTGCCCATATTCGAAGTGGATCTGGAGGCAAGTTTGTAGTAAATGTAACATACCTATCATTCACTGTCCTTGGGAGGAGCTCGTAGGTTGGATGGCACAACGATTTGGCACTGATTCATTTCGAAATTCAGTCATTAAAACCATGTTTGCAGCCATGGTCTACTACATTTGGCGAGAGAGAAATTCTCGTTTCTTTGATCACTCGTCTAGGCACGCTAGCTTGGTTTTCAATGATATTATGTTTGCAGTTTTTTTCTTAGTTTAATACACTTTGTAATGTGGATCCCATTATGGAAAATAAGTGTATTCAACGATCTTTGGGTTTGGACGTTGGAATTTTTTTCTTGTACTACCTAGGGGGATAGTCTTCTAGTTTTTTGTCGTTGTTTTGTCTATGTAGGGGGGCTGTCCTCCGCATAGTTTCTATGGTCTGGGGTATGCCCCTGTGCTTTTGTACATGATTTACTTTTAGTTATAATCCACTTACCTTAACCAAAAAAAGGGAACTGAGAACTGTGTCTCACACGATTTTCTTATTCGCCCTACTGTGGTACGAGAGGAAAAAAGTCTGTCAAGGTACAGCAGTTGAATGCAGTTCAGGAGCACCTCTCGTTGCTTTTGGCGAACGGAGAATACTAACACTTCTCTCACCGGGCTATAACAAGAATTCACCAAGCTACTAAGAACAAGACTCTTGAAAACAAATGGAGAAGATAAATATTTAAAGAAAGGTGAAAGCTCTAGAATTTTTGTGTGTTGGACAAGGTGGAGAACACTTCCTTTTATAGTACTAGGACGAGGAGGTTCCAATTTTCTAGTAATTTCGTATTAGCACACAACATGTTACAATATATGGCTTTGTAACCACCAATTCAATTTTAAAATGGACTAGATAATTGAAACCTATTGAAATTGTTTTTGCCATTTTCAATTCACTTTGTCTAGCCCTTATATTTTAGCAAAAAAAAAAAAAAAAAAATCATTTATGTTGAGTCTAGCCTAGTTTTGGTATGAACTTTCCTGTTCCAACTCAATCTTGAAGTTCTTTCGAAATTGCCTTTTTTTGATTCCTTACAACATAATATTTTGATATATGGGTAATGTCCCTCCTCTTATTTAGTGTTGCTCTTTTTGACACTGTGTTCGTTTTCATTACAGCATAATTTAAGTACTGCATATATCTAGATGTAAGTTGGACCACTCGTTCTTTAATTTAAGGAAAAAAAAAAATTAATTCATGAAGGAACACATTACTCACCTGAATAATAGACGGCGGCCTTGAAAAATAAATTTCTACTACATTTGGTGAGAGAGAAATTCCCGTTTCTTTGATCACTCGTGTAGGCACGCTAGCTTGGTTTTCAATGATATTATGTTTGCAGTTTTTGTAAATTTAATACACTTTTTAATGTGGATCCGACTATGGAAAATAAGTGGATTCAACGCTCTTTGGGTTTGGACATTGGAATTTTTTCTTGTACTACCTAGAGGGATAGTCTTCTAGTTTTTTGTCGTTGTTTTGTCTATGTAGGGGGGCCTGTCCTCCGCATAGTTTCTATGGTCTGGGGTATGCCCCAGTGCTTTTGTACATGATATACTTTTGGTTATGATCCACTTACCTTAACCAAAAAAAAAAAAAAATGTCCCTCTTGTAGTCATTCATCCTTTCGTTATTTGAAATAGGTTATTCAGGTTTGGACTTATCCATATTTCGTATTCATTGCCACAACTCATAGATCTTGTCTTTTCCGTGGTTGGACAGTGGGACCGTGATCGAAATTTCCCATGAGACATCGACGTTTGGAGTTGCACTTGTTTTTTCCTCGATGCAGAACATGCCAATCTCCACCAAACGGAGCGAGAACCAAATATTTTGCATTAGTTTCGCTCGTAATTTATCAAATGGTGTTTATGGTTCTGAAGTTATAGTAGACGAGAAAGAGGGAGATCGACAGTAAACTACGCGGATATACTTTAGGCCAAGTTATTCATGGAAATATAGAAAATTATTTTTTGAGGTCATCGTCTAATCAGGTGAGTAACGTGGACTTCCATGAATTATTTTTTCCTTAAATTAAAGAACAAGTCCTCCAACTTAAAGATTTATTATCATTTCGGAGATGGTAGACAATGAAAAAAAAATTAATACTACTTGAATTATACACTAACGAAAACAAGCACAATGTTAAAAAGAGCAACAATAAATTAGAGGAAATTGATTTGTTCATGTAGTAGCTGTATTCGAAGGAATCGAGACCTGTGTCTCACACGATTCTCTCAAAATATATTCGCCCCACTGTGGGGAGAGAGGACAGAAGGAGTCTGTCTCTGAAGGTACAACAGTCGAAAGCGTGCTTTTGGCGAACTGAGAATTCTCCCAGTTCAATCACCGGGCTACAACAAAAAATTCACCGACCTACTAAGAGCAAGTCTCTTGAAAACAAAGGGAAAAGAGAGATATGTGAAGAGAGGAGAAAGCTCTAGAACTTTTGGTATGTTTCCACGAGGAGGAAAACACCTCCTTTTGTAGTAGTACTACAGTGAGGAGGTTCAAATTTTCTAATAATTTTGCAATAGCACAATAGCCATTATGGCTTTGTAACCACCAATTTCATTTGTAAAATTGACTAGCAAATTGACACATATTGAATAGTTTTTGCAATATTGAATTAACTTCGTTTTTCCTTTTATTTTTCAACAAAATAAATTTTTTTGCGTCTAGCCGCTACGTGGGGATGTACTTTCCTTCTTCCAACTCAATCCTGAGCTTTTTTTCCAAATTGTCTTTAATTGGTTCCCTACGGGAGAACATTTTGATAGATGGATAGTGTCCCTCTTCTTATTACTCACCCGTTCATTATCTAAAATCCGTTATTTAGGTTCTGACTCACCCCGATTTCGTATCCACCGCCACAACTCGTAGATCTAATCTTTTCCTTGGTTGGACAGAAGGACCGTGATCTTTCTTACAAGTTGGCTATGCTAATACTATTGTCCAAGTTTTACGTGGAAATACAGAAATTTATTTTTCAAGGCCACCGTCTTTACTCTGGTGAGTAATGTGTTCCTTCATGAATTAGTTTTTTTTTTCTTCCTTTAAATTAAAGGACGAGTGCTCCAACTTACATCTAGATATATGCAGTACTTGAATTATGCAGTAACGAAAACGAACACAATGTCAAAAAGAGCAACAATAAATAAGAGGAAATCGGGTTGTTGATGTCTATGTATTAGAAGGATCTGAGAACTATGCCTCAAACAATTTTCTTATTCGCCCCGCTGTGGTACGAGAGGACAGAAGTATGTCAGGGTACAGCAGTTGAATGCTGTTCAGTAGCACCTCCCGTTGCTTTTGGCGAACAGAGAATACTAACACTTCTCTCACCGGGCTATAACAAGAATTCACCAAGCTACTAAGAGCAAGACTCTTGAAAACAAATGGAGAAGATAAATATTTAAAGAGAGGTGAAAGCTCTAGAATTTTTGTATGTTGGACAGGGTGGAGAACACATCCTTTTATAGTACTAGGGTGAGGAGGTTCCAATTTTCTAGTAATTTCGCATTAGCACACAACATGTTACAATATATGGCTTTGTAACCACCAATTCAATTTTAAAATGGACTAGATAATTGAAACCTATTGAATTTCTTTTTGCAATTTTTAATTCACTTCGTCTAGCCCTTATATTTCAGAAAAAAAAAAGTCATTTATGTTGAGTTTAGCCTATTTTGGTATGAACATTCCTGTTCCAACTCAATCTTGAAGTTCTTTCGAAATTGCCTTTATTTGATTTCTTACGACATAATATTTTGATATATGGGTAATGTCCCTCTTGTAGTCATTCATCCTTTCGTTATTTGAAATAGGTTATTCAGGTTTGGACTCATCCATATTTCATATTCACTGCCACAACTCATAGATCTTGTCTTTTTCGTGGTTGGACAGTGGGACCGTGATCGAAATTTCCCATGTGACATCGACGTTTGGAGTTGCACTTGTTTTTTCCTCGATGCAGAACATGCCAGTCTCCACCAAACGGAAAGAGAACAAAATTTTTGCATTAGTTTCACTCGTAATTTACTGAATGGTAATTATGGTTCTTAAGTTATAGTAGACGAGAAAGAGGGAGATCGATAGCAAGCTATGCGCTTATACTCTAGGCCATGTTATTCACGAAAATATAGAAAATTATTTTTTGAGGTCATCGTCTAATCAGGTGAGTAACGTGGTCTTCCATGAATTATTTTTTCCTTAAATTAAAGAACAAGTCCTCCAACTTACAGATTTATTATCATTTCGGAGATGGTAGAAAACGCACAAAAAAGGAATACTACTTGAATTATACGGTAACGAAAACAAGCACAATGTTAAAAAGAGCAACATAAATTAGAGGAAATCGAGTTGTTCATGTAGTAGCTGTATTAGAAGGAACCGAGACCTGTGTCTCACACGATTCTCTCAAAATATATTCGCCCGACTACGGTGAGGAGGTTCCAATTTTCTTGCAATTTTGCAATAACATGTAACGATAGCCATTATGGCTTTGTAGCCACCAATTCATTTCAAAAATTGACTAGATATTTGACACATATTGAATAGTTTTTGCAATATTTAATTCACTTCGTTTTTACTTTTATTTTTCAACAAAATCAATATTTTTGCGTCTAGCCGCTACGTGGATGTACTTTCAAGTTCAAACTCAATCCTGAGCGTTTTTCCAAATTGTCGTTATTTGGTTCCCTGCGGGTGAACATTCTGATAGATGGACAATGTAATAACTCACCCGTTCGTTATCTGAAATCTGTTATTCAGGTTCTGACTCACCCCGATTTCGTATCCACCGCCACAACTCGTAGATCTAATCTTTTCCTTGGTTGGACAGAAGGACCGTGATCTTTCCTACAAGTAGGCTATGCTAATACTCTTGGCAACAATAAATAAGTGGATATCGGGTTGTTGATGTCTATGTATTAGAAGGAACGAAAAACTGTTTCTCACACGATTTTCTTATTCGCCCCACTGTGGTACGAGAGGACTGTCTGCCAAAGTACAACAGTTGAATGCAGTTCAGGAGCACCTCTTTTTGTTTTTGGCGAACGGAGAATACTAACACTTCTCTCCTCGGGCTATAACAAGAATTCACCAAGCTACTTAGAAAAAGACTCTTGAAAACAAATGGAGAAGATAAATATTTAAAGAGAGGTGAAAGCTCTAGAATTTTTGTATGTTGGACATGGTGGAGAACACCTCCTTTTATCGTACTAGGAGGAGGAGGCTCCGATTTTCTAGTAATTTTGCATTAGCACAGAACAATTTACAATATATGGCTTTGTATCCACCAATTCAATTTTAAAATTGACTAGATAATTGAAACCTATTGAATCTGTTTTTGCAATTTTTAATTTACTTCGTCTAGCCCTTGTATTTCAGAAAAAAAAAAAAAAAGTCATTTACGTTGAGTCTAGCCTAGTTTTGCTATGAACTTTCCTGTTCCAACTCAATCTTGAAGTTCTTTTGAAATTGCCTCTATTTGATTCCTTACGACATAATATTTTGTTATATGGGTAATGTCCCTCTTGTAGTCAATCATCCTCTCGTTATTTGAAATAGGTTATTCACAAAAAGGCTCATCTATATTTCGTATTCACTGCCACAACTCATAGATCTTGTCTTTTCCGTGGTTGGACAATGATCGAAATTTCCCATGTGACATCGACGTTTGGAGTTGCACTTGTTTTTTCCTCGATGCAGAACATGCCAGTCTCCACCAAACGGAAAGAGAACAAAATTTTTGCATTAGTTTCACTCGTAATGTACCGAATGGTAATTTTGGTTCTTAAGTTATAGTAGACGAGAAAGAGGGAGATCGATAGCAAGCTACGCGCTTATACTCTAGGCCATGTTATTCACGGAAATATAGAAAATTATTTTTTGAGGTCATCGTCTAATCAGGTGAGTAACGTGGTCTTCCATGAATTATTTTTTCCTTAAATTAAAGAACAAGTCCTCCAACTTACAGATTTATTATCATTTCGGAGATGGTAGAAAACGCACAAAAAAGGAACACTACTTGAATTATACGGTAACGAAAACAAGCACAATGTTAAAAAGAGCAACATAAATTAGAGGAAATCGAGTTGTTCATGTAGTAGCTGTATTAGAAGGAACCGAGACCTGTGTCTCACACGATTCTCTCAAAATATATTCGCCCGACTATGGGGCGAGAGGACGGAAGGAGTCTGTCTCTCAAGGTACAACAGTCGAAAGCGTGCTTTTGGCGAATTGAGAATGCTCCAACTTCTACCACCGGGCTACAACAAAAAATTCACCGACCTACTAAGAGCAAGTCTCTTGAAAACAATGGGAAAAGACAGAAATTTGAAGAGAGGAGAAAGCTCTTGAACTTTTGGTATGTTTCCACAAGCAGGAAAACACCTCCTTTTATAGTAAGTAGTACTACGGTGAGGAGTTTCCAATTTTCTAGCAATTTTGCAATAACATGTAACGATAGCCATTATGGCTTTGTAGCCACCAATTCATTTCAAAAACTGACTAGATAATTGACACATATTGAATAGTTTTTGCAATATTTAATTCACTTCGTTTTTACTTTTATTTTTCAACAAAATCAATTTTTCTGCGTTTAGCCGCTACGTGGGGTTGTACTTTCAAGTTCCAACTCAATCCTGAGCTTTTTTCCAAATTGTCGTTATTTGGTTCCGTGCGGGTGAACATTCTGATAGATGGACAATGTAATAACTCACCCGTTCGTTATCTGAAATCTGTTATTCAGGTTCTGACTCACCCCGATTTCGTATCCACCGCCACAACTCGTAGATCTAATCTTTTCCTTGGTTGGACAGAAGGACCGTGATCTTTCCTACAAGTAGGCTATGCTAATACTCTTGGCAACAATAAATAAGTGGATATCGGGTTGTTGATGTCTATGTATTAGAAGGAACGAAAAACTGTTTCTCACACGATTTTCTTATTCGCCCCACTGTGGTACGAGAGGACTGTCTGCCAAAGTACAACAGTTGAATGCAGTTCAGGAGCACCTCTTTTTGTTTTTGGCGAACGGAGAATACTAACACTTCTCTCCTCGGGCTATAACAAGAATTCACCAAGCTACTTAGAAAAAGACTCTTGAAAACAAATGGAGAAGATAAATATTTAAAGAGAGGTGAAAGCTCTAGAATTTTTGTATGTTGGACATGGTGGAGAACACCTCCTTTTATCGTACTAGGAGGAGGAGGCTCCGATTTTCTAGTAATTTTGCATTAGCACAGAACAATTTACAATATATGGCTTTGTATCCACCAATTCAATTTTAAAATTGACTAGATAATTGAAACCTATTGAATCTGTTTTTTGCAATTTTTAATTTACTTCGTCTAGCCCTTGTATTTCAGAAAAAAAAAAAAAAAAAAAGTCATTTACGTTGAGTCTAGCCTAGTTTTGCTATGAACTTTCCTGTTCCAACTCAATCTTGAAGTTCTTTCGAAATTGCCTCTATTTGATTCCTTACGACTTAATATTTTGTTATATGGGTAATGTCCCTCTTGTAGTCAATCATCCTCTCGTTATTTGAAATAGGTTATTCACATAAAGGCTCATCTATATTTCGTATTCACTGCCACAACTCATAGATCTTGTCTTTTCCGTGGTTGGACAGTGGGACGATGATCGAAATTTCCCATGTGACATCGACGTTTGGAGTTGCACTTGTTTTTTCCTCGATGCAGAACATGCCAGTCTCCACCAAACGGAAAGAGAACAAAATTTTTGCATTAGTTTCACTCGTAATTTACCGAATGGTAATTATGGTTCTTAAGTTATAGTAGACGAGAAAGAGGGAGATCGATAGCAAGCTACGCGCTTATACTCTAGGCCATGTTATTCACGGAAATATAGAAAATTATTTTTTGAGGTCATCGTCTAATCAGGTGAGTAACGTGGTCTTCCATGAATTATTTTTTCCTTAAATTAAAGAACAAGTCCTCCAACTTACAGATTTATTATCATTTCGGAGATGGTAGAAAACGCACAAAAAAGGAACACTACTTGAATTATACGGTAACGAAAACAAGCACAATGTTAAAAAGAGCAACATAAATTAGAGGAAATCGAGTTGTTCATGTAGTAGCTGTATTAGAAGGAACCGAGACCTGTGTCTCACACGATTCTCTCAAAATATATTCGCCCGACTATGGGGCGAGAGGACGGAAGGAGTCTGTCTCTCAAGGTACAACAGTCGAAAGCGTGCTTTTGGCGAATTGAGAATGCTCCAACTTCTACCACCGGGCTACAACAAAAAATTCACACCGACCTACTAAGAGCAAGTCTCTTGAAAACAATGGGAAAAGACAGAAATTTGAAGAGAGGAGAAAGCTCTTGAACTTTTGGTATGTTTCCACAAGCAGGAAAACACCTCCTTTTATAGTAAGTAGTACTACGGTGAGGAGTTTCCAATTTTCTAGCAATTTTGCAATAACATGTAACGATAGCCATTATGGCTTTGTAGCCACCAATTCATTTCAAAAACTGACTAGATAATTGACACATATTGAATAGTTTTTGCAATATTTAATTCACTTCGTTTTTACTTTTATTTTTCAACAAAATCAATTTTTTCTGCGTTTAGCCGCTACGTGGGGTTGTACTTTCAAGTTCCAACTCAATCCTGAGCTTTTTTCCAAATTGTCGTTATTTGGTTCCGTGCGGGTGAACATTCTGATAGATGGACAATGTAATAACTCACCCGTTCGTTATCTGAAATCTGTTATTCAGGTTCTGACTCACCCCGATTTCGTATCCACCGCCACAACTCGTAGATCTAATCTTTTCCTTGGTTGGACAGAAGGACCGTGATCTTTCCTACAAGTAGGCTATGCTAATACTCTTGGCAACAATAAATAAGTGGATATCGGGTTGTTGATGTCTATGTATTAGAAGGAACGAAAAACTGTTTCTCACACGATTTTCTTATTCGCCCCACTGTGGTACGAGAGGACTGTCTGCCAAAGTACAACAGTTGAATGCAGTTCAGGAGCACCTCTTTTTGTTTTGGCGAACGGAGAATACTAACACTTCTCTCCTCGGGCTATAACAAGAATTCACCAAGCTACTTAGAAAAAGACTCTTGAAAACAAATGGAGAAGATAAATATTTAAAGAGAGGTGAAAGCTCTAGAATTTTTGTATGTTGGACATGGTGGAGAACACCTCCTTTTATCGTACTAGGAGGGAGGAGGCTCCGATTTTCTAGTAATTTTGCATTAGCACAGAACAATTTACAATATATGGCTTTGTATCCACCAATTCAATTTTAAAATTGACTAGATAATTGAAACCTATTGAATCTGTTTTTTTTGCAATTTTTAATTTACTTCGTCTAGCCCTTGTATTTCAGAAAAAAAAAAAAAAAAAAAAGTCATTTACGTTGAGTCTAGCCTAGTTTTGCTATGAACTTTCCTGTTCCAACTCAATCTTGAAGTTCTTTCGAAATTGCCTCTATTTGATTCCTTACGACTTAATATTTTGTTATATGGGTAATGTCCCTCTTGTAGTCAATCATCCTCTCGTTATTTGAAATAGGTTATTCACATAAAGGCTCATCTATATTTCGTATTCACTGCCACAACTCATAGATCTTGTCTTTTCCGTGGTTGGACAGTGGGACGATGATCGAAATTTCCCATGTGACATCGACGTTTGGAGTTGCACTTGTTTTTTCCTCGATGCAGAACATGCCAGTCTCCACCAAACGGAAAGAGAACAAAATTTTTGCATTAGTTTCACTCGTAATTTACCGAATGGTAATTATGGTTCTTAAGTTATAGTAGACGAGAAAGAGGGAGATCGATAGCAAGCTACGCGCTTATACTCTAGGCCATGTTATTCACGGAAATATAGAAAATTATTTTTTGAGGTCATCGTCTAATCAGGTGAGTAACGTGGTCTTCCATGAATTATTTTTTCCTTAAATTAAAGAACAAGTCCTCCAACTTACAGATTTATTATCATTTCGGAGATGGTAGAAAACGCACAAAAAAGGAACACTACTTGAATTATACGGTAACGAAAACAAGCACAATGTTAAAAAGAGCAACATAAATTAGAGGAAATCGAGTTGTTCATGTAGTAGCTGTATTAGAAGGAACCGAGACCTGTGTCTCACACGATTCTCTCAAAATATATTCGCCCGACTATGGGGCGAGAGGACGGAAGGAGTCTGTCTCTCAAGGTACAACAGTCGAAAGCGTGCTTTTGGCGAATTGAGAATGCTCCAACTTCTACCACCGGGCTACAACAAAAAATTCACCGACCTACTAAGAGCAAGTCTCTTGAAAACAATGGGAAAAGACAGAAATTTGAAGAGAGGAGAAAGCTCTTGAACTTTTGGTATGTTTCCACAAGCAGGAAAACACCTCCTTTTATAGTAAGTAGTACTACGGTGAGGAGTTTCCAATTTTCTAGCAATTTTGCAATAACATGTAACGATAGCCATTATGGCTTTGTAGCCACCAATTCATTTCAAAAACTGACTAGATAATTGACACATATTGAATAGTTTTTGCAATATTTAATTAACTTCGTTTTTACTTTTATTTTTCAACCAAATCAATTTTTCTGCGTTTAGCCGCTACGTGGGGTTGTACTTTCAAGTTCCAACTCAATCCTGAGCTTTTTTCCAAATTGTCGTTATTTGGTTCCGTGCGGGTGAACATTCTGATAGATGGACAATGTAATAACTCACCCGTTCGTTATCTGAAATCTGTTATTCAGGTTCTGACTCACCCCGATTTCGTATCCACCGCCACAACTCGTAGATCTAATCTTTTCCTTGGTTGGACAGAAGGACCGTGATCTTTCCTACAAGTAGGCTATGCTAATACTCTTGGCAACAATAAATAAGTGGATATCGGGTTGTTGATGTCTATGTATTAGAAGGAACGAAAAACTGTTTCTCACACGATTTTCTTATTCGCCCCACTGTGGTACGAGAGGACTGTCTGCCAAAGTACAACAGTTGAATGCAGTTCAGGAGCACCTCTTTTTGTTTTTGGCGAACGGAGAATACTAACACTTCTCTCCTCGGGCTATAACAAGAATTCACCAAGCTACTTAGAAAAAGACTCTTGAAAACAAATGGAGAAGATAAATATTTAAAGAGAGGTGAAAGCTCTAGAATTTTTTGTATGTTGGACATGGTGGAGAACACCTCCTTTTATCGTACTAGGAGGAGGAGGCTCCGATTTTCTAGTAATTTTGCATTAGCACAGAACAATTTACAATATATGGCTTTGTATCCACCAATTCAATTTTAAAATTGACTAGATAATTGAAACCTATTGAATCTGTTTTTTGCAATTTTTAATTTACTTCGTCTAGCCCTTGTATTTCAGAAAAAAAAAAAAAAAAAAAGTCATTTACGTTGAGTCTAGCCTAGTTTTGCTATGAACTTTCCTGTTCCAACTCAATCTTGAAGTTCTTTCGAAATTGCCTCTATTTGATTCCTTACGACTTAATATTTTGTTATATGGGTAATGTCCCTCTTGTAGTCAATCATCCTCTCGTTATTTGAAATAGGTTATTCACATAAAGGCTCATCTATATTTCGTATTCACTGCCACAACTCATAGATCTTGTCTTTTCCGTGGTTGGACAGTGGGACGATGATCGAAATTTCCCATGTGACATCGACGTTTGGAGTTGCACTTGTTTTTTCCTCGATGCAGAACATGCCAGTCTCCACCAAACGGAAAGAGAACAAAATTTTTGCATTAGTTTCACTCGTAATTTACCGAATGGTAATTATGGTTCTTAAGTTATAGTAGACGAGAAAGAGGGAGATCGATAGCAAGCTACGCGCTTATACTCTAGGCCATGTTATTCACGGAAATATAGAAAAAATATTTTTTTGAGGTCATCGTCTAATCAGGTGAGTAACGTGGTCTTCCATGAATTATTTTTTCCTTAAATTAAAGAACAAGTCCTCCAACTTACAGATTTATTATCATTTCGGAGATGGTAGAAAACGCACAAAAAAGGAACACTACTTGAATTATACGGTAACGAAAACAAGCACAATGTTAAAAAGAGCAACATAAATTAGAGGAAATCGAGTTGTTCATGTAGTAGCTGTATTAGAAGGAACCGAGACCTGTGTCTCACACGATTCTCTCAAAATATATTCGCCCGACTATGGGGCGAGAGGACGGAAGGAGTCTGTCTCTCAAGGTACAACAGTCGAAAGCGTGCTTTTGGCGAATTGAGAATGCTCCAACTTCTACCACCGGGCTACAACAAAAAATTCACCGACCTACTAAGAGCAAGTCTCTTGAAAACAATGGGAAAAGACAGAAATTTGAAGAGAGGAGAAAGCTCTTGAACTTTTGGTATGTTTCCACAAGCAGGAAAACACCTCCTTTTATAGTAAGTAGTACTACGGTGAGGAGTTTCCAATTTTCTAGCAATTTTGCAATAACATGTAACGATAGCCATTATGGCTTTGTAGCCACCAATTCATTTCAAAAACTGACTAGATAATTGACACATATTGAATAGTTTTTGCAATATTTAATTCACTTCGTTTTTTACTTTTATTTTTCAACAAAATCAATTTTTCTGCGTTTAGCCGCTACGTGGGGTTGTACTTTCAAGTTCCAACTCAATCCTGAGCTTTTTTCCAAATTGTCGTTATTTTGGTTCCGTGCGGGTGAACATTCTGATAGATGGACAATGTAATAACTCACCCGTTCGTTATCTGAAATCTGTTATTCAGGTTCTGACTCACCCCGATTTCGTATCCACCGCCACAACTCGTAGATCTAATCTTTTCCTTGGTTGGACAGAAGGACCGTGATCTTTCCTACAAGTAGGCTATGCTAATACTCTTGGCAACAATAAATAAGTGGATATCGGGTTGTTGATGTCTATGTATTAGAAGGAACGAAAAACTGTTTCTCACACGATTTTCTTATTCGCCCCACTGTGGTACGAGAGGACTGTCTGCCAAAGTACAACAGTTGAATGCAGTTCAGGAGCACCTCTTTTTGTTTTTGGCGAACGGAGAATACTAACACTTCTCTCCTCGGGCTATAACAAGAATTCACCAAGCTACTTAGAAAAAGACTCTTGAAAACAAATGGAGAAGATAAATATTTAAAGAGAGGTGAAAGCTCTAGAATTTTTGTATGTTGGACATGGTGGAGAACACCTCCTTTTATCGTACTAGGAGGAGGAGGCTCCGATTTTCTAGTAATTTTGCATTAGCACAGAACAATTTACAATATATGGCTTTGTATCCACCAATTCAATTTTAAAATTGACTAGATAATTGAAACCTATTGAATCTGTTTTTTTTGCAATTTTTAATTTACTTCGTCTAGCCCTTGTATTTCAGAAAAAAAAAAAAAAAAAAAAAGTCATTTACGTTGAGTCTAGCCTAGTTTTGCTATGAACTTTCCTGTTCCAACTCAATCTTGAAGTTCTTTCGAAATTGCCTCTATTTGATTCCTTACGACTTAATATTTTGTTATATGGGTAATGTCCCTCTTGTAGTCAATCATCCTCTCGTTATTTGAAATAGGTTATTCACATAAAGGCTCATCTATATTTCGTATTCACTGCCACAACTCATAGATCTTGTCTTTTCCGTGGTTGGACAGTGGGACGATGATCGAAATTTCCCATGTGACATCGACGTTTGGAGTTGCACTTGTTTTTTCCTCGATGCAGAACATGCCAGTCTCCACCAAACGGAAAGAGAACAAAATTTTTGCATTAGTTTCACTCGTAATTTACCGAATGGTAATTATGGTTCTTAAGTTATAGTAGACGAGAAAGAGGGAGATCGATAGCAAGCTACGCGCTTATACTCTAGGCCATGTTATTCACGGAAATATAGAAAATTATTTTTTTGAGGTCATCGTCTAATCAGGTGAGTAACGTGGTCTTCCATGAATTATTTTTTCCTTAAATTAAAGAACAAGTCCTCCAACTTACAGATTTATTATCATTTCGGAGATGGTAGAAAACGCACAAAAAAGGAACACTACTTGAATTATACGGTAACGAAAACAAGCACAATGTTAAAAAGAGCAACATAAATTAGAGGAAATCGAGTTGTTCATGTAGTAGCTGTATTAGAAGGAACCGAGACCTGTGTCTCACACGATTCTCTCAAAATATATTCGCCCGACTATGGGGCGAGAGGACGGAAGGAGTCTGTCTCTCAAGGTACAACAGTCGAAAGCGTGCTTTTGGCGAATTGAGAATGCTCCAACTTCTACCACCGGGGGCTACAACAAAAAATTCACCGACCTACTAAGAGCAAGTCTCTTGAAAACAATGGGAAAAGACAGAAATTTGAAGAGAGGAGAAAGCTCTTGAACTTTTGGTATGTTTCCACAAGCAGGAAAACACCTCCTTTTATAGTAAGTAGTACTACGGTGAGGAGTTTCCAATTTTCTAGCAATTTTGCAATAACATGTAACGATAGCCATTATGGCTTTGTAGCCACCAATTCATTTCAAAAACTGACTAGATAATTGACACATATTGAATAGTTTTTGCAATATTTAATTAACTTCGTTTTTACTTTTATTTTTCAACCAAATCAATTTTTCTGCGTTTAGCCGCTACGTGGGGTTGTACTTTCAAGTTCCAACTCAATCCTGAGCTTTTTTCCAAATTGTCGTTATTTGGTTCCGTGCGGGTGAACATTCTGATAGATGGACAATGTAATAACTCACCCGTTCGTTATCTGAAATCTGTTATTCAGGTTCTGACTCACCCCGATTTCGTATCCACCGCCACAACTCGTAGATCTAATCTTTTCCTTGGTTGGACAGAAGGACCGTGATCTTTCCTACAAGTAGGCTATGCTAATACTCTTGGCAACAATAAATAAGTGGATATCGGGGTTGTTGATGTCTATGTATTAGAAGGAACGAAAAACTGTTTCTCACACGATTTTCTTATTCGCCCCACTGTGGTACGAGAGGACTGTCTGCCAAAGTACAACAGTTGAATGCAGTTCAGGAGCACCTCTTTTTGTTTTTGGCGAACGGAGAATACTAACACTTCTCTCCTCGGGCTATAACAAGAATTCACCAAGCTACTTAGAAAAAGACTCTTGAAAACAAATGGAGAAGATAAATATTTAAAGAGAGGTGAAAGCTCTAGAATTTTTGTATGTTGGACATGGTGGAGAACACCTCCTTTTTTATCGTACTAGGAGGAGGAGGCTCCGATTTTCTAGTAATTTTGCATTAGCACAGAACAATTTACAATATATGGCTTTGTATCCACCAATTCAATTTTAAAATTGACTAGATAATTGAAACCTATTGAATCTGTTTTTTGCAATTTTTAATTTACTTCGTCTAGCCCTTGTATTTCAGAAAAAAAAAAAAAAAAAAAAGTCATTTACGTTGAGTCTAGCCTAGTTTTGCTATGAACTTTCCTGTTCCAACTCAATCTTGAAGTTCTTTCGAAATTGCCTCTATTTGATTCCTTACGACTTAATATTTTGTTATATGGGTAATGTCCCTCTTGTAGTCAATCATCCTCTCGTTATTTGAAATAGGTTATTCACATAAAGGCTCATCTATATTTCGTATTCACTGCCACAACTCATAGATCTTGTCTTTTCCGTGGTTGGACAGTGGGACGATGATCGAAATTTCCCATGTGACATCGACGTTTGGAGTTGCACTTGTTTTTTCCTCGATGCAGAACATGCCAGTCTCCACCAAACGGAAAGAGAACAAAATTTTTGCATTAGTTTCACTCGTAATTTACCGAATGGTAATTATGGTTCTTAAGTTATAGTAGACGAGAAAGAGGGAGATCGATAGCAAGCTACGCGCTTATACTCTAGGCCATGTTATTCACGGAAATATAGAAAATTATTTTTTGAGGTCATCGTCTAATCAGGTGAGTAACGTGGTCTTCCATGAATTATTTTTTCCTTAAATTAAAGAACAAGTCCTCCAACTTACAGATTTATTATCATTTCGGAGATGGTAGAAAACGCACAAAAAAGGAACACTACTTGAATTATACGGTAACGAAAACAAGCACAATGTTAAAAAGAGCAACATAAATTAGAGGAAATCGAGTTGTTCATGTAGTAGCTGTATTAGAAGGAACCGAGACCTGTGTCTCACACGATTCTCTCAAAATATATTCGCCCGACTATGGGGCGAGAGGACGGAAGGAGTCTGTCTCTCAAGGTACAACAGTCGAAAGCGTGCTTTTGGCGAATTGAGAATGCTCCAACTTCTACCACCGGGCTACAACAAAAAATTCACCGACCTACTAAGAGCAAGTCTCTTGAAAACAATGGGAAAAGACAGAAATTTGAAGAGAGGAGAAAGCTCTTGAACTTTTGGTATGTTTCCACAAGCAGGAAAACACCTCCTTTTATAGTAAGTAGTACTACGGTGAGGAGTTTCCAATTTTCTAGCAATTTTGCAATAACATGTAACGATAGCCATTATGGCTTTGTAGCCACCAATTCATTTCAAAAACTGACTAGATAATTGACACATATTGAATAGTTTTTGCAATATTTAATTAACTTCGTTTTTACTTTTATTTTTCAACCAAATCAATTTTTCTGCGTTTAGCCGCTACGTGGGGTTGTACTTTCAAGTTCCAACTCAATCCTGAGCTTTTTTTCCAAATTGTCGTTATTTGGTTCCGTGCGGGTGAACATTCTGATAGATGGACAATGTAATAACTCACCCGTTCGTTATCTGAAATCTGTTATTCAGGTTCTGACTCACCCCGATTTCGTATCCACCGCCACAACTCGTAGATCTAATCTTTTCCTTGGTTGGACAGAAGGACCGTGATCTTTCCTACAAGTAGGCTATGCTAATACTCTTGGCAACAATAAATAAGTGGATATCGGGTTGTTGATGTCTATGTATTAGAAGGAACGAAAAAACTGTTTCTCACACGATTTTCTTATTCGCCCCACTGTGGTACGAGAGGACTGTCTGCCAAAGTACAACAGTTGAATGCAGTTCAGGAGCACCTCTTTTTGTTTTTGGCGAACGGAGAATACTAACACTTCTCTCCTCGGGCTATAACAAGAATTCACCAAGCTACTTAGAAAAAGACTCTTGAAAACAAATGGAGAAGATAAATATTTAAAGAGAGGTGAAAGCTCTAGAATTTTTGTATGTTGGACATGGTGGAGAACACCTCCTTTTATCGTACTAGGAGGAGGAGGCTCCGATTTTCTAGTAATTTTGCATTAGCACAGAACAATTTACAATATATGGCTTTGTATCCACCAATTCAATTTTAAAATTGACTAGATAATTGAAACCTATTGAATCTGTTTTTGCAATTTTTAATTTACTTCGTCTAGCCCTTGTATTTCAGAAAAAAAAAAAAAAAAAAAAAGTCATTTACGTTGAGTCTAGCCTAGTTTTGCTATGAACTTTCCTGTTCCAACTCAATCTTGAAGTTCTTTCGAAATTGCCTCTATTTGATTCCTTACGACTTAATATTTTGTTATATGGGTAATGTCCCTCTTGTAGTCAATCATCCTCTCGTTATTTGAAATAGGTTATTCACATAAAGGCTCATCTATATTTCGTATTCACTGCCACAACTCATAGATCTTGTCTTTTCCGTGGTTGGACAGTGGGACGATGATCGAAATTTCCCATGTGACATCGACGTTTGGAGTTGCACTTGTTTTTTCCTCGATGCAGAACATGCCAGTCTCCACCAAACGGAAAGAGAACAAAATTTTTGCATTAGTTTCACTCGTAATTTACCGAATGGTAATTATGGTTCTTAAGTTATAGTAGACGAGAAAGAGGGAGATCGATAGCAAGCTACGCGCTTATACTCTAGGCCATGTTATTCACGGAAATATAGAAAATTATTTTTTGAGGTCATCGTCTAATCAGGTGAGTAACGTGGTCTTCCATGAATTATTTTTTCCTTAAATTAAAGAACAAGTCCTCCAACTTACAGATTTATTATCATTTCGGAGATGGTAGAAAAACGCACAAAAAAGGAACACTACTTGAATTATACGGTAACGAAAACAAGCACAATGTTAAAAAGAGCAACATAAATTAGAGGAAATCGAGTTGTTCATGTAGTAGCTGTATTAGAAGGAACCGAGACCTGTGTCTCACACGATTCTCTCAAAATATATTCGCCCGACTATGGGGCGAGAGGACGGAAGGAGTCTGTCTCTCAAGGTACAACAGTCGAAAGCGTGCTTTTGGCGAATTGAGAATGCTCCAACTTCTACCACCGGGCTACAACAAAAAAATTCACCGACCTACTAAGAGCAAGTCTCTTGAAAACAATGGGAAAAGACAGAAATTTGAAGAGAGGAGAAAGCTCTTGAACTTTTGGTATGTTTCCACAAGCAGGAAAACACCTCCTTTTATAGTAAGTAGTACTACGGTGAGGAGTTTCCAATTTTCTAGCAATTTTGCAATAACATGTAACGATAGCCATTATGGCTTTGTAGCCACCAATTCATTTCAAAAACTGACTAGATAATTGACACATATTGAATAGTTTTTGCAATATTTAATTCACTTCGTTTTTACTTTTATTTTTCAACAAAATCAATTTTTCTGCGTTTAGCCGCTACGTGGGGTTGTACTTTCAAGTTCCAACTCAATCCTGAGCTTTTTTCCAAATTGTCGTTATTTGGTTCCGTGCGGGTGAACATTCTGATAGATGGACAATGTAATAACTCACCCGTTCGTTATCTGAAATCTGTTATTCAGGTTCTGACTCACCCCGATTTCGTATCCACCGCCACAACTCGTAGATCTAATCTTTTCCTTGGTTGGACAGAAGGACCGTGATCTTTCCTACAAGTAGGCTATGCTAATACTCTTGGCAACAATAAATAAGAGGAAATCGGGTTGTTGATGTCTATGTATTAGAAGGAGCGGAGAACTGTTTCTCACACGATTTTCTTATTCGCCCCACTGTGGTACGAGAGGACTGTCTGCCAAAGTACAACAGTTGAATGCAGTTCAGGAGCACCTCTTTTTGTTTTTGGCGAACGGAGAATACTAACACTTCTCTCCTCGGGCTATAACAAGAATTCACCAAGCTACTTAGAAAAAGACTCTTGAAAACAAATGGAGAAGATAAATATTTAAAGAGAGGTGAAAGCTCTAGAATTTTTGTATGTTGGACATGGTGGAGAACACCTCCTTTTATCGTACTAGGAGGAGGAGGCTCCGATTTTCTAGTAATTTTGCATTAGCACAGAACAATTTACAATATATGGCTTTGTATCCACCAATTCAATTTTAAAATTGACTAGATAATTGAAACCTATTGAATCTGTTTTTGCAATTTTTAATTTACTTCGTCTAGCCCTTGTATTTCAGAAAAAAAAAAAAAAAAAAAAAGTCATTTACGTTGAGTCTAGCCTAGTTTTGCTATGAACTTTCCTGTTCCAACTCAATCTTGAAGTTCTTTCGAAATTGCCTCTATTTGATTCCTTACGACTTAATATTTTGTTATATGGGTAATGTCCCTCTTGTAGTCAATCATCCTCTCGTTATTTGAAATAGGTTATTCACATAAAGGCTCATCTATATTTCGTATTCACTGCCACAACTCATAGATCTTGTCTTTTCCGTGGTTGGACAGTGGGACGATGATCGAAATTTCCCATGTGACATCGACGTTTGGAGTTGCACTTGTTTTTTCCTCGATGCAGAACATGCCAGTCTCCACCAAACGGAAAGAGAACAAAATTTTTGCATTAGTTTCACTCGTAATTTACCGAATGGTAATTATGGTTCTTAAGTTATAGTAGACGAGAAAGAGGGAGATCGATAGCAAGCTACGCGCTTATACTCTAGGCCATGTTATTCACGGAAATATAGAAAATTATTTTTTGAGGTCATCGTCTAATCAGGTGAGTAACGTGGTCTTCCATGAATTATTTTTTCCTTAAATTAAAGAACAAGTCCTCCAACTTACAGATTTATTATCATTTCGGAGATGGTAGAAAACGCACAAAAAAGGAACACTACTTGAATTATACGGTAACGAAAACAAGCACAATGTTAAAAAGAGCAACATAAATTAGAGGAAATCGAGTTGTTCATGTAGTAGCTGTATTAGAAGGAACCGAGACCTGTGTCTCACACGATTCTCTCAAAATATATTCGCCCGACTATGGGGCGAGAGGACGGAAGGAGTCTGTCTCTCAAGGTACAACAGTCGAAAGCGTGCTTTTGGCGAATTGAGAATGCTCCAACTTCTACCACCGGGCTACAACAAAAAATTCACCGACCTACTAAGAGCAAGTCTCTTGAAAACAATGGGAAAAGACAGAAATTTGAAGAGAGGAGAAAGCTCTTGAACTTTTGGTATGTTTCCACAAGCAGGAAAACACCTCCTTTTTATAGTAAGTAGTACTACGGTGAGGAGTTTCCAATTTTCTAGCAATTTTGCAATAACATGTAACGATAGCCATTATGGCTTTGTAGCCACCAATTCATTTCAAAAACTGACTAGATAATTGACACATATTGAATAGTTTTTGCAATATTTAATTCACTTCGTTTTTACTTTTATTTTTCAACAAAATCAATTTTTCTGCGTTTAGCCGCTACGTGGGGTTGTACTTTCAAGTTCCAACTCAATCCTGAGCTTTTTTCCAAATTGTCGTTATTTGGTTCCGTGCGGGTGAACATTCTGATAGATGGACAATGTAATAACTCACCCGTTCGTTATCTGAAATCTGTTATTCAGGTTCTGACTCACCCCGATTTCGTATCCACCGCCACAACTCGTAGATCTAATCTTTTCCTTGGTTGGACAGAAGGACCGTGATCTTTCCTACAAGTAGGCTATGCTAATACTCTTGGCAACAATAAATAAGAGGAAATCGGGTTGTTGATGTCTATGTATTAGAAGGAGCGGAGAACTGTGTCTCACACGATTTTCTTATTCGCCTCACTGTGGTACGAGAGGACAGAAGTCTGCTAAGGTTCAGCAGTTGAATGCAGTTCAAGAGGTGGGATATTTTCTCTCTGTCACATCTCCAATGGAGCTTAAACCCGTCACCTTGAGTCATACGCCCCATGAGACCAGAGAATACCTCTATAGCAAGAACAAATAAATAAGGGGACATTGGGTCACCTTGACCTTCCCTCTCCCACTCTTGAAAAAACCATGACCCCATTGATGGCCACAAAAAATTTCGGAGTTGAGATACATTCCGACACCCAAGAAATCATTTTCTCCGGGAATCCAACAATCCGCAAAATCTCCAATATGAAATCCCATCGCACTGTATCATAAGCTTTCATAAGATCAAATTTGAGAGCACATCTTGGAGCTCCCTTATTCTGATGATAATTCCTCAAAAGTTCTTTCGAGAGAAGGATATTATCACTAATACGCCTTCCTTCCACAAAGCAGTTTTTTGAGGACCAACATTACCAAGCAGCACTTTTTTGATTCGATTAGCAAGTATCTTAGCAATGCATTTAAATATTGTATTACAACAAGAAATGGGATGGTAGTCCTTAACCTGAGTGGGATTAGGAACCTTTGGCACAAGAGCAATCGAGGTAGCATTTACCTCCTTAAGAAGCCGACCAGAGTGGAAAAAAGATCGAATGGCCGCAAGAACATCATCACCCACGATACTCCAAGCCCTCTTAAAGAAAGCAACATTAAAGCCATCCGGTCCCGGCGCCTTATTATCTTTCAAGGCAAAAATAACCACTTTAATCTCCCCGTTCGATACCTCCTTGCCAAGTTCACACCCTTGTGCTTCGGAAATGCACGAAGGTAGAGCATGCTCCATAGCCTCCAAGTCGAGGGGAGACTCACGAGCTGGTCTAGATAGAAGCGTGGAGAAAAATTCCACAAAAGTGTCATTTACTGCGCCTGGTTCCTCCATCCTACTCCCATCCTCCTTACAAATAGATACAATCTTACTTTTGCTATGATGATGCTTCATGGACTTAAAGAAAAATCTGGAGTTTTGAACTCCTAGTTTGAGCCATTGGATACGAGATTTTTGCTTGAAAAAAACTCTCCTCATCTCTACTCAAAGTAGCATATGTCTTTACCGCCTCCACTTCCGCCTCAATAAGTCTCACATTTAATGGATTTTGGTGAACCAAGGCTTGAATCTCATCCATCTTTGCCTTAGCAGCCCCCACACGAGAAGGTAGATGAGAGAACACTTCCTTATTAATCCTTTTAAGTTCAATCTTCAAGTTCTTCATCTTTGAACACAATCTATACATAGGTGTTCCAGTAATTAAATCGGACCAAACCCTATCAACCAAAGGTATGAAATCAAGATGCTCTCCCCAATAATCAAAGTATTTAAAAAGAGTGCGCTTAATAGGAAGCGCCCCAAGTTTGACAACAATAGGGGAATGATCCGAAATTCCAGAGGGAAGAAAATTAGCTTCAGATCCTGAAAAAAACCATCCCAATGTAGGTTAATAAGAGCTCTATCCAACTTTCGAAAGATAGGCTTGCCCCATCGTCGGTTACTCCAAGTAAAAAAAAAAAACCTCCGTATTGGAGGTCCTCCAACCCTGACTCAATCACGCAATCTTGAAGGTCTTGTTTCCAAGACGGCCAGCCATTCGAACCACCAAGACACTCATCTTGACGACGCACTGCATTAAAATCCCAAAGATACCAAGGAGAGTCGTCAAAATAATCTGCCTGCATCCGAATATCATTCCAAAGCGCCATTCTCCCGCTAGGTGTGTGTTACCCATACACAACGGTAACATAGCAGCTCGGCAAAGTCGATGAAAATTCCAAGTGACACTGCAAAGCATGATCCGAAGAACCAACAACTGTCACCTTCACCATGCCAGGGTCCCAACACACCCAAATACGACCCCTAGAACAATTTGCATAATTACCCTCAAACAACCAAAAGGCCTCAATAGACCGCCCAATCGCTGCACTATTTGTAACGCCCCAACCCCTAGTGGACCGGGACGCTACTAACTTTACTTAACTTAACCGATGGTTTAGTAACAAGTGTACATATCTTAGCGGAAGCTTAAATCTTAACAAACATTCTTTTCGAAGGATATTGAATTAAAAAAATTTATAACTTTCCAAAATAACGAAATACAATTTATTTGATGAAATCATGACTTGTTCAAGATACTCAAAAGAAATAACATAGCAAATAACATTTGAAACGTTAAAAACTTTAAATTTAAATCACTTGTTCACCGGGTTCCCATAGGCTTATTGCATCTCCTTCCATCTCTTCCATCATCCAACCCGGTGCATCAACATTTAATCTGTAGATCTAGAAACCCGTGAGTTGAAAACTCAATAGGCGTCATAGGTGCAATCGTGATTAAGCTAAGCATTTCATAACAATTAACATTAGAACTTCCATAAAACATGTCGTACCCGGAGGTACCATTTGACATGAAAATGTATGCCGTACCAACGGAACCATTTGACATGAAAGGTGCATGCCGAAACCAAGATACCATTTGACACACAACATTAACCTTTAAATGTATGCCTCACCGACGGAACCATTGACAAGAAAGCCCATTCTGAACCGACGATACCATTTGACACACAACATTAGCCTTTAACATAGAACATTACTTGCTAGAAATTATAACTTAAACACGTATAACAACTTTATGCACCTCTACCTACCTCGATTTGATGCTTGATGAACTTTGAAAAGAACTTTGAAAAACTTTGATGAACTTCAAAAACTTTGATGAAGTTTGGACGTTTGGACCTTCCTTTGTTGTTTGAAAACACCTTTTGAAATCACAAAAACCTTCTTGCAGAATATTTTTGCCCACACTTAAAACTTCTAGAAAAACACTTTGAAAACCACCTTCATTTTCTCTCCAAACTGAAAGTGCCTTTGGTGTGAAAAATCAAATGAGTGAAGAGGGTATTTATAGGTCAGGTTTGGGGTGGGTGAAAGGTTATATTAAATAGGGTAATTAAGTTGTGCAAGTAGTGGCCATTAATTCTCAAAAATTCGCGGGTTTCGGGTTTTTCGATTTTCCGGTCACACTGCACAGCCTACAGTATTTTTATCATAACGTTTTCTTCCGATATCCTATTGTGGTGATTCAAAGTGCGTTGGAAAGCTAACTCAAAAAGCTACAACTTTTATTCAGATATAATTTTCAAATTCGAATTATTTATATGTCGAAAATTTGTCTCAAAGGAGACTAAAAATATTTGAAGTATACTTTTAGCCATAAAATGAAATACTTTGCATTCCATCCAATTTTCATCAAATTGTTTTTAAGAAAAAAATTTATAAACATCATTTTACCTTTAAACATGTATTGGACTATCTTTTGGGCTTATATTTCCTTTATTGGGCCTAGCTTTATTTAAAAGATTTGGACCTCTACATCCCTCCTCCCTTATATAAATTTCGTCCACGAAATTTACCTTACAATTGGGCAAGGAGTGCGGAATACTTGACTTTAACTTCTCCTTCCTTTGCGTAGCTTCTTCCATTCGTGATTATTCCACTGTATCTTAGCCAGTTGAATCTCTTTATTTCTTAGCTTATGCACTTTTCGATCCAGTATCTTAAATCCTTTTGTACTTCTAGGTTTTGATAACTTATCACATTATTAGGATCGTGTACGTATTTCTTTATCATTGATACATGGAACACATTGTGTACCGCTGACAATTCAGGTGGCAAAGCTAATCGGTAAGCCACGTTCCCAACCTTATCAAGTATACCGGGGTCGTAGCTTGCCTTTCTTTCCAAATCTAAGTATACCTTCCACATGAAACTCTAAATCATTTCTTCTCGTGTCAGCATAGCTCTTCTGCCGATCCTGTGCTGCCTTTATCCTTGCTCGGATCTGATCGATCGCTTCAACTGTCCTTTCAACTATTTCTGGTTCCAAAATTCTCTTCTCCCCGACTTTGTCCCAATGAACAGGGGATCTACATCTTCTTCCGTAGAGAGCTTCATACGGTGCCATTCCAATAGTTGCTTGAAAACTATTGTTATACGCAAATTCTACTAGGGGTAAGTATGACTCCCAACTACCACCTAGATCCAAAACACATGCTCTCAACATGTCCTCTAAAGTCTGGATGGTCCTTTCAGACTGTCCGTCAGACTGCGGGTGATATGCTGTATTGAAATTCAGCTTCGTTCCCATAGCTGCTTGTAGGCTTTTCCAGAATTTAGATGTAAACCTGGGGTCTCTATCAGGTACACCATGTATCCTTACTATTTCTTTTATGTACAATTATGCCAACTGGTCCATACTGAAAGTCATTTTCATTGGAAGAAAATGAGCTGCCTTCGTCAATCTGTCTACTATAACCTATATAGCATTGTGTCCTTTAGCTGACTTTGGAAATCCAACCACAAAATCCATTGTGATGTTTTCCCATTTCCATTCAGGTATCTCTAAAGGATTCAGCAATCCTGCTTGTCTTTGGTGTTCCACTTAACCTATTGACATAGTATGCATTTATGCACGTACAGTCTGATACTCCTTTTCATATTTCTCCACCAGAATGTATCTCGGAGGTCTCGATACATTTTCGTACCACCGGGATGTACAGTGTACAGGGTGGAATCAGCTTCTTTTAATATCTCGTTCCTCAAATCCTCATTCTTAGGCACACAGATTCTTCCTTTAAACATTAGTGCTTGGTCTGCGGCTATTCCAAAATCTTTCCTCTTATCTGTTCCAACTTCTTCCTTGATCTTCATCAAGAACAGGTCCTTACAGCTTCTATAATTCGCTCTCGAAGAGTAGGTCGAATTGTCAAAGCTGCTAATCTCCCTGTGACTTATCTTGGTGTAGTAACCACCTCAATCTTCAATCTTTCCAAGTCCTTGTCTAACTCCATTTGACAAGTGAGTAATGACGTCAACTGTCCCGTCAATTTCCTACTCAAGGCGTCGGCCACCACATTTGCCTTACCTGGATGGTAGTGAATGGTACAGTCGTAATCATTCACTAACTCTAACCATCATCTCTGTCTCATGTTTAGTTCATTCTGTGTGAAGAAATATTTTAAGCTCTTATGATCCGTATAAATTTCACACTTACTTCCATACAAGTAGTGTCGCCATATTTTCAATACGTGTACTACCGCCGCAAGCTCTAAATCATGCGTCGGGTAGTTCTGCTCATGCTTCTTCAATTGCCTTGAAGCGTAGGCAGTATCCTTTCCATTCTGCATCAGTACACATTCTAGCCCTTGCTTGGACGCATCACTGTGTATAACAAACCCTTCTGTTCCGTCAGGTATTATTAACACAGGCGCAGATATGAGCCTCTGCTTAAGTTCTTGAAAACTCTTCTCACAGATATCCGTCCATTGAAATTTGACTCTCTTTCTTGTAAGCTGCGTCATTGGGCCAGCTATCTTGAAAAATCTTTCAATAAACCTTCGATAATACCCGGCCAATCCTAGAAAACTCCGTACTTCACCAGCATTAGTCGGAGCCTTCCAGTTAGTTACTGCTTCCACTTTTGCTGGATCTACTTCAATTCCTTGGGCCGTGACTACATGTCCAAGAAATCCAACTCGTTCAAGCCAGAATTCACACTTCTTGAATTTGGCATAAAGTTTCTCCTTGCATAGCACCTCTAGGGCTACTCTTAGATGCTCTTCATGTTTCTCCTTACTCTTGGAGTATATCAAAATGCCGTCAATAAAGACTATGGTAAATTGATCTAAATGCTGATGAAATACTCGATTCATCAGATCCATGAATACCGCTAGTGCATTGGTTAATCCAAATGGCATCACCGTAAACTCGTAGTGTCCATAACGAGTCCTGAAAGCTGTCTTAGGTATATCCTCTGTCTTCACTTTTAATTGATGGTACCCAGATCGTAAATCGATTTTGGAAAATACCTTGTCTCCTTTCAGTTGATCTAACAGATCCTCAATTCTTGGGAGTGGGTACTTATTCTTGATGGTTAATCGATTCAACTCCCTGTAATCGATACATATCCTCATGCTTCCATCTTTCTTCTTCACGAACAACACTGGCACACCCCATGGAGATACGCTTGTTCGTACGAATCCCATATCAAGGAGTTCCTGTATTTACTTCCTTAACTCTTGTAGTTCCTTCGGAACCATTCTATATTGGGCTTTCAACATTGGTGCCGCTCCAGGAATTAGCTCTATGGTGAATTCCACTTGCCTATCTAGTGGAATACCAGATAGCTCTTCTGGAAATACATCTCCGAACTCCCGTACTACTAGTACGTCCTCAATCTTTTCTGTCTCCTGTTTCTCTCCTAGGATATTTACCAAATATCCTTGACAAGCTCATTTTCTCAACATCTTCTCAGCTTGTAAAACCGATACTAGTCGAATAAAAGGTTTCTTCTTGATTCCAAAGAAGGAAAATGGTTCCTCTCCTGGTTTCTGAAATAATACTTCCCTTTCCTTACATTGGATGGTGGCATTATTACTACCCTACCAATCCATGCCTAGTATTACATCGAAGTCATTCATCTCTATTATGTATAAGTCTGCTTCCATAGATTTTTCCTCAACTTCAATACTAACAGATTTGGCTAACTTATCAGTAATCAAAGGGTTACCTGTAGGTATACTAACTTCTAATATATCTTCCGATTTATCACAGGTAATACAAGACTTAGCCATAAAAATCATCGATGCAAAGGAGTGCGTAGCTCCTGAATCAAACAGTACATAAGCAGGCATATTGGCTATCAATAGAGTACCTGCTATGACGTTCGAGCTCTCCTCTGCCTCTTTCTGAATCAGTGCAAAAACTCGTGCTTTCCCCTTATGATCTTGATCCTTGCGACATCATCTTTTTTCGGTGCAGACATGGGACAATCCCTGATGATATGTCAGGGCTTCCCGCATCGGTAACAAACATTCTTCCCTTGCAGACATTCGCCACGATGCGTCCTTCCACACTTAGCACATGGCGCAATGACCGGTACTATGCTCTTATTGTTGGCTCCGCCATTAGCCCTCTTGTTCTGCCACTTGCTTTTTCCTTTATCTTGCTTTTTCCTAAACTGCCCTTTATCCTGTCGGTTGTCCAATTGAACCGATTTCTCCACATTGGCCTTTTGATACCAGATTGCATGAGCTCGTTCCAACATTCCACAGCTTAACGTGAAATCGTGGGACATAAGGATCATACTCATGTCCGAGTTCAGCCCTTGCTCGAACCGTCGGACTTTCTTTGCCTCTGTGTCCACCAGGTGTGGAGCATGCCTCAAAAGCTGGTCGAACTTTCGCTCATAGTCCGTCAAGGTCATACTTCCTTGTTTGAGCTGGAGAAACTCACCTTCCTTGAAATCCCTTAGAGATTGGGGAAAGTACTTATCCATCACTTCCTCCTTGAACTGTTCCCATGTTAGCGCCAATTGTTGCTCCAGAGTCCTAGTTCGAGACATTGATTCCCCCCAGTGACTTGCATCACCGGAGAACATGAACTCAGTGCACTGGACCTTCTGAGCGTCCGTGCATCCTAACAATCGAAATATTCTCTCCAACTTGCGAAGCCACTCCTCGGCTGCAAGTGGATCAGTTGCTCCATTGAAAGTAGGGGGCTTGTGTCTTCGAAATTGCTCGACCACTGAAGCATGGGTTTGAAGAACATTAGTAGCTGGTGCTATGGGTTGAACTTGTTTCGGGTTCTGTCTGCCTTGGTCTTGAACTGCTTGGAGGAGATCTCTTATCAGGTTGTTTTAGTTGGCTCGCGACATTTTCCTACGGATAAGATGTAAGGTTTCTTATTAACTTCTTTTTTTGTAAGGAAGAAAGATAAGATCTTTATTTCTCATACTTCTTGAAATCACGATACATAATAGTTTGATAAACTTAGCATGAAAGAAGACATCATAAGGAAATGAGAATATCTAGATCTCTAATCCCTATGAGTTTTACGAAGCTTCCTTGGTGGAGTTTCATCTTCGGAAGAATCTTCCGCCTCAGGCCCGGACTCTATATCTATCACCACTTGTGGTTCTAGTTCAGGCTCCTGCTCCTCCTCAGGTTCCTCTTCAGGGTCTTTTTCCTCAGCCATAGGTTCTTCCTCAGGCTCCTCATGGATTACATCATCCCATAAATCTATCAGGGCATGGCAATATCTCTCAAACTCGAACATGTTTGGATTGCCTTCTAACATTTCATCTCTAACGACTCCCATATCTCCCCATTGAGGTGGGAGGGAACGTATGAGGTTATTTGTGGCTTCAATATGCATGATCTCCATACCGGCATTAACCGCCGTCATGCATCTCTCGTAGATGTCATGCACATGATCGCTAAGCGGTCGGTTAGGATCCGTTACATAGTTCTCATAAGCATGGATAGCAATTCTACTGTTTAAATCTGACATATAAGCCCTAGCTAACCATTCTGCCACATAGATGCCCAATTAGGCCTTTTATCACATAACATCATAACATACATTTCCTTTATGCCCATAACTTTAAGTTTTAACCCAAGTCCAATACATATCTTTGAAATAGCACATTTAACTTTACCATAAACATATACTTGAAAATGTGCCATAATTTATCAAAGCATCAAATCATAACTTTCATAAACATAACTTTAAACTTTGCACATACCAGGGCTGTAGGATGAGATTCGATGGATGAATGCAATATGCCATGGAATACCTTAAACATTCAAATTTTCTTTTTGTTTGAAAACATACTTGGTCTACAGAACCGGTTTACAAACCATTGCTCTGATACCACGCTGTAACGCCCCAACCCCTAGTGGATCGGGATGCTACTTACTTTACTTAACTTAACTGGTGGTTTAGTAACAAGTGTACATGTAATACCCCAAAATTTTATGCTCGTTAAATTAATTTGCTCACTTCTTTTTAGGATAGCAATTAAACTTTCAATATTCTACTGCCAAAATTATTAATGGTTGCCAATTTTACATTGGTCGATTTATTGGAAGTTTGCATTTTCGATTGATTAAAAGTTTACCAAGATTAGTTAATTCGGGGTTTAGAATAATTGTCAAAATTCTATATCTAGTTCATTAATATTTTCCCTTTGTTTCTTTCACTTTGTCGCCACCTTGTAGAGGATTAATGAACATAACTAATACATGGACATGTGGGAATACAAATTAAACCATTTCTTTCATTTTTATGTACACATGCAATATACATATAAAATTGCAGCTGGACGGCAGTTTAGCTAGGGATGAATTCAATTATGATTTAACTAATGCATGCATGGGGTGTTATTGTTGAACTAGTAGGAGGTGTCAAGCTATCTTTGTAGTAACATGCATGAGGTGGTTTAACCATGTAGGAGGTGTTTAATTGTGGCACAACCTAACCGTATGTGTTGAGATTAAGCTTATGATATACATGCAAGACTAATGACTAAGCTAAAACAAGTTGGAGGTGGAATGATGCCATGAAAGGAGGATTTATGCAAACACACGTGGCCTACCAATTTTATTAATTATCATTTGCATTGCTTTGCTTCTATTTATATATAACCAAGGGATGAGCAGCCTATATCTTTGCAAGACTAGAGTTTAGTTAGAGAGAAAAAACGTGCAAGAAGAAAGAAAAAAAAATATAGGAAAGGGAAAGGAAAAGAAGAGAAAAGGAAGCAAAGTCTAACACCCTCAATTCATCTATCAACCGAAGTTTCTTCAAGTGTTTCTGTAAGATACTTTCTTTGCTTAAGTGGTAGGATTTCATGGTAATATTTATGCTTAAGTTATGCATGAAAACCATAACATGAAAGATGTGGACAAGTCCACAAAGTTAGATATCTATGCCTTAGGACAAGTCTGAAGGGCACCGGCAAGCCGGAATGTGCAAGTATGTGTTTGTATGCTTTCTTTTGCATAGTATTAACATGTTAAATCCAAGCATGGTATCTTACTGAGTATCCTTTATACTCATAGTATCCTATACTAAATTTTCAGATCCATAGATGTGACGTTGGCGGAAGTCAGTCGGCGTAGTCGATGATGAGTTAAGGACAAGGTTACTTCGCATCGAAGTTTTGTTTTTGCATGTTTTGTTCGACTGCTTCATATATGTTTTTCTTATGGTATTGTATAAAAAAATGTATAAAACATGATGTAATATGGTACCGAAAGTAAATTATGTAATTATATCTTCCATGTTATGTTAAGAAACGTATTTTTAGACTTATTTTCTTGAATGACAAAAGAGGCAGAATCCGGGCAGATTCTAGGTCATTTTCAAAACGATATTTCCAACTCTATAGGCATCCGTTTGAGATTCTAAAAATACTGCTGCGTTCCTCTTCGAGTTGTCTAGATATGGGCGCAAGAATCACACAATTTGGATGTCTATGACCTGAGATATGAATTTTTAAACATTGAAGGGTCAATCTGGAATTTTCTGTGCAACACTACACTGTTTTCAATAAAACGTCCATACTATATGAACTCGGAAAATTTTCATGTTTTAACCTAGAAAACTGCTTGAAATTATCTTTCTAATGCCACAGATTTCATAGAAAACGGAGTTGGGATGAATTTTATAAAAATAGTTGAACTTACTGCCCTAACTTACCGTGGCTGCACCAAGTCCATTTTTATAAAGTATAATTTTTGTCGACATGCGCTTCTGCTGGCCATTATTTTTTTTATGAGAGATATTTTAAAAAAATTGAAAATAAGTTTCTAACATGTAATACATTTTTTTTTAAGAGCATTTACTTGTACCAAAGGCAGAACCTATTATGATTAGTACGTGGCCCTCGAAGTTAAGTTCGGGGTGTCTCAGTACATATCTTAGCGGTAGTTTAAATCTTAACAAACATTCTTTTTGAAGGATATTGAATTAAAACACTTTATAACTTTCCAAAATAATGAAATATAATTTATTTGATGAAATCATGACTTGTTCAAGATACTCAAAACAAATAACGTTGGAAATAACATTTGAAACGTTAAAAACTTTAAATTTAAATCACTTGTTCACGGGGTTCCCATAGGCTTATTGCATCTCCTTCCATCTCTTCTTTCATTCAATCCGGTGCATCAACATTTAATCTGTAGATCTAGAAACCCGTGAGTTGAAAACTCAATAGGCGTCATAGGTGCAATCGTGATTAAGCTAAGCATTTCATAACAATTAACATTAGAACTTCCATAAAACATGCCGTACCCGGAGATACCATTTGACATGAAAATGTATGCCGTACCAACAGAACCATTTGACATGAAAGGTGCATGTCGAACCGAAGATACCATTTGACACACAACATTAACCTTTAAATGTATGCCGCACCGACGGAACCATTTGACATGAAAGGCACATGCCAAACCGACGATACCATTTGACACACAACATTAGCCTTTAACATAGAACATTACTTGCTAGAAATTATAACTTAAACATGTATAACAACTTTATGCACCTCTACCTACCTCGATTTGATGCTTAATGAACTTTGAAAAGAACTTTCAAAAACTTTGATGAACTTCAAAAACTTTGACGAAGTTTGGACGTTTGGACCTTCCTTTGTTGTTTGAAAACACCTTTTAAAATCACAAAAAACCTTTCCTGCAGAATATTTTTGCCCACACTTAAAACTTCTGGAAAAACACTTTGAAAACCACCTTTATTTTCTCTCAACTTTGAAAGCAAATTGAAAGTGAAAAATCAAATGAGTGAAGAGGGTATTTATAGGTGAGGTTTGGGGTGGGTGAAAGGTTATATTAAATAGGGTAATTAAGTTGTGCAAGTAGTGGCCATTAATTCTCAAAAATTCGCGGGTTTCGGGTTTTTGGGTTTTCCAGTCGACACTGCACAGCCTACAGTATTTTTATCATAACGTTTTCTTACGATATCCGATTGAGGTGATTCAAATTGTGTTGGAAAGTTAACTCAAAGAGCTACAACTGTTATTCAAATATAAGTTTCAAATTCGAATGCTTTATATTTCGAAAATGGGTCTCAAAGGAGACTAAAAATATTTGAAGTATATTTTTAGCCATAAAATGAAATACTTTGCATTTTTTTTTTTGGTTAAGGTAAGTGGATTATAACCAAAAGTAAATCATGTACAAAAACACAGGGGCATACCCCAGACCATAGAAACTATGCGGAGCACAGGCCCCCCAACATAAACAAAACAACGACAAAAAGTTAGAAGACTATCCCTCTAGGTAGTACAAGAAAAAATTCCAACGTCCAAACCCAAAGAGCGTTGAATCCACTTATTTTCCATAGTGGGATCCACATTACAAAGTGTATTAAACTTAGAAAAAACTGCAAACATAATATCATTGAAAACCAAGCTAGCGTGCCTAGACGAGTGATCAAAGAAACGGAAATTTCTCTCTCGCCAAATGTAGTATACCATGGCTGCAAACATGGTTTTAATGACTGAATTTCGAAATGAATCAACCCCAAATTGTTGTGCCATCCAACCTACAAGCTCCTCCCAAGGACGGTGAATGATAGGTATGTTACATTTACTACAAAAGTGCCTCCAGATCCACTCCGAATATGGGCAAGTAAAAAAGAGGTGAGCTGCATCTTCTTGATCACTCCCACAAAGAAGACATTTAATTTCCTCAATCAAACCAAGCCTCCAAAGCTTGCTTTGAGTATTAACTCCATTACAAAGAAAGATCCACACAATGAAAGCATGACGAGGAATATGCTTACCAAACCAAACAAGTTTATTCCACGGAATCGCCTCCCTCCTATGCCGAAGAGACTCCCAAGCTAAGCCAATAGTAAAATGCCCGTTCGGTGCACCAACCCATTGCATAATATTCGAAACAGTTGGATTAGGGATGAAAGTAGGGGGAGTGGCGGGAATCACCTCCAACCAGTTAATAGATAAACCTAGTGGCCATCTCCAACTCATCCCATCAATAATGGCAGCCACATCGGCATCCTTTCCCAACCCCGAATCATAAATAAGGCGATCTCCAAATAAACCATGTAAAAAGCCTAAAGGATGCCAATGGTCATGCCATAAGGAGATAGCACGACCATTACCAATCTTGAACTTGAGCTTATTTCTCACCAAAATACGAAGGCTAAGCAGCTTCCTCCACGTCCAAGAACACTCATACAGGCATTTAACCTCCCAAAAACTCCTACCCTTCAGCAAATAAGTGTGTATCCAAGAAGACCAAATCGAGAGAGAAGAATCTGTGAGAAGGTACCAAATATGCTTTCATCATAGCTGCCTTATTCCACAAAACTAGATTCTTTACCCCTAAACCCCCTTCCTCTCATGGCATACATATGCTCTTCCAAGCCACCTTAGCACCACTATGAGTAAGAGCACATCCTTTCCATAGAAATGACCTAAGAGTGGTCTCCACCTTCTTAGTGACTGCCTTAGGGAGAATAAAGAGAGAAGACCAATACACTTGGATAGAGAAAAGAACAGACTTAATAAACTGGAGTCTCCCGGCGTAAGACAAAGCACGAGAGGTCCAACCTCTAGCCCTTGCCACAATACGCTCCACCAAGACATTACAATCTAAAGCTCTCAATTTAGTAGCAATGAGTGGAACGCCAAGATAACGAACCGGAAGTGAGCCCTCCCTATAACCAAGAGAACCGAGGATCAGGTCCTTAAGATGCACATCCACTCCACAAGCAAAAAGATTGCTCTTATCCGGATTAGGTGTCAACCCAGAAAGCTCCTCAAACTTATTGAGCACACCACCAATCAAGAGTACCGAATCAACTTCCGCCCTACTAAAAATCAATAAGTCATCCGCAAAGCAAAGGTGGGATATTTTCTCTTTGTCACATCTCCAATGGAACTTAAACCCGTCACCTTGAGTCATACGCCCCATGAGACTGAATACCTCCATAGCAAGAACAAATAAATAAGGGGACATCGGGTCACCTTGACGAAGACCTCTCCCACTCTTGAAAAAACCATGAAGCTTCCCATTGATGGCCAAAGAAAATTTTGGAGTTGAGATACATTCCGATACCCAAGATATCATTATCTCCGGGAATCCATCAATCCGCAAAACCTCCAATATGAAATCCCATCGCACCGTATCATATGCTTTCATAAGATCAACTTTGAGAGCACATCTTGGAGCTCCATTATTCCGATGATAATTCCTCAAAAGTTCTAGAGAGAGAAGGATATTATCACTAATACGCCTTCCTCCCACAAAAGCGGTTTGTTGAGAACCAACAATACCAGGCAGCACTTTTTTGATTCGGTTAGCAAGTATCTTAGCAATGCATTTATATATTGTATTACAACAAGAAATGGGATGGTAGTCCTTAACCTGAGTGGGATTAGGAACCTTAGGCACAAGAGCAATCGAGGTAGCATTTACCTCCTTAAGAAGCCGACTAGAGTGGAAAAAAGATCGAATGGCTGCAAGAACATTATCACCCACGATACTCCAAGCCCTCTTAAAGAAAGCAACATTAAAGCCATCCGAACCCGGCGCCTTATTAGCTTTCAAGGCAAAAAGAACCACTTTAATCTCCCCATATGATACCTCCTTGCCAAGTTCACACCCTTGTGCTTCGGAAATGCACGACGGTAGAGCATGCTCCATAGCCTCCAAGTCGAGGGGAGACTCACGAGCTGGTCTAGATAGAAGCGTGGAGAAAAATTCCACAAAAGTGTCCTTTACTGCGCCTGGTTCCTCCACCCTACTCCCATTCTCCTTAGAAATAGATACAATCTTACTTTTGCTATGATGATGCTTCATGGACTTAAAGAAAAATCTGGAGTTTTGATCTCCTAGTTTGAGCCACTGGATACGAGATTTTTGCTTGAAAAACTCTCCTCATCTCTACTCAAAGTAGCATATGTCTTTACCGCCTCCACTTCCGCCTCAATAAGTCTCACATTTAATGGATTTTGGTGAACCAAGGCTTGAATCTCCTCCATCTTTGCCTTAGCAGCCCCCACACGAGAAGGTAGATGAGAGAACACCTCCTTAAACCTTTTAAGTTCAATCTTCAAGTTCTTCATCTTTGAAGATAAACCTATACATAGGTGTACCAGCAATAAAACCTGACCAAACCCTATCAACCAAAGGCATGAAATCAGAATGCTCTCCCCAATAATCAAAGTATTTAAAAGGAGTGCGCTTAATGGGAAGCGCCCCAAGTTTGACAACAATGGGGAATGATCCGAAACTCCAGAGGGAAGAAAATTAGCTTCAGATCCTGAAAAAAACACCATCCCAATGTAGGTTAATAAGAGCTCTATCCAACTTTCGAAAGATAGGCTTCTCCCGTCGTCGGTTACTCCAAGTAAAAAAAACAACCTCCGTAATGGAGGTCCTCCAACCCTGACTCAATCACGCAATCTTGAAGGTCTTGTTTCCAAGATGGCCAGTCATTCGAACCACCAAGACACTTATCTTGACGACGCACTGCATTAAAATCCCCAAGAATCAACCAAGGAGAGTCATCAAAATTATCTGCATGCATCCGAATATCATTCCAAAGTGCCATTCTCCCACTAGGAGTGTGTTCCCCATACACAACGGTAACATAGCAGCTCGGCAAAGTCGATGAAAATTCCAAGTGACACTGCAAAGCATGATCCGAAGAACCAACAACTGTCACCTTCACCATGCTAGGGTCCCAACACACCCAAATACGACCCCTAGAACAATGAGCATAATTACCCTCAAACAACCAAGAGGCCTCAATAGACCGCCCAATCGCTGCACTATTCACCTCTAAGACCTTAGTCTCCACAAGGCCACAAAAACAAGGCTTCTGATTTTGTAACAAATTCCGAACCTCCCTATGTTTCATGGGGTCATTCAAACCCCTAACATTCCAACATCCAATGAACATTAAAAAAGATGGGGGAATGTGAGCACGTACCTTTATAGACGAACTCCACCGACCCCTTCTAGGGGAGTGGTGTTTCTTGCCCTTCCTTTTGCCCACCGAGCCCTTCTTCTTCTTCTTCTCTAGGGAATCAGTCACCTTTGCAGCTAAGGAATTAGGAGAAGATTGAAAAGAGGAGTCTGAATCATCCTCCTCACAACGCATATCCTCGGGTTCAGTACCACCCACATCCACATCCACAAGCAAAGAGTCCATCCTAGGATCCACCAGCCCACCCGGTTCCAAACTTATGTCATTCTCAGTTGGTTCATGAATAGCTAAAGGCTTGGAACTACTATCAAACACAACACGTTACAAGTCACTCTTAGTTATAGAGCTCTCCACCTCGGCAACCGAAACCTTCGTCCCTTTCATTTTTTGTTTGACATCAAACCAAGCTTCCTCAACATCCTCCTTCGTAACTATCTCTTTATTCACCTTAGTGACGTGCACCCATTTTTTGGACTGCTTAACGCCCACCTTTTGCTGACTTTGTTGCATACAATGACCTAAAGCATGACCAAAAACACCACACGAACTACATCTGATCGGGGTCCACTCAAACTCGGCATGCACAGTGATCCAATCACCGTTTGGACAGTACACGTCAAAGTCTTTAATCAGCTCCTCTGAAGCATCAATTTCCACACAAACTCTAGCAAAGCTAAGCCTCTTCTTTGAGAGTGTAATCTTATCTGCATAGAGAGGTTTACCCACAGCACTTGTTACAAAACTCAGCCCCTTAGGAGTCCAATATTCAAATGGGACATTCATAAGCCTTACCCAAACCGGCACCCTCTTAAACTCCTCTTTATCTAATTGCAGATTGGGCTGCCATTTCTTTAAGACAAGAGGGTGATTAACCATATGCCAAGGAGCACGATCAAGAATATTAGCCGCTTGATCAATGGTGTCAAATTTAAACAAAAACACTCCACGGTCAGTTGAAAGCACCTCCTTAAGCCCAATCCTTCCCCATAGCTTCAAGGCAATGGAGTTAACCACTGGATAAGGAAGCCTCTTCCCAATAAAATACCCAATTAAGGTCGACCCCCACTCTTCACACCCTTCCTCCACAACCACCATGGGAGGTCGGACCTTCACTCTCCCATCCTCCTTACTTGGTTGAAAGAGATGCAGATTAGACCCCGAACCTTCAGCCTCCTTCGAAATCCCATGCACAACAGAAGCAAAAGAGGACGAAATGTGGGCCTTAAGAGCCCTAGGATCCAAATTCGTATGGCCTCCATGAAGAGGTGATTGGGCTGGATTTTGAGGTTTAACTAAGCCCATTTTAGCGTTGAAATCACCCCTAGCCCGTGAGTCTATTGACCCAAGGGCTCCAGCGTAATCTGTATCCCTACCATTTAGATTTGAATCCAAATCAGCAGCCTTTAATGAATGTTCCAAGGAAGTAAAGTTTCCATGTTGAGCCTCCAACACATTAGGAGAATTAGAATAACCTTCCTTTGAGGGAAGTAGGAATCTAGGACCTCCATAATTAGCATGCACGAGCTGGCTAGGGTCAGAGAAACCCACACCCTTGTGCCGCCCAACACCACCCACATTTTCACCACCGCTCCTCGCCGTAGAACTAGCCTCCGTCGACGCCGCACAACCAGCCACCGTCTCTCCACCACCCAAAACAACAACACCACCCAAGGATTCCTCAATTATATCTAGATCAGTCAAGAAAGAATCCATTTTAGCAACGAAACCCGCTGGAACCAAGGCCGAATCCTCACCTTGACCAGAACCTCCTCCATTGATGACCAGCATCTCATTAAATGAATCAAGGGAACCTCTTTGTCTGGCCATTAATAAGAAAAAAAAAATAAAACTATTTTCCCAATTGGTTAACGAAACCAATCTGAAAAAGAACACAACCAGAAGAAAGAACAATGGAAATGATGATTATTTTAGTAAGGGATCAAGGAATAATCACCATAGGAAGAAGAGAAAAAAAAAGGGAGAAGAGAGCATTTTTCGTTTTTTAGCTGGGCACGGTTTATAATACTTTGCATTCCGTCCAATCTTCATCAAATTGTTTTTAAGAAAATACTTTATAAACATCATTTTAACTTTAAACATGTATTGGACTATCTTTTGGTCCTTATATTTCCTTTATTGGGCCTAATGTGAAGTTAATCACACAATTATGGGCCTAGTTTTATATAAAAGATTTGGGCCTCTACACTATTCACCTCTAAGACCTTAGTCTCCACAAGGCCACAAAAGCAAAGCTTCTGATTTTGTAACAAATTCCGAACCTCCCTATGTTTCATGGGGTCATTTAAAGATGGGGGAATGTGCTAATGCGAAATTACTAGAAAATTGGAACCTCCTCATCCTAGTACTATAAAAGGAGGTGTTCTCCACCTTGTCCAACTTACAAAAATTCTAGAGCTTTCACCTCTCTTTAAATATTTATCTTCTCCATTTGTTTTCAAGAGTCTTGCTCTCAGTAGCTTGGTGAATTCTTGTTATAGCCCGGTGAGAGAAGTGTTAGTATGGAGGTTCGCCAAAAGCAACGAGAGGTGCTCCTGAACTGCATTCAACTACTTTACCTTGACAGACTTATGTCCTCTCGTACCACAGTGTGACGAATAAGAAAATCGTGTGAGACACAGTTCTCAGTTCCTTCTAATACATAGATATCAACAACCCGATTTCCTATTATTTATTGTTGCTCTTTTTGACATTGTGTTCATTTTTGTTACATCATAATTCAAGTACTACATAAATCTAGATGTAATTTGGAGCACTCGTTCTTTAATTTAAGGAAAAAAAAATTAATTCATGAAGGAACGCATTACTCACCTGAATAATAGACGATGGCCTTGAAAAATAAATTTCTATATTTCCACGAAAAACTTGGACAACAGTATTAGCATAGCCTACTTGTAGGAAAGATCACGGTCCTTCTGTCCAACCAAGGAAAAGATGAGATCTACGAGTTGTGGCGGTGGATACGAAATCGGGGTGAGTCAGAACCTAAATAACGGATTTCAGATAACGAACGGGTGAGTAATAAGAAGAGGGACATTATCCATCTATCAAAATGTTCTCCTTTCAGGGAACCAAATAACGACAATTTGGAAAAAAGCCCAGGATTGAGTTGGAACAAGGAAAGTACATCCCCACGTAGCGGCTAGACGCAAAAAATTGATTTTGTTGAAAAATAAAAGTAAAAACGAAGTAAATTAAATATTGCAAAAACTATTCAATATGTGTAAATTATCTAGTCAATTTTTCAAATGAATTGGTGGTTACAAAGCCATAATGGCTATCGTTACATGTTATTGCAAAATTACTAGAAAATTGGAACCTCCTCACCGTGGTACAACTTACCATAAAAGTAGGTGTTTTCCTCATTGTGGAAACATACCAAAAGTTCTAGAGCTTTCTCCTCTCGTCAAATATCTGTCTTTTCCCTTTGTGTTCAAGAGACTTGCTCTTAGTAGGTCGGTGAATTTTTTGTTGTAGCCCGGTGATAGAAGTGGGAGCATTCTCAGCTCACCAAAAGCACGCTTTCGACTGTTGTGCCTTGAGAGACAGACTCCTTCTGTCCTCTCGCCCCACAGTGGGGCGAATATATTTCGAGAGAATCGTGTGAGACACAGGTCTCAGTTCCTTCTAATACAGCTACTACATCAATGACCCGATTTCCTCTAATTTATTGTTGATCTTTTTAACATTGTGCTTGTTTTCGTTTCTGTATAATTCAAGTAGTATTCCTTTTTTGGGCGTTTTCTACCATCTCCGAAATGATAATAAATCTGTAAGTTGGAGGACTTGTTCTTTAATTTAAGGAAAAAATAATTCATGGAAAACCACGTTACTCACCTGATTAGACGAAGACCTCAAAAAATAATTTTCTATATTTCCATGAATAACATGGCCTAGAGTATAAGCGCGTAGCTTACTGTCGATCTCATCTTTCTCGTCTAGTTATCTTCAGAACCATAATCACCATTCGATAAATTACGAGCGAAACTAATGCAAAATATTTTGTTCTCGTTTCGTTTGGTGGAGATTGGCATGTTCTGCGTCGAGAAAAAAACACGTGCAACACCAACCATCGATGTCACATGGGAAATTTCGATCACGGTCCCATTGTCCAACCACGGAAAAGACAAGATCTACGAGTTGTGGCAGTGAATACGAAATATGGATGAGTCCAAAGCTGAATAACCTATTTCAATTAACGAAAGGATGAATAGACATTACCCATATATCAAAATATTATATCGTAAGGAATCAAATAAAGGCAATTTCGACAGAACTTCAAGATTGAGTTAGAACAGGAAAGTTCATACCAACACTAGGTGCTAAACATAAATGACTTTTTTTCTGAAATATACGGGCTAGACAAAGTGAATCAAAAATTGCAAAAACAAATTCAATAGGTTTCAAGTCCTCCAACCTACAGATTTATTATCATTTCGGAGATGGTAGAAAACGCACAAAAAAGGAATACAACTTCAATTATACAGTAACGAAAACAATCACAATGTTAAAAAGAGCAACAATAAATTAGAGGAAATCGGGTTGTTGATGTAGTAGCCGTATTAGAAGGAACCGAGACCTGTATCTCACACGATTCTCTCGAAATATATTAGCCCCACTGTGGGACGAGAGGACAGAAGGAGTCTGGCTCTCAAGGCACAACAGTCGAAAGCGTGCTTTTGGCGAACTGAGAACGCTCCCACTTCTATCACCGGGCTACAACAAAAAATTCACCGACCCACTAAGAGCAAGTCTCTTGAAAACAAAGGGAAAAGACAGATATTTGAAGAGAGGAGAAAGCTCTAGAACTTTTGGTATGTTTCCACAAGGAGGAAAACACCTCCTTTTATGGTAAGTAGTACTACGGTGAGGAGGTTCCAATTTTCTAGTAATTTTGCAATAACATGTAACGATAGCCATTATGGCTTTGTAACTACCAATTCATTTGAAAAATTGACTAGATAGTTTACACATATTGAATAGTTTTTGCAATATTAAATTCAATTCGTTTTTACTTTTATTTTTCAACAAAATCAATTTTTTGCGTCTAGCCACTACGTGGGGATGTACTTTCCTTGTTCCAACTCAATCCCGATCTTTTTTCCAAATTGTCTTTATTTGGTTCCCTGCAGGAAAACATATTTGAAGATAATGCCCCTCTTCATAATACTCACCCGTTCGTTATCTGAAATCTGTTATTCAGGTTCTGACTCACCCCCGATTTCGAATCCACAGCAGCAACTCGTAGATCTAATCTTTTCCTTGGTTGGGCAGAAGGACCGTGATCTTTCCTACAAGTAGGCTATGCTAATACTCTTGTCCAAGTTTTAAGTGGAAATGTAGAAATTTATTTTTCTAGGCCATCGTCTATTATTCAGGTGAGTAATGTGTTCCCTAATGAATTAATTTTTTTTCCCCTTAAATTGAGGAACGAGTGCTCCAACTTACATCTAGATTTATGAAGTACTTGAATTATACAGTAACGAAAACGAACACAATGTCAAAAAGAGCATCAATAAATAAGAGGAAATCGGGTTGTTGACATGTATTAGAAGGAACTGAGAACTGTGTCTCAGGAGATTTTCTTATTCTCCCCACTGTGGTGCGAGAGGACAGAAGTCTGTCAAGGTACAGCAGTCGAATGCAGTTCAGGAGCACCTCTCGTTGCTTTTGGGGAACGAAGAATACTAACATTTCTCTTACCGGGCTATAACAGGAATTCACCCAGCTAATATGAGCAAGACTCTTGAAAACAAATGGAGAAAATAAATATTTAAAGAGAGGTGAAAGCTCTACAATTTTTGTTTGTTGGACAAGGCGGAGAACACCTCCTTTTATAGTACTAGGACGAGGAGGTTCTAATTTTCTAGTAATTTCGCATTAGCACACAACATGTTACAATATATGGCTTTGTAACCGCCAATTCAATTTTAAAATTGACTAGGAAATTGAAACCTATTGAATTTGTTTTTGCAATTTTTAATTCACTTTGTCTAGCCCTTATATTTCAGAAAAATAAAAGTCATTTATGTTGAGTCTAACCTAGTTTAGATATGAACTTTCCTGTTCCAACTCAGTCTTGTAGTTCTTTCGAAATTGCCTTTATTTGATTCCTTACGACATAATATTTTGATATATGGGTAATGTCCATCTTGTAGTCATTCATCCTTTCGTTGTTTGAAATAGGTTATTCAGGTTTGGACTCATCCATATTTCGTATTCGCAGCCACAACTCATAGATCTTGTCTTTTCTGTGGTGGGACAGTGGGACCGTGATCGAAATTTTCCATGTGACATCGACGTTTGGAGTTGCACTTGTTTTTTCCTCGATGCAGAACATGCCAATCTCCACCAAACGGAACGAGATCAAAATATTTTGCAATAGTTTCGCTCGTGATTTACCGAATGTTGATTATCGTTCTGAAGTTATATTAGACGAGAAAGAGGGAGATCGACAGTAAGCTACGCGCTTATACTCTAGGCCATGTTATTCATGCACATATAGAAAATTATTTTTTGAGGTCATCGTCTAATCAGGTGAGTAACGTGGTCTTCCATGAATTATTTTTTCCTTAAATTAAAGAACAAGTCCTCCAACTTACAGATTTATTCTCATTTCGGAGATTGTAGAAAGCGCACAAAGGGGAATACTACTTGAATTATACAATAACGAAAACAAGCACAAGTTTAAAAAGAGCGACAATAAATTAGAGGAAATCGGGTTGTTGATGTAGTAGCCGTATTAGAAGGAACCGAGACCTGTGTCTCACACGATTCTCTCGAAATATATTCGCCCCACTGTGGGGCGAGAGGACAGAAGGAGTCTGGCTCTCAAGGCACAACAGTCGAAAGCGTGCTTTTGGCGAACTGAGAACGCTCCCACTTCTATCACCGGGCTACAACAAAAAATTCACCGACCTACTAAGAGCAAGTCTCTTGAAAACAAAGGGAAAAGACAGATATTTGAAGAGAGGAGAAAGCTCTAGAACTTTTGGTATGTTTCCACAAGGAGGAAAACACCTCCTTTTATGGTAAGTAGTACTACGGTGAGGAGGTTCCAATTTTCTAGTAATTTTGCAATAACATGTAACGATAGCCATTATGGCTTTGTAGTTACCAATTCATTTGAAAAATTGACTAGATAGTTTACACATATTGAATAGTTTTCGCAATATTTAATTCAATTCGTTTTTACTTTTATTTTTCAACAAAATCAATTTTTTGCGTCTAGCCACTACGTGGGGATGTACTTTCCTTGTTCCAACTCAATCCCGATCTTTTTTCCAAATTGTCTTTATTTGGTTCCCTGCGGGAAAACATATTTGAAGATAATGCCCCTCTTCATAATACTCACCCGTTCGTTATCTGAAATCCGTTATTCAGGTTCTGACTCACCCCCGATTTCGAATCCACAGCCACAACTCGTAGATCTAATCCTTTCCTTGGTTGGGCAGAAGGACCGTGATCTTTCCTACAAGTAGGCTATGCTAATACTCTTGTCCAAGTTTTAAGTGGAAATGTAGAAATTTATTTTTCTAGGCCATCGTCTATTATTCAGGTGAGTAATGTGTTCCCTAATGAATTAATTTTTTTTCCCCTTAAATTGAGGAACGAGTGCTCCAACTTACATCTAGATTTATGAAGTACTTGAATTATACAGTAACGAAAACGAACACAATGTCAAAAAGAGCATCAATAAATAAGAGGAAATCGGGGTGTTGACATGTATTAGAAGGAACTGAGAACTGTGTCTCAGGAGATTTTCTTATTCTCCCCACTGTGGTGCGAGAGGACAGAAGTCTGTCAAGGTACAGCAGTCGAATGCAGTTCAGGAGCACCTCTCGTTGCTTTTGGGGAACGAAGAATACTAACATTTCTCTCACCGGGCTATAACAGGAATTCACCCAGCTAATATGAGCAAGACTCTTGAAAACAAATGGAGAAAATAAATATTTAAAGAGAGGTGAAAGCTCTACAATTTTTGTTTGTTGGACAAGGCGGAGAACACCTCCTTTTATAGTACTAGGACGAGGAGGTTCTAATTTTCTAGTAATTTCGCATTAGCACACAACATGTTACAATATATGGCTTTGTAACCGCCAATTCAATTTTAAAATTGACTAGGAAATTGAAACCTATTGAATTTGTTTTTGCAATTTTTAATTCACTTTGTCTAGCCCTTATATTTCAGAAAAATAAAAGTCATTTATGTTGAGTCTAACCTAGTTTAGATATGAACTTTCCTGTTCCAACTCAGTCTTGTAGTTCTTTCGAAATTGCCTTTATTTGATTCCTTACGACATAATATTTTGATATATGGGTAATGTCCATCTTGTAGTCATTCATCCTTTCGTTGTTTGAAATAGGTTATTCAGGTTTGGACTCATCCATATTTCGTATTCGCAGCCACAACTCATAGATCTTGTCTTTTCTGTGGTGGGACAGTGGGACCGTGATCGAAATTTTCCATGTGACATCGACGTTTGGAGTTACACTTGTTTTTTCCTCGATGCAGAACATGCCAATCTCCACCAAACGGAACGAGATCAAAATATTTTGCAATAGTTTCGCTCGTGATTTACCGAATGTTGATTATCGTTCTGAAGTTATATTAGACGAGAAAGAGGGAGATCGACAGTAAGCTACGCGCTTATACTCTAGGCCATGTTATTCATGCAAATATAGAAAATTATTTTTTGAGGTCATCGTCTAATCAGGTGAGTAACGTGGTCTTCCATGAATTATTTTTTCCTTAAATTAAAGAACAAGTCCTCCAACTTACAGATTTATTCTCATTTCGGAGATTGTAGAAAGCGCACAAAGGGGAATACTACTTGAATTATACAATAACGAAAACAAGCACAAGTTTAAAAAGAGCGACAATAAATTAGAGGAAATCGGGTTGTTGATGTAGTAGCCGTATTAGAAGGAACCGAGACCTGTGTCTCACACGATTCTCTCGAAATATATTCGCCCCACTGTGGGGCGAGAGGACAGAAGGAGTCTGTCTCTCAAGGCACAACAGTCGAAAGCGTGCTTTTGGCGAACTGAGAACGCTCCCACTTCTATCACCGGGCTACAACAAAAAATTCACCGACCTACTAAGAGCAAGTCACTTGAAAACAAAGGGAAAAGACAGATATTTGAAGAGAGGAGAAAGCTCTAGAACTTTTGGTATGTTTCCACAAGGAGGAAAACACCTCCTTTTATGGTAAGTAGTACTACGGTGAGGAGGTTCCAATTTTCTAGTAATTTTGCAATAACATGTAACGATAGCCATTATGGCTTTGTAACTACCAATTCATTTGAAAAATTGACTAGATAGTTTACACATATTGAATAGTTTTCGCAATATTTAATTCAATTCGTTTTTACTTTTATTTTTCAACAAAATCAATATTTTGCGTCTAGCCACTACGTGGGGATGTACTTTCCTTGTTCCAACTCAATCTCGATCTTTTTTGCAAATTGTCTTTATTTGGTTCCCTGCGGGAAAACATATTTGAAGATAATGCCCCTCTTCATAATACTCACCCGTTCGTTATCTGAAATCCGTTATTCAGGTTCTGACTCACCCCCGATTTCGAATCCACAGCCACAACTCGTAGATCTAATCCTTTCCTTGGTTGGGCAGAAGGACCGTGATCTTTCCTACAAGTAGGCTATGCTAATACTCTTGTCCAAGTTTTAAGTGGAAATGTAGAAATTTATTTTTCTAGGCCATCGTCTATTATTCAGGTGAGTAATGTGTTCCCTAATGAATTAATTTTTTTTCCCCTTAAATTGAGGAACGAGTGCTCCAACTTACATCTAGATTTATGAAGTACTTGAATTATACAGTAACGAAAACGAACACAATGTCAAAAAGAGCATCAATAAATAAGAGGAAATCGGGTTGTTGACATGTATTAGAAGGAACTGAGAACTGTGTCTCAGGAGATTTTCTTATTCTCCCCACTGTGGTGCGAGAGGACAGAAGTCTGTCAAGGTACAGCAGTCGAATGCAGTTCAGGAGCACCTCTCGTTGCTTTTGGGGAACGAAGAATACTAACATTTCTCTCACCGGGCTATAACAGGAATTCACCCAGCTAATATGAGCAAGACTCTTGAAAACAAATGGAGAAAATAAATATTTAAAGAGAGGTGAAAGCTCTACAATTTTTGTTTGTTGGACAAGGCGGAGAACACCTCCTTTTATAGTACTAGGACGAGGAGGTTCTAATTTTCTAGTAATTTCGCATTAGCACACAACATGTTACAATATATGGCTTTGTAACCGCCAATTCAATTTTAAAATTGACTAGGAAATTGAAACCTATTGAATTTGTTTTTGCAATTTTTAATTCACTTTGTCTAGCCCTTATATTTCAGAAAAATAAAAGTCATTTATGTTGAGTCTAACCTAGTTTAGATATGAACTTTCCTGTTCCAACTCAGTCTTGTAGTTCTTTCGAAATTGCCTTTATTTGATTCCTTACGACATAATATTTTGATATATGGGTAATGTCCATCTTGTAGTCATTCATCCTTTCGTTGTTTGAAATAGGTTATTCAGGTTTGGACTCATCCATATTTCGTATTCGCAGCCACAACTCATAGATCTTGTCTTTTCTGTGGTGGGACAGTGGGACCGTGATCGAAATTTTCCATGTGACATCGACGTTTGGAGTTGCACTTGTTTTTTCCTCGATGCAGAACATGCCAATCTCCACCAAACGGAACGAGATCAAAATATTTTGCAATAGTTTCGCTCGTGATTTACCGAATGTTGATTATCGTTCTGAAGTTATATTAGACGAGAAAGAGGGAGATCGACAGTAAGCTACGCGCTTATACTCTAGGCCATGTTATTCATGCAAATATAGAAAATTATTTTTTGAGGTCATCGTCTAATCAGGTGAGTAACGTGGTCTTCCATGAATTATTTTTTCCTCAAATTAAAGAACAAGTCCTCCAACTTACAGATTTATTCTCATTTCGGAGATTGTAGAAAGCGCACAAAGGGGAATACTACTTGAATTATACAATAACGAAAACAAGCACAAGTTTAAAAAGAGCGACAATATATTAGAGGAAATCGGGTTGTTGATGTAGTAGCCGTATTAGAAGGAACCGAGACCTGTGTCTCACACGATTCTCTCGAAATATATTCGCCCCACTGTGGGGCGAGAGGACAGAAGGAGTCTGTCTCTCAAGGCACAACAGTCGAAAGCGTGCTTTTGGCGAACTGAGAACGCTCCCACTTCTATCACCGGGCTACAACAAAAAATTCACCGACCTACTAAGAGCAAGTCACTTGAAAACAAAGGGAAAAGACAGATATTTGAAGAGAGGAGAAAGCTCTAGAACTTTTGGTATGTTTCCACAAGGAGGAAAACACCTCCTTTTATGGTAAGTAGTACTACCAGAGGAGGTTCCAATTTTCTAGTAATTTTGCAATAACATGTAACGATAGCCATTATGGCTTTGTAACTACCAATTCATTTGAAAAATTGACTAGATAGTTTACACATATTGAATAGTTTTCGCAATATTTAATTCAATTCGTTTTTACTTTTATTTTTCAACAAAATCAATTTTTTGCGTCTAGCCACTACGTGGGGATGTACTTTCCTTGTTCCAACTCAATCCCGATCTTTTTTCCAAATTGTCTTTATTTGGTTCCCTGCGGGAAAACATATTTGAAGATAATGCCCCTCTTCATAATACTCACCCGTTCGTTATCTGAAATCCGTTATTCAGGTTCTGACTCACCCCGATTTCGAATCCACCGCTACAACTCGTAGATCTAATCTTTTCCTTGGTTGGGCAGAAGGACCGTGATCTTTCCTACAAGTAGGCTATGCTAATACTCTTGTCCAAGTTTTAAGTGGAAATATAGAAATTTATTTTTCTAGGCCATCGTCTATTATTCAGGTGAGTAATGTGTTCCCTAATGAATTAATTTTTTTCCCCTTAAATTGAGGAACGAGTGCTCCAACTTACATCTAGATTTATGAAGTACTTGAATTATACAGTAACGAAAACGAACACAATGTCAAAAAGAGCATCAATAAATAAGAGGAAATCGGGTTGTTGACATGTATTAGAAGGAACTGAGAACTGTGTCTCACGAGATTTTCTTATTCGCCCCACTGTGGTGCGAGAGGACAGAAGTCTGTCATGGTACAGCAGTCGAATGCAGTTCAGGAGCACCTCTCGTTGCTTTTGGGGAACGAAGAATACTAACATTTCTCTCACCGGGCTATAACAAGAATTCACCCAGCTAATAAGAGCAAGACTCTTGAAAACAAATGGAGAAAATAAATATTTAAAGAGAGGTGAAAGCTCTAGAATATTTTTTTGTTGGACAAGGCGGAGAACACCTCCTTTTATAGTACTAGGACGAGGAGGTTCTAATTTTCTAGTAATTTCGCATTAGCACACTACATGTGTCAATATATGGCTTTGTAACCGCCAATTCAATTTTAAAATTGACTAGGAAATTGAAACCTATTGAATTTGTTTTTGCAATTTTTAATTCACTTTGTCTAGCCCTTATATTTCAGAAAAATAAAAGTCATTTATGTTGAGTCTAACCTAGTTTAGATATGAACTTTCCTGTTCCAACTCAGTCTTGTAGTTCTTTCGAAATTGCCTTTATTTGATTCCTTACGACATAATATTTTGATATATGGGTAATGTCCATCTTGTAGTCATTCATCCTTTCGTTGTTTGAAATAGGTTATTCAGGTTTGGACTCATCCATATTTCGTATTCGCAGCCACAACTCATAGATCTTGTCTTTTCTGTGGTGGGACAGTGGGACCGTGATCGAAATTTTCCATGTGACATCGACGTTCGGAGTTGCACTTGTTTTTTCCTCGATGCAGAACATGCCAATCTCCACCAAACGGAACGAGATCAAAATATTTTGCAATAGTTTCGCTCGTGATTTACCGAATGGTGATTATCGTTCTGAAGTTATATTAGACGAGAAAGAGGGAGATCGACAGTAAGCTACGCGCTTATACTCTAGGCCATGTTATTCATGCAAATATAGAAAATTATTTTTTGAGGTCATCGTCTAATCAGGTGAGTAACGTGGTCTTCCATGAATTATTTTTTCCTTAAATTAAAGAACAAGTCCTCCAACTTACAGATTTATTCTCATTTCGGAGATTGTAGAAAGCGCACAAAGGGGAATACTACTTGAATTATACAATAACGAAAACAAGCACAAGTTTAAAAAGAGCGACAATAAATTAGAGGAAATCGGGTTGTTGATGTAGTAGCCGTATTAGAAGGAACCGAGACCTGTGTCTCACACGATTCTCTCGAAATATATTCGCCCCACTGTGGGGCGAGAGGACAGAAGGAGTCTGTCTCTCAAGGCACAACAGTCGAAAGCGTGCTTTTGGCGAACTGAGAACGCTCCCACTTCTATCACCGGGCTACAACAAAAAATTCACCGACCTACTAAGAGCAAGTCTCTTGAAAACAAAGGGAAAAGACAGATATTTGAAGAGAGGAGAAAGCTCTAGAACTTTTGGTATGTTTCCACAAGGAGGAAAACACCTCCTTTTATGGTAAGTAGTACTACGGTGAGGAGGTTCCAATTTTCGAGTAATTTTGCAATAACATGTAACGATAGCCATTATGGCTTTGTAACTACCAATTCATTTGAAAAATTGACTAGATAGTTTACACATATTGAATAGTTTTCGCAATATTTAATTCAATTCGTTTTTACTTTTATTTTTCAACAAAATCAATTTTTTGCGTCTAGCCACTACGTGGGGATGTACTTTCCTTGTTCCAACTCAATCCCGATCTTTTTTCCAAATTGTCTTTATTTGGTTCCCTGCGGGAAAACATATTTGAAGATAATGCCCCTCTTCATAATACTCACCCGTTCGTTATCTGAAATCCGTTATTCAGGTTCTGACTCACCCCGATTTCGAATCCACCGCCACAACTCGTAGATCTAATCGTTTCCTTGGTTGGGCAGAAGGACCGTGATCTTTCCTACAAGTAGGCTATGCTAATACTCTTGTCCAAGTTTTAAGTGGAAATATAGAAATTTATTTTTCTAGGCCATCGTCTATTATTCAGGTGAGTAATGTGTTCCCTAATGAATTAATTTTTTTCCCCTTAAATTGAGGAACGAGTGCTCCAACTTACATCTAGATTTATGAAGTACTTGAATTATACAGTAACGAAAACGAACACAATGTCAAAAAGAGCATCAATAAATAAGAGGAAATCGGGTTGTTGACATGTATTAGAAGGAACTGAGAACTGTGTCTCACGAGATTTTCTTATTCGCCCCACTGTGGTGCGAGAGGACAGAAGTCTGTCAAGGTACAGCAGTCGAATGCAGTTCAGGAGCACCTCTCGTTGCTTTTGGGGAACGAAGAATACTAACATTTCTCTCACCGGGCTATAACAAGAATTCACCCAGCTAATAAGAGCAAGACTCTTGAAAACAAATGGAGAAAATAAATTGTAGAGGCCCAAATCTTTTCTATAAAGCTAGGTCCATAATTGTGTGATTAACTTCACATTAGGCCCAATAAAGGAAATATAAGCCCAAAAGATAGTCCAATACATGTTTAAAGGTAAAATGATGTTTATAAAGTATTTTCTTAAAAACGATTTGATGAAGATTGGACGGAATGCAAAGTATTTCATTTTATGGTTAAAATTATACTTCAAATATTTTTAGTCTCCTTTGAGACCCATTTTCGATATAGAAAACATTCTAATTTGAAAATGATATCTGAATAAATGTTGTAGCTCTTTGAGTTATCTTTCCAACACACTTTGAATCACCTCAATCGGATATCGGGAGAAAAAGTTATGATTGAAATACCAAAAGCTGTGCAATACCAACCGGACAACCGGTCGACCGGAGCAACTAACCGGTCGACCGGAAAAGCAGAAAACCCACGATTTTTTTGAATTAATGGCCACTACTTGCACTACTTAATTACCCTATTTAATATGACCTTTCACCCACCCCAAACCTCACCTATAAATACCCTCTTCACTCATTTGATTTTTCACACCAAAAGCACTTTCAATTTGCTTTCTAAAGTTGAGAGAAAAATAGAGAGTTTGGGAGAGAAAAGGAAGGTGGTTTTTCAGAGTGTTTTCCAGAAGTTTTAAGTGTGGGCAAAAATATTCTGCAAGAAGGTTTTTGTGGTTTCAAAAGGTTTTCAAACAACAAAGAAAGGTCCAAACGTCCAAGCTTCGTCAAAGTTTTGAAGTTTATCCAAAGTTTTTCAAAGTTCTTTTCAAAGTTCATCAAGCATCAAATCGAGGTAGGTAGAGGTGCATAAAGTTGTTATAGGTGTTTAAGTTATAATTTCTAGCAAGTAATGTTCTATGTTAAAGGCTAATGTTGTGTGTCAAATGATATCGTCGGTTCGGCATGTGCCTTTCATGTCAAATGGTTCCGTCGGTGCGGCATACATTTAAAGGTTAATGTTGTGTGTCAAATGGTATCTTCGGTTCGGCATGCACCTTTCATGTCAAATGGTTCCGTTGGTACGGCATACATTTTCATGTCAAATGGTACCTCCGGGTACGGCATGTTTTTTGGAAGTTCTAATGTTAATTGTTATGAAATGCTTAGCTTAATCACGATTGCACCTATGACGCCTATTGAGTTTTCAACTCATGGGTTTCTACCCTATATCTACAGATTAAATGTTGATGCACCGGGTTGGATGATGGAAGAGATGGAAGGAGATGCAATAAGCCTATGGGAACCCGGTGAACAAGTGATTTAGATTTAAAGTCTTTAATGTTTCAAATGTTATTTCCAACGTTATTTCTTTTGAGTATCTTGAACAAGTCATGATTTCATCAAATAAATTATATTCCGTGATTTTGGAAAGTTATAAAATGTTTTAATCCAATATCCTTCAAAAAGAATGTTTGTTAAGATTTAAGCTTCCGCTAAGATATGTACACTTGTTACTAAACCACCGGTTAAGTTAAGTAAAGTAAGTAGCGTCCCGGTCCACTAGGGGTTGGGGCGTTACAGCGTGGTATCAGAGCAATGGTTTTTAAACCGGTTCTGTAGACCAATTATGTTTTCAAAACAAAAAGAAAATTTGAAAGTTTAAGGTATTCCATGGCATATTGCATTCATCCATCAAATCTCATCCTACAGCCCAGGTATGTGCAAAGTTTAAAGTTATGGAAGTTATGATTTGATGCTTTGATAAGTTATGGCACATTTTCAAGTATATGTTTATGTTAAAGTTAAATGTGCTGTTTCAAAGATATGTATTGGACTTGGGCAAAAACTTAAAGTTATGGGCATAAAGAAAATGTATGTTATGATGTTATGTGATAAAAGGCATAATTGGGCATTTATGTGACAAAATGGTTAGATATTTACAAACGGCAAGGAAGACTACGGCTAGGGCTTATAGGGCGGATTTAAACCGTAGAATTGCTATCCATGCTTATGAGAACTATGTAACGGATCCTAACCGACCGCTTAGCGATCATGTGCATGACATCTATGAGAGATGCATGACGGCGGTTAATGCCGGTATGGAGATCACGCATATTGAAGCCATAAATAACCTCATACACTCCCTCCCACCGCAATGGGGAGATATGGGAGTCACAGTTAGAGATGAAATGTTAGAAGGCAATCCAAACATGTTCGAGTTCGAGAGATATTGCCATGCCCTGATAGATTTATGGGATGATGTAATTCATGAGGAGCCTGAGGAAGAACCTATGGCTGAGGAAGAAGACCCTGAAGAGGAACCCGAGGAGGAGCAGGAGCCTGAACCAAAACCACAAGTAGTGATAGATATAGAGTCCGGGCCTGAGGCGGAAGATTCTTCCGAAGATGAAACTCCACCAAGGAAGCTTCGTAAAACTCATAGGGATTAGAGATCTAGATATTCCCATTTCCTTATGGACATTCTTTCATGCTAAGTTTATCAAACTATTTTCAAGAAGTATGAGAAATAAAGATCTTATCTTTCTTCCTTACAAAAAAAGAAGTTAATAAGAAACCTTACATTTTATCCGTAGGAAAATGTCGCGAGCCAACCAGAACAACCTGATAAGAGATCTTCTCCAAGCAGTCCAAGACCTAGGCAGACAGAACCCAAACCAAGCTCAACCCCTAGCACCAGCTCCTAATGCTCTTCAAACCCATGCTTCAGTGGTCGAGCAATTTCGAAGGCACAAGCCCCCTACTTTCAATGGAGCAACTGACCCACTTGCAGCCGAGGAGTGGCTTCGCAAGTTGGAGAGAATATTCCGATTGATAGGATGCACGGACGCTCAGAAGGTCCAGTGCGCTGAGTTCATGTTCTCCGGTGACGCAAGTCACTGGTGGGAATCAATGTCTCGAATTAGGACTCCGGAGCAACAATTGGCGCTAACATGGGAACAGTTCAAGGAGGAAGTGATGGATAAGTACTTTCCCCAATCTCTAAGGGATTTCAAGGAGGGCGAATTTCTTCAACTCAAACAGGGGAACCATGACCCTGACGGAGTATGAACGGAAGTTTGACCAACTCTCAAGGTATGCTACACATTTGGTAGACACGGAGGCCAAGAAAATACGAAGGTTCGAGCAAGGGCTGAACTCGGACATGAGTATGATCCTTATGTCCCACGATTTCACGTCTTACCGTGGAATGTTGGAACGAGCTCATGCAATCTGGTATCAGAAGGCCAATGCGGAGAAATCGGTTCAATTGGACAACCGACAGGATAAAGGGCAGTTTAGGAAACGAAGGTGGAACGACCAAGATAAAGGAAAAAGCAAGTGGCAGAACAAGAGGGCTAATGGCGGAGCCAATGCCAATAAGAGCATAGTACCGGTCATTGCGCCATGTACTAAGTGTGGAAGGATGCATCGTGGCGAATGTCTGCAAGGAAAGAATGTTTGTTACCGATGCGGGAAGTCAGGACATATCATCAGGGATTGTCCCATGTCTGCACCGAAAAAGGATGACAGCAAGGATCAAGATCAGAAGGGGAAAGCACGAGTTTTTGCACTGACTCAGAAGGAGGCAGAGGAGAACTCCAACGTCATAGCAGGTACTCTATTGATGGCCAATATGCCTGCTTATGTATTGTTTGATTCAGGAGCTACGCACTCCTTTGCATCGACGATTTTTATGGCTAAGTCTAGTATTACCTGTGATAAATCGGAGGGTATGTTAGAAGTTAGTATCCCTACAGGTAACCCTTTGAGTACTGATAAGATAGCCAAATCTGTTAGTATTGAAGTTGAGGGAAAACCTATGGAAGCAAACTTATACATGATAGAGATGAATGACTTCGATGTAATACTAGGCATGGATTGGTTGGGTAGTAATTATGCCACCATCCGATGTAAGGAAAAGGAAATATTATTTCAGAAACCAGGAGAGAAACCATTTTCCTTCTTTGGAATCAAGACAAAACCTTTTATTCGACTAGTATCGGCTTTACAAGCTGAGAAGATGTTGAGAAAAGGAGCTTGTCAAGGGTATTTGGTAAATATCCTAGGAGGGAAACAAGAGATGGTAAAGATTGAGGACGTACCAGTAGTACGGGAGTTCGAAGATGTGTTTCCAGAAGAGCTATCTGGTATTCCACTAGATAGGCAAGTGGAATTCACCATAGAGCTAATTCCTGGAGCGGCACCAGTATTGAAAGCCCCATATAGAATGGCTCCGAAGGAACTACAAGAGTTAAGGAAGCAAATACAGGAACTCCTTGATATGGGATTCATACGATCAAGTGTATCTCCATGGGGTGCACCAGTGTTGTTCGTGAAGAAGAAAGATGGAAGCATGAGGATGTGTGTCGATTACAGGGAGTTGAATCGATTAACCATCAAGAATAAGTACCCACTCCCAAGAATCGAGGATCTCTTAGATCAACTGAAAGGAGCCAAGGTATTTTCCAAGATCGATTTACGATCTGGGTACCATCAATTAAAAGTGAAGACAGAGTACCTAAGACAGCTTTCAGGACTCGTTATGGACACTACGAGTTTACGGTGATGCCATTTGGATTAACTAATGCACCAGCAGTATTCATGGATCTGATGAATCGAGTATTTCATCAGTATTTAGATCAATTTGTCATAGTCTTTATTGACGACATTTTGATATACTCCAAGAGTAACGAGCAACATGAAGAGCATCTAAGAGTAGTCCTAGAGGTGCTACGCAAGGAGAAACTTTATGCCAAATTCAAGAAGTGTGAATTCTGGCTTGAACGAGTTGGATTTCTTGGACATGTAGTCACTGCCCAAGGGATTGAAGTAGATCCAGCAAAAGTGGAAGCAGTAACTAACTGGAAGGCGCCGACTAATGCTGGTGAAGTACGGAGCTTTCTAGGATTGGCCGGATATTATCGAAGGTTTATTGAAGGATTTTCCAAGATAGCTGGCCCAATGACTCAGCTTACAAGAAAGGGAGTCAAATTTCAATGGACGAATATCTGTGAGAAGAGTTTTCAAGAACTTAAGCAGAGGCTGATATCTGCGCCTGTGTTAACAATACCTGAGGGAACAGAAGGGTTTGTTATATACAGTGATGCATCCAAGCAAGGGCTAGGATGTGTACTAATGCAGAGTGGAAAGGTAGTAGCCTACGCTTCAAGGCAATTGAAGAAGCATGAGCAGAACTACCCGACGCATGATTTAGAGCTTGCGGCGGTAGTACACGCATTGAAAATATGGCGACACTACTTGTACGGAAGTAAGTGTGAAATTTATACGGATCATAAGAGCTTAAAATATTTCTTCACACAGAAAGAACTAAACATGAGACAGAGACGATGGTTAGAGTTAGTGAATGATTACGACTGTACCATTCACTACCATCCAGGTAAGTCAAATGTGGTGGCCGACGCCTTGAGTAGGAAATTGACGGGACAGTTGACGTCACTACTCACTTGTCAAATGGAGTTAGAAAAGGACTTGGAAAGATTGAAGATTGAGGTGGTTACCACACCAAGACAAGTCACAGGGAGAGATTAGCAGCTTTGACCATTCGACCTACTCTTCGAGAACGAATTATAGAAGCACAAGGTAATGACTTGTTCTTGATGAAGATCAAGGAAGAAGTTGGAACAGATAAGAGAAAAGATTTTGGAATAGCCGCAGACCAAGCACTGATGTTTAAAGGAAGAATCTGCGTGCCTAAGAATGAGGATTTGAGGAACGAGATATTAAAAGAAGCTCATTCCACCCCGTACACCGCACATCCCGGTGGTACAAAAATGTATCGAGACCTCCGAGATACATTCTGGTGGAGAAACATGAAAAGGAGTATCGGACTGTACATGCATAAATGCATAGTATGTCAGCAGGTTAAGGCGGAACACCAAAAACCAGCAGGATTGCTGAATCCTTTAGAGATACCTGAATGGAAATGGGAAAACATCACAATGGATTTTGTGGTTGGATTTCCAAAGTCAGCAAAAGGACACAATGCTATATGGGTTATAGTAGACCGATTGACGAAGGCAGGTCATTTTCTTCCAATGAAAATGACTTTCAGTATGGACCAGTTGGCACAGTTGTACATAAAAGAAATAGTAAGGATACACGGTGTACCTGTGTCTATTGTGTCTGATAGAGACCCAAGGTTTACATCTAAATTCTGGAAAAGCCTACAAGCAGCTATGGGAACGAAGCTGAATTTCAGTACAGCATATCACCCGCAGTCTGACGGACAGTCTGAAAGGACCATCCAGACTTTAGAGGACATGTTGAGAGCATGTGTTTTGGATCTAGGTGGTAGTTGGGAGTCATACTTACCCCTAGTAGAATTTGCGTATAACAATAGTTTTCAAGCAACTATTGGAATGACACCGTATGAAGCTCTCTATGGAAGAAGATGTAGATCCCCTGTTCATTGGGACGAAGTCGGGGAGAAGAGAATTTTGGGACCAGAAATAGTTGAAAGGACAGTTGGAGCGATTGATCAGATCCGAGCAAGGATAAAGGCAGCACAGGATCGGCAGAAGAGTTATGCTGACACGAGAAGAAAGGATTTAGAGTTTCAAGAGGGAGAGAAAGTCTTTCTAAAGGTAGCACCAATGAAAGGTGTACTTAGATTTGGAAAGAAAGGCAAGCTACGACCCCGGTATATTGGACCTTTCGAGATACTTGATAAGGTTGGGAACGTGGCTTACCGATTAGCTTTGCCACCTGAATTGTCAGCGGTACACAATGTGTTCCATGTATCAATGATAAAGAAATACGTGCATGATCCTAATCATGTGATAAGTTATCAGACCTTAGAAGTACAAAAGGATTTATCTTATGAGGAATCACCGATTAAGATACAGGATCGAAAAGTGCATAAACTAAGGAATAAAGAGATTCAACTGGTTAAGATACAGTGGAATAATCACGGAATGGAAGAAGCTACGAGGGAGAAGGAAGAAGAAGTTAAAGTCAAGTATCCCGCACTTCTTGCCCAATTATAAGGTGAATTTCGAGGACGAAATTTATATAAGGGAGGAAGGATGTAGAGGCCCAAATCTTTTCTATAAAGCTAGGCCCATAATTGTGTGATTAACTTCACATTAGGCCCAATAAAGGAAATATAAGCCCAAAAGATAGTCCAATACATGTTTAAAGGTAAAATGATGTTTATAAAGTATTTTCTTAAAAACGATTTGATGAAGATTGGACGGAATGCAAAGTATTTCATTTTATGGTTAAAATTATACTTCAAATATTTTTAGTCTCCTTTGAGACCCATTTTCGATATAGAAAACATTCTAATTTGAAAATGATATCTGAATAAAAGTTGTAGCTCTTTGAGTTATCTTTCCAACACACTTTGAATCACCTCAATCGGATATCGGGAGAAAAAGTTATGATTGAAATACCAAAAGCTGTGCAATACCAACCGGACAACCGGTCGACCGGAGCAACTAACCGGTCGACCGGAAAAGCAGAAAACCCACGATTTTTTTTGAATTAATGGCCACTACTTGCACTACTTAATTACCCTATTTAATATGACCTTTCACCCACCCCAAACCTCACCTATAAATACCCTCTTCACTCATTTGATTTTTCACACCAAAAGCACTTTCAATTTGCTTTCAAAAGTTGAGAGAAAAATAGAGAGTTTGGGAGAGAAAAGGAAGGTGGTTTTTCAAAGTGTTTTCCAGAACTTTTAAGTGTGGGCAAAAATATTCTGCAAGAAGGTTTTTGTGATTTCAAAAGGTTTTCAAACAACAAAGGAAGGTCCAAACGTCCAAGCTTCGTCAAAGTTTTGAAGTTTATCCAAAGTTTTTCAAAGTTCTTTTCAAAGTTCATCAAGCATCAAATCGAGGTAGGTAGAGGTGCATAAAGTTGTTATACGTGTTTAAGTTATAATTTCTAGCAAGTAATGTTCTATGTTAAAGGCTAATGTTGTGTGTCAAATGGTATCGTCGGTTCGGCATGTGCCTTTCATGTCAAATGGTTCCGTCGGTGCGGCATACATTTAAAGGTTAATGTTGTGTGTCAAATGGTATCTTCGGTTCGGCATGCACCTTTCATGTCAAATGGTTCCGTTGGTACGGCATACATTTTCATGTCAAATGGTACCTCCGGGTACGGCATGTTTTATGTAAGTTCTAATGTTAATTGTTATGAAATGCTTAGCTTAATCACGATTGCACCTATGACGCCTATTGAGTTTTCAACTCACGAGTTTCTACCCTATATCTACAGATTAAATGTTGATGCACCGGGTTGGATGATGGAAGAGATGGAAGGAGATGCAATAAGCCTATGGGAACCCGGTGAACAAGTGATTTAGATTTAAAGTCTTTAATGTTTCAAATGTTATTTCCAACGTTATTTCTTTTGAGTATCTTGAACAAGTCATGATTTCATCAAATAAATTATATTTCGTGATTTTGGAAAGTTATAAAATGTTTTAATCCAATATCCTTCAAAAAGAATGTTTGTTAAGATTTAAGCTTCCGCTAAGATATGTACACTTGTTACTAAACCACCGGTTAAGTTAAGTAAAGTAAGTAGCGTCCCGGTCCACTAGGGGTTGGGGCGTTACATAAATATTTAAAGAGAGGTGAAAGCTCTAGAATTTTTTTTTGTTGGACAAGGCGGAGAACACCTCCTTTTATAGTACTAGGACGAGGAGGTTCTAATTTTCTAGTAATTTCGCATTAGCACACAACATGTGTCAATATATGGCTTTGTAACCGCCAATTCAATTTTAAAATTGACTAGGAAATTGAAACCTATTGAATTTGTTTTTGCAATTTTTAATTCACTTTGTCTAGCCCTTATATTTCAGAAAAATAAAAGTCATTTATGTTGAGTCTAACCTAGTTTAGATATGAACTTTCCTGTTCCAACTCAGTCTTGTAGTTCTTTCGAAATTGCCTTTATTTGATTCCTTACGACATAATATTTTGATATATGGGTAATGTCCATCTTGTAGTCATTCATCCTTTCGTTATTTGAAATAGGTTATTAAGGTTTGGACTCATCCATATTTCGTATTCGCAGCCACAACTCATAGATCTTGTCTTTTCTGTGGTGGGACAGTGGGACCTTGATCGAAATTTTCCATGTGACATCGACGTTTGGAGTTGCACTTGTTTTTTCCTCGATGCAGAACATGCCAATCTCCACCAAACGGAACGAGATCAAAATATTTTGCAATAGTTTCGCTCGTGATTTACCGAATGGTGATTATCGTTCTGAAGTTATATTAGACGAGAAAGAGGGAGATCGACAGTAAGCTACGCGCTTATACTCTAGGCCATGTTATTCATGCAAATATAGAAAATTATTTTTTGAGGTCATCGCCTAATCAGGTGAGTAACGTGGTCTTCCATGAATTATTTTTTCCTTAAATTAAAGAACAAGTCCTCCAACTTACAGATTTATTATCATTTCGGAGATTGTAGAAAGCGCACAAAGGGGAATACTACTTGAATTATACAATAACGAAAACAAGCACAAGTTTAAAAAGAGCGACAATAAATTAGAGGAAATCGGGTTGTTGATTTAGTAGCCGTATTAGAAGGAACCGAGACCTGTGTCTCACACGATTCTCTCGAAATATATTCGCCCCACTGTGGAGCGAGAGGACAGAAGGAGTCTGTCTCTCAAGGCACAACAGTCGAAAGCGTGCTTTTGGCGAACTGAGAACGCTCCCACTTCTATCACCGGGCTACAACAAAAAATTCACCGAACTACTAAGAGCAAGTCTCTTGAAAACAAAGGGAAAAGACATATATTTGAAGATTGGAGAAAACTCTAGAACTTTTGGTATGTTTCCACAAGGAGGAAAACACATCCTTTTATGGTAAGTAGTACTACGGTGAGGAGGTTCCAATTTTCTAGTAATTTTGCAATAACATGTAACGATAGCCATTATGGCTTTGTAACTACCAATTCATTTGAAAAATTGACTAGATAGTTTGCACATATTGAATAGTTTTTGCAATATTTAATTCAATTCGTTTTTACTTTTATTTTTCAACAAAATCAATTTTTTGCGTCTGGCCACTACGTGGGGATGTACTTTCCTTGTTCCAACTCAATCCTGATCGTTTTTCCAAATTGACTTTATTTGGTTCCCTGCGGGAAAACATATTTGAAGATAATTCCCTCTTCATAATACTCACCCGTTCGTCATCTGAAATCCGTTATTCAGGTTCTGACTCACCCCGATTTCGAATCCACCGCCACAACTCGTAGATCTAATCTTTTCCTGGTTGGGCAGAAGGACCGTGATCTTTCCTACAAGTAGGCTATGCTAATACTCTTGTCCAAGTTTTAAGTGGAAATATAGAAATTTATTTTTCTAGGCCATCGTCTATTATTCAGGTGAGTAATGTGTTCCCTAATGAATTAATTTTTTTCCCCTTAAATTGAGGAACGAGTGCTCCAACTTACATCTGGATTTATCACGTACTTGAATTATACAGTAACGAAAACGAACACAATGTCAAAAAGAGCATCAATAAATAAGAGGAAATCGGGTTGTTGACAAGTATTAGAAGGAACTGAGAACTGTGTCTCACGAGATTTTCTTATTCGCCCCACTGTGGTGCGAGAGGACAGAAGTCTGTCAAGGTACAGCAGTTGAATGCAGTTCAGGAGCACCTCTCGTTGCTTTTGGGGAACGAAGAATACTAACATTTCTCTCACCGGGCTATAACAAGAATTCACCCAGCTAATAAGAGCACGACTCTTGAAAACAAATGGAGAAAATAAATATTTAAAGAGGGGTGAAAGCTCTAGAATTTTTGTATGTTGGACAAGGCGGAGAACACCTCCTTTTATAGTACTAGGACGAGGAGGTTCTAATTTTCTAGTAATTTCGCATTAGCACACATGTTACAATATATGGCTTTGTAACCGCCAATTCAATTTTAAAATTGAATAGGTAATTGAAACCTGTTGAATTTGTTTTTGCAATTTTTAATTCACTTTGTCTAGCCCTTATATTTCAGAAAAATAAAAGTCATTTATGTTGAGTCTAACCTCTAGTTTAGATATGAACTTTCCTGTTCCAACTCAGTCTTGTAGTTCTTTCGAAATTGCCTTTATTTGATTCCTTACGACATAATATTTTGATATATGGGTAATGTCCCTCTTGTAGTCATTCATCCTTTCGTTATTTGAAATAGGTTATTCAGGTTTGGACTCATCCATATTTCGTATTCGCTGCCACAACTCATAGATCTTGTCTTTTCTGTGGCGGGAAAGTGGGACCGTGATCGAAATTTTCCATGTGACATTGACGTTTGGAGTTGCACTTGTTTTTTCCTCGATGCAGAACATGCCAATCGCCACCAAATGGAACGAGATCAAAATATTTTACAATAGTTTCGCTCGAAATTTACCGAATGGTGAAATTGGTTTCTGAAGTTATATTAGACGAGAAAGAGGGAGATCGACAGTAAGCTACGCGCTTATACTCTGGGCCATGTTATTCATGGAAATATAGAAAATTATTTTTTGAGGTCATCGTCTAATCAGGTGAGTAACGTGGTCTTCCATGAATTATTTTTTCTTTAAATTAAAGAACAAGTCCTCCAACTTACAGATTTATTATCATTTCAGAGATTGTAGAAAGCGCACAAAGGGGAATACTACTTGAATTATGAATAACGAAAACAAGCACAAGTTTAAAAAGAGCGACAATAAATTAGAGGAAATCGGGTTGTTGATGTAGTAGCTGTATTAGAAGGAACCGAGACCTGTGTCTCGTACGATTCTCTCCAAATATATTCGCCCCACTGTGGGGCGAGAGGACAGAAGGAGTCTGTCTCTCAAGGCACAACAGTCGAAAGCGTGCTTTTTGCGAACTGAGAACGCCCCCACTTCTATCACCGGGCTACAACAAAAAATTCACCGACCTACTAAGAGCAAGTCTCTTGAAAACAATGGGAAAAGACAGATATTTGAAGAGAGGAGAAAGATCTAGAACTTTTGGTATGTTTCCACAAGGAGCAAAACACCTCCTTTTATAGTAAGTAGTACTACGGTGAGGAGGTTCCAATTTTCTAGCAATTTTGCAATGACATGTAACGATTGCCATTATGGCTTTGTTTCATTTCAAAAATTGACTAGATAGTTTACACATATTGAATAGTTTTTGCAATATTTAATTCACTTCGTTTTTACTTTTATTTTTCAACAAAATCCAATTTTTGCGTCTGGCCACTACGTGGGGATGTACTTTCCTTGTTCCACCTCAATCCTGATCTTTTTTCCAAATTGACTTTATTTGGTTCCCTGCGGGAAAACATATTTGAAGATAATGTCCCTCTTCATAATACTTACCCGTTCGTTATCTGAAATCCGTTATTCAGGTTCTGACTCACCTCGATTTCGAATCCACCGCCACAACTCGTAGATCTAATCTTTTCCTTGGTTGGACAGAAGGACCGTGATCTTGCCTACAAGTAGGCTATGCTAATGCTCCTGTCCAAGTTTTAAGTGGAAATATAGAAATTTATTTTTCTAGGCCATCGTCTATTATTCAGGTCAGTAATGTGTTCCCTAATGAATTAATTTTTTTTCCCCTTAAATTTAGGAACGAGTGCTCCAACTTACATCTAGATTTATCAAGTACTTGAATTATATAGTAACGAAAACGAAGACAATGTCAAAAAGAGCATCAATAAATAAGAGGAAATCGGGTTGTTGACATGTATTAGAAGGAACTGAGAACTGTGTCTCACGAGATTTTCTTATTCGCCCCACTGTGGTGCGAGAGGACATAAGTCTGTCAAGGTACAGCAGTTGAATGCAGTTCAGGGGCACCTCTCGTTGCTTTTGGGGAACGAAGAATACTAACATTTCTCTCACCGGGCTATAACAAGAATTCACCCAGCTAATAAGAGCTCTTGACTCTTGAAAACAAATGGAAAAAATAAATATTTAAAGAGAGGTTAAAGCTCTAGAATTTTTGTAGGTTGGACAAGGCGGAGAACACCTCCTTTTACAGTACTAGGACAAGGAGGTTCCAATTTTCTAGTAATTTTGCATTAGCACACAACATGTTACAATATATGGCTTTCTAACCCCCAATTCAATTTTAAAAATGACTAGATAATCGAAACCTATTGAATTTGTTTTTGCAATTTTTAATTCACTTTGTCTAGCCCGTATATTTCAGAAAAAAAAGTCATTTATGTTGAGTCTAGCCTAGTTTTGGTATGAACTTTCCTGTTCCAACTCAATCTTGAAGTTCTTTCAAAATTGCCTTTATTTGATTCCTTACGACATAATATTTTGATATATGGGTAATGTCCCTCTTGTAGTCATTCATCCTTTCGTTATTTGAAATAGGTTATTCAAGTTTGGACTCATCCATATTTCGTATTCACTTCCACAATTCATAGCTCTTGTCTTTTTCGTGGTTGGACAGTGGGACCGTGGTCGAAATTTCCCATGTGACATCGACCTTTGGAGTTGCTCTTGTTTTTTCCTCGATGAAGAACATGCCAATCTCCACCAAACGAAACGAGAACAAAATATTTTGCATTAGTTTCCCTCGTAATTTACCGAATGGTGATTATGGTTCTGAAGTTATAGTAGACGAGAAAGAGGGAGATCGACAGTAAGCTGTGCGCTTATACTCTAGGCCATGTTATTCATGGAAATATAGAAAATTATTTTTTGAGGTCATCGTCTAATCAGGTGAGTAACGTGGTCTTCCATTAATTATTTTTTCCTTCAAATAAAGAACAAGTCCTCCAACTTACAGATTTATTATCATTTTGGAGATGGTAGAAAACGTGCAAAAAAGGAATACTACTTGAATTATGCAGTAACGAAAACAAGCACAATGTCGAAAAGAGCAACAATAAATTAGAGGAAATCGGGTTGTTGATGTAGTAGCTGTGTTAGAAGGAACCGAGACCCATGTCTCGCATGATTCTCTCAAAATATATTCGCCCCACTGTGGGGCGAGAGGACAGAAGGAGTCTGTCTCTCAAGCACAACAGTCGAAAGCGTGCTTTTGGCGAACTGAGAACGCCCCCACTTCTATCACCGGGCTACAACAAAAAAAATTCACCGACCTACTAAGAGCAAGTCTCTTGAAAACAATGGGAAAAGACAGATATTTGAAGAGAGGAGAAAGATCTAGAACTTTTCGTATGTTTCCACAAGGAGGAAAACACCTCCTTTTATAGTAAGTAGTACTACAGTGAGGAGGTTCCAATTTTCTAGCAATTTTTCAATGACATGTAACGATAGCCATTATGGCTTTGTAACCACCAATTCATTTGAAATTTTGACTAGATAATTGACACATATTGAATAGATTTATGCAGTACTTGAATTATGCAGTAACGAAAACGAACACAATGTCAAAAAGAGCAACAATAAATAAGAGGAAATCGGGTTGTTGACTTGTATTAAGGAACTAAGAGATGTTTTGAAGTTATTCAGGTAATGACTCATCCCGATTTCGTATCCACCGCCACAACTCGTAGATCTAATCTTTTCCTTGGTTGGACAGAAGGACCGTGATCTTTCCTACAAGTAGGCTATGCTAATACACTTGTCCAAGTTTTTCGTGGAAATATAGAAATTTATTTTTCAAGGCCATCGTCTATTATTCAGGTGAGTAATGTGTTCCTTCATGAATTATTTTTTTCCGTTAAATTAAAGAACGAGTGCTCCAACTTACATCTAGATTTATGCAGTACTTGAATTATGCAGTAACGAAAACGAACACAATATCAAAAAGAGCAACAATAAATAAGAGGAAATCGGGTTGTTGACTTGTATTAAGGAACTAAGAGCTGTTCTGAAGTTATTCAGGTAATGACTCATCCCGATTTCATATCCACCGCCACAACTCGTAGATCTAATCTTTTCCTTGGTTGGACAGAAGGACCGTGATCTTTCCTACAAGTAGGCTATGCTAATACACTTGTCCAAGTTTTTCGTGAAAACATAGAAATTTATTTTTCAAGGCCATCGTCTATTATTCAGGTGAGTAATGTGTTCCTTCATGAATTATTTTTTTCCGTTAAATTAAAGAACGAGTGCTCCAACTTACATCTAGATTTATGCAGTACTTGAATTGTGCAGTAACGAAAACGAACACAATGTCAAAAAGAGCAAATATACACAAGAGGAAATCGGGTTGTTGATGTCTATGTATTAGAAGGAACTGAGAACTGTGTCTCACAAGATATTCTTATTCGCCCCACTGTGGTGCGAGAGGACAAAAGTCTGTCAAGGTACAGCAGTTGAATGCAGTTCAAGAGCACCAATCGTTCCTTGGCGAACGGAGAATACTAACACTTCTCTCACCGAGCTATAACAAGAATTCACCAAGCTACTAAGAGCAAGAGTCTAAAAACAAATGGAGAAGATAAATATTTTAAAGAGAGGTGAAAGCTCTAGAATTTTTGTATGTTGGACAAGGTGGAGAACACCTCCTTTTATAGTACTAGGGCGAGGAGGTCCCTATTTTCGAGTAATTTCGAATTAGCACACAACGTGTTACAATATATGGCTTTGTAACCACCAATTCAATTTTAAAATTGACTAGATAATTGAAACCTATTGAATTTGGTATGAACTTTCATGTTCCAACTCCATCTTGAAGTTCTTTCAAATTAGCCTTTATTTCATTCCTTACGACATAATATTTTGATATATGGGTAATGTCCCTCTTGTAGTCATTCATCCTTTCGTTATTTGAAATAGGTTATTAAAGTTGGGACTCATCCATATTTTGTATTCACTACCACAACTCGTAGCTCTTGTCTTTTCCGTGGTTGGACAGTGGGACCGTGGTCGAAATTTCCCATGTGACATCGACGTTTGGAGTTGCACTTGTTTTTTCCTCGATGAAGAACATGCAAATCTCCACCAAACGGAACGAGAACAAAATATTTTTTATTAGTTTCCCTCGTAATTTACCGAATGGTGATTATGGTTTTGAAGTTATAGTAGACGAGAAAAAGGGAGATCGACAGTAAGCTATGCGCTTATTAGGCCATGTTATTCATGGAAATATAGAAAATTATTTTTTGAGGTCATCGTCTAATCAGGCAAGTAACGTGGTCTGCCATGAATTATTTTTTCCTCAAATTAAAGAACAAGTCCTCCAACTTACAGATTTATTATCACTTTGGAGATGGTAGAAAACACACAATAAAGGAATACTACTTGAATTATACAGTAACGAAAACGAGCACAATGTTAAAAAGAGCAAAAATAAATTAGAGGAAATCGGGTTGTCGATGTAGTAGCTGTATTAGAAGGAACCGAGACCTGTGTCTCACACGATTCCCTCAAAATATATTCGCTCCACTGTAGGGCGAGAGGACAGAAAGAGTCTTTCTCTCAAGGCACAACAGTCGAAAGCGTGCTTTTTGCGAACTGAGAATGCTCCCACTTCTATCACCGGTCTACAACAAAAAATTCTCCGACCTTCTAGGAGAGAGTCTCTTGAAAATAAAGGGAAAAGACAGATATTTGAAGAGAGGAGAAAGCTCTAGAACTTTTGGTATGTTTCCACGAGGAGGAAAACACCTGCTTTTATAGTAGTACTACGGTTGGAAGGTTCCAATTTTCTAATAATTTTGCATTAACATGTAACAATAGCCATTATGGCTTTGCAACCACCAATTCATTTGAAATTTTGACTAGATAATTGACACATTGAATTGTTTTTGTAATATTTAATTCACTTCGTTTTTACTTTTATTTTTCAACAAAATTAATTTTTTTGCGTCTAGCCACTACGTGGGGATGTACTTTCCTTGTTCAAACTCAATCCTGATCTTTTTTCCAAATTGTCTTTATTTGGCTCCCTGCGGGAGAACATATTTGAAGATGATGTCCCTCTTCATATTACTCGCCCGTTCGTTATCTGAAATCCGTTATTCAGGTTCAGACTCACTCCGATTTCGTATATGCTGCCACAACGCGTACGTCTAATATTTTCCCTGGTTGGACAGAAGGATCGCGATCTTTCTTACAAGTAGGCTATGCTAATACTCTTGTCCAAGTTTTTCGTGGAAATACTGAAATTTATTTTTCAAGGCCATCGTCTATTATTCAGGTGAGTAATGTGTTCATTCATGAATTAATTTTTTTCCCCTTGAATTAAAGAACGAGTGCTCCAACTTACATCTAGATTTATGCAGTACTTGAATTATGCAGAAACGAAAACGAACATAATGTCAAAAAGAGCAACTATACACAAGAGGAAATCGAGTTGCTGATGTCTATGTATTAGAAGGAACTGAGAACTGTGTTTCACAAGATTTTCTTATTTCGCATTAGCACACAACATGTTACAATATATGGCTTTCTAACCCCCAATTCAATTTTAAAATTGACTAGATAATCGAAACCTATTGAATTTGTTTTTGCAATTTTTAATTCACTGTGTCTAGCCCTTATATTTCAGAAAAAAGTCATTTATGTTGAGTCTAGCCTAGTTTTGGTATGAACTTTCCTGTTCCAACTCAATCTTGAAGTTCTTTCAAAATTGCCTTTATTTGATTCCTTACGACATAATATTTTAATATATGGGTAATGTCCCTCTTGTAGTCATTCATCCTTTCGTTATTTGAAATAGGTTATTCAAGTTTGGACTCATCCATATTTCGTATTCACTGCCACAACTCATAGCTCTTGTCTTTTCTGTGGTTGGACAGTGGGACCGTGGTCGAAATTTCCCATGTGACATCGACGTTTGGAGTTGCTCTTGTTTTTTCCTCTATGAAGAACATGCCAATCTCCACCAAACGGAACGAGAACAAAATATTTTGCATTAGTTTCCCTCGTAATTTACCGAATGGTGATTATGGTTTTGAAGTTATAGTAGACGAGAAAAAGGGAGATCGACAGTAAGCTATGCGCTTATACTCTAGGCCATGTTATTCATGGAAATATAGAAAATTATTTTTTGAGGTCATCGTCTAATCAGGCAAGTAACGTGGTCTGCCATGAATTATTTTTTCCTCAAATTAAAGAACAAGTCCTCCAACTTACAGATTTATTATCATTTTGGAGATGGTAGAAAACGCACAAAAAAGGAATACTACTTGAATTATGTAGTAACGATAACGAGCACAATGTTAAAAAGAGCAACAATAAATTAAAGGAAATCAGGTTGTTGATGTAGTAGCTGTATTAGAAGGAACCGAGACCTGTGTCTCACACGATTCTCTCAAAATATATTCGCTCCACTGTGGGGCGAGAGGACAGAAAGAGTCTGTGATATGAGCCAGGATAGGCCCCAGGCGATTAAAAGTGCAATGTTCATTGAGAAGAAGTTGAGGGCTAGTTCTAAGGTGTTTAGGGCTGATAACGTGGTTAATGACGTCGTACAAAGTCATACAAATGCATGGTTGGGAAAGGAGACACATGGGGTTGAAGACAGCATGCCAATGAACAAGTTTCTTGTTTGGATCGACGCCGGAAACCAATTGGATCAACACGAAAGTTATGCAATTATTTTCAGTCTCATATTGAAACCTATTTTTGAACTGGTAAATGATCGAAATAGAGGATTATGTCTGAATTAAAGTTGTACCTCTTTGAGTTATCTTTCCCATGCACTTTGAATCACTTCAATCGGACATCAGTAGAGAAAGTTATGGCCAAAATATTGAAAGCTATCCAGCGGAGAAAAAGTTGTTCCAAGCGGTCGCTTTGAACAAATCCCGAGCGGTCGCCTAGAGCCATTCAGGAAATCCAGGAGGCAAATTTCACAAACCAAACGATCGCTTGGCTTATAACCAAGCAGTAGCTTGGTACAAAACTGAAGCCGGTTTTCCTATTTTGGCGAGGTTGTTTATTTTGACTATAATTCTTATTTTTTGGTAATTTCTATATTTTAGGACTCTAGAATTTCATATTTTTCAGATTTCCTAGGATTTATTGCTTTAGTATAAATAGATTTTTTATTTCATTGTAATGAAAGAACTTTGATGAATTGAATTAATGGAGATTTTTCTCTTTCGAAGCTTGGCTTCAAACAATCGAACTTATCAAATATGTTGAATATTTGTGGCGTTCAAATATCGGTACGAGAGTTCTTCAATTATGTAATCAAGGGGTTCAGCGGATCATAGTTATCGTTGTATTTTTTGGTTCACTTTGTTGGGTTTAAGTCCAACCCGGATTTTATTGGTGTTCTTGGGTTCCGCATTAATCTCGATATGGGTTTCGTAGTCACCGTTGCTACGGGGTTCCCATCAGTTGGTATCAGAGTTTTGGCTCCAATCTAATCAGGTTCTATCTTTTATTTTTTATTGAGTCTTTGTTTTTATTTTTAGTGTTCTTCGTGTTCTTGTGTCCAGTAATTTATTTTGAGTCTTTGATCCACAAAAGTCCCAAAAAATTACAAAAGTTGTTTTTTTGCTCAATTTGAGTCCAAATCAACTTCCGTTTTCTTTGTCCTTCTCGTAGTCAAATTTTCGAGTTTTGTAAAAAAAAAAAATACTATTCATTGTCGGTACTGTTCATCCGAAAAAAATTTCTTTGATTTATTCTAGAAATTGTTACTATCCTGTTATCAATTCTAAATTCAAGATCAATCCCTCTTCAAAATCCAATCCAAATTCAAGAACCACTTTCTTGCATTAAATTATTCACTCATCTAAATTATTCAACTATTCCCTTGAGTTAAAATTCAATTTTGTCGGGTCAAATCCAATTCAAGGACCACTTTATTGAATCTATCAAAAAAAAAAAAATTCAATCACAGGTTGTCCAATTCCGTTTCCTTTGAGTCACACTCAACTGGACTCAAGTCAACATGTTTGAAAGGCAGTGTATGAATTATTATGGATATGGTGCTCATAGAGGTAGGGAAACGACAATTCCAAAATTTAAGGGTAGAAGTGATCCAGATACATACATGGCGTGGGAAGAAAATATTAAAGTAATGTTTGAGCGCTATAATTACTCCGAGAAGAAAAAGTTGGAGTTGGTTGTGAGCTCACTCGTGACTATGCTGTGATTTGGTGGGATCAATTAATAATATCTAGGCGAAGGTGTGGTGAGAGGAATATTGAAACTTGGGATGAGTTGAGGAGCATTATGAGGAAGCGTTATGCGCCTAATTATTTTTGTAGGAAGGATAGGTGTGATTGGGAATTTCGAAATGAGCCTAGAAGATATAGTGGAGTTGAGTATTCGAGGGGAGAGAAAATATCGTTTGTGAGGCAAGTTGGTAGTATGTCAAGCAAAAGGACTATGTTGGATTATGAGCGTGACCTTTCAGAGTTTCGCGACTCAATTAGTCACAGGGAGAAACAAAAGGGATTGAGAGAACGTAGTAAGGTGGTTGATTGTAAGAAAAAAGAAGAGATGTCACAAGAAAATAAAAGGGAAATTGAGAGTGAACATCCAAAAGGGAAGGTGGAGTTGCAAAAAGAAATTGAAAAAGAATCTTCGGAGGGGAAGAAGGAGTTGGAGGTGAGCTTAAATGAAAAGGAGCCTGAAGTTGAGGAGGTTGTGGTGAAAACTAACAATTCCCTCCCTATTTTGAATATTTCTGTTTTGCAAGTTACCGAAGAATTATTTCCAGCAAACTATTCCATTGGAATACCACTTGACCCGGGGATTGAACTTCAAGTTGGCTATCACGGCATGGATTCGAGGACGAATCCTTTCGAAGAGAGAGAGTGATATGATCCGGGCTACACTAGAAACCATCAAGAATCCAAAGAAATTTATATGCAGTGGATTAAGCAACAAGGTTGAACAGAAGGGAAACGAGGGATCATTAGCATTGACGTTGTTACAATCACTGAGACAGCATAAGACACAGAGAAAGCACAGTGGCATGCTAATGGAGATTATTCTGGGAACACCACAAACTTACAGAAGGAAGCCGTGGGACGAGCACACTTTGATCTATGTGCTGGTTATTGGGTGTTCATACTACAGAGGCGGGAAAGAATTCAGAAGAGGTCCAAACTGCATCCTAGAGGAGATGGACCATTCCATGATCTTGACTTGATTGGGAGTAAAGGGTATAATCTGAGCATTGAAGGTACGAATTCGAGGACGAATCCTTTAGAAGAGAGGGGATGATATGAGCCAGGATAGGACCCAGGCGATCAAAAGTGCAATGTTCATTGAGAAGAAGTTGAGGGCTCGTTCGAAGGTGTTTAGGGCTGATAACGTGGTTAATGACGTCTCACAAAGTCATACAAATGCATTCTCGGGAAATGGGACATATGGGGTTGAAGACAACATGCCAATGAACAAATTTCATGTTTGGGTCGACGCCGGAGACCAATTGGATCAACACGAAAGTTATGCAATTGTTTTTAGTCTCATATTGAAACATATTGTTGACCTGGTAAATAATCGAATTAGAGGATTATGTCTGAATGGAAGTTGTAGCTCTTTGAGTTATCTTTCCAATGCACTTTGAATCACTTCAATCGGATATCAGTAGAGAAAGTTATGACCAAAATACAGAAAGCTATCCAGCGGAGAAAAAGTTGTTCCCAGCGGTCGCTTGGAACAAATCCCAAGCGGTCGTCCAGAGCCATTCAGGGAATCCAGGAGGCAAATTTCACAAACCAAGCGGTCGCTTGGCTTATAACAAAGCGGTAGCTTGGTACAAACTGAAGCCGGTTTTCCTATTTTACGCGATTGTTTATTTTGACTATAATTCTTATTTTTGGTAATTAATATATTTTAGGACTCAAAAATTTCGTATTTTTCAGATTTTCTAGGATTTATTGCTTTAGTATAAATAGATTTTTTATTTCATTATAATGGAAGAACTTTGATGAATTGAATTAATGGAGATTTTCCTCTTTCGAAGCTTGGCTTCAAACAATCGAACTTATCAAATATGTTGAATATTTGTGGCGTTCAAATATCGGTACGAGAGTCCTTCAATTATGTAATCAAGGGGTTCAGTGCATCATCGTTATCGTTGAATTTTTTTGTTCACTTTGTTGGGTTTAAGTCCAACTCGGGTTTTATTGGCGTTCTTAGGTTCCGCATCAATCTGGTTGTGGATTTCGTAGTCACCGTTGCTACGGGGTTCGCATCAGTTTGTCTCTCAACGCACAACAATCGAAAGCGTGCTTTTGGCGAATTGAGAATGCTCCCACTTCTATCACCGGTCTACAACAAAAAATTCACCGACCTACTAAGAGCAAGTCTCTTGAAAACAAAGGGAAAAGACAGATATTTGAAGAGAGGAGAAAGCTCTAGAACCTTTGGTATGTTTCCACAAGGAGGAAACCACCTCCTTTTATAGTAGTACTACGGTGAGGAGGTTCCAATTTTCTAATAATTTTGTAATAACATGTAACAATAGCCATTATGGCTTTGTAACCACCAATTCATTTGAAAATTTGACTAGATAATTGACACATATTGAATAGTTTTGCAATATTTAATTCACTTCGTTTTTACTTTTATTTTTCAACAAAATCAATTTGCGTCTAGCCGCTACGTGGGGATGTACTTTCCGTGTTCCAACTCAATCCTGATCTTTTTTCCAAATTCACTTTATTTGGTTCCCTGCGGGAGAACATATTTGAAGATAATGTCCCTCTTCATATTACTCAACCGTTCGTTATCTAAAATCCGTTATTCAGGTTCTGACTCACCCCGATTTCGTATCCACCGCCACAACTCATAGATCTAATCTTTTCCTTGGTTGGACAGAAGGACCGTAATCTTTCCTACATGTGGGCTATGCGATTAACTCTTGTCCAAGTTTTTCGTGGAAATATAGAAATTTATTTTTCAAGGCATCGTCTATTATTCAGGTGAGTAATGTGTTCCTTCATGACTTAATTTTTTTTCCCTTGAATTGAAGAACGAGTGCTCCAACTTACATCTAGATTTATGCAGTAACGAAAACAAACACAATGTCAAAAAGAGCAACAATAAATAATAGGAAATCGGGTTGTTGATGTCTATGTATTAGAAGGAACTGAGAACCGCGTCTCACAAGATTTTCTTATTCGCCCTACTGTGGTACGAGAGGATAGAAGTCTGTCAAGGTACAGCAGTTGAATGCAGTTCAGGAGCACCTCTCGTTGCTTTTGGCGAACGAAGATTACTAACACTTCTCTCACGGGCTATAACAAGAATTCACCAAGCTACTAAGAGCAAGACTCTTGAAAAACAAATGGAGAAGATAAATATTTAAAGAGAGGAGAAAGCTCTAGAACGTTTGGTATTGACGTTTGGAGTTACACTTGTTTTTTCCCTCGAGGAAACCTGCAGAACATGCCAATCTTCACCAAACCGAACGAGAACAAAATATTTTGCATTAGTTTCACTCGTAATTTACCGAACGGTGATTATGATTTTGAAGTTACAGCAGACGAGAAAGTGAGAGATCGACAGTAAGCTACCCTTGTACTCTAGGCAATGTTATTTATGGAAATATAGAAAATTATTTTGTGAGGTCATCGTCTAATCAGGAGAGTAACGTAGTCTTCCATAAATTATTTTTTCCTTAAATTAAAGAACAAGTCCTCCAACTTACAGATTTATTATCATTTTGAAGATGGTTTTCACACACAAAAAAGGATAGTACTTAATTTATACAGTAACGAAAACAACCACATTGTTAAAAAGAGCAACAATAAATTAGAGAAAATGGGTTGTCGATGTAGTAGCGGTATTAGAAGGAACCGAGACCTATCTCACACAATTCTCTCAAAATATATTCGCCACTCTGTGGTGCGAGAGGACAGAAGGAGGCTGTCTCTCAAGATACAACAGTTGAAAGCGTGCTTTTGGTGAACTGAGAATGCTCACACTTCTGTCGCGGCGGCTATAACAAAAATTCACCGACCTACTAAGAGCAAGTCTCTTGAAAACAAAGGGAAAAGATAGATATTTGAGAAAGCTTAAGAACTTTTGGTATTGACGTTCGGAGTTGCACTTATTTTTTCCTCGAGGAAACATGCAGAACATGACAATCTCTACCAAATCGAATGAGAACAAAATATTTTGCATTAGTGTCACTCGCAATTTACCGAACGGTGATTATGATTCTGAATTTATAGCAGACGAGAAAGAGGGACATCGACAGTAAGCTACGCTTGTACTCTAGGCCATGTCATTCATGGAAATATAGAAAATTATTTTTTGAGGTCATCGTCTAATCAGGAGAGTGACGTTGTATTCGATGAATTAATTTTTGCTCAAATTAAAGAACAAGTCTTCCAACTTACTGATTTATTATCATTTTGAAGATGGTAGAAAACGCACAAAAAAGTAATACTACTTGAATTATACAGTAACGAAAACAAGCACAATGTTAAAAAGAGCAACAATAAATTAGAGGAAATCGGGTTGTTGATGTTGTAGCGGTATTAGAAGGAACCGAGTCCTGTCTCACACAATTCTCTCAAAATATATTCGCCCTACTGTGGTGCGAGAGGACAGAAGAGTCTGTCTTTCAAGTTACAACAGTTGAAAGCGTGCTTTTGACGAACTCAGAATGCTCACACTTCTATCGCGGTGGCTATAACAAAAATTCACCGACCTACTAAGAGCAAGTCTCTTGAAAACAAAGGGAAAATATAGATATTTGAAGAGCGGAGAAAGCTCTAGAACTTTTGGTATTGACGTTTGCAGTTGCACTTGTTTTTTCCTCGAGGAAACCTGCAGAACATGCCAATCTCCACCAAATCGAAAGAAAACAAAATATTTTGCATTAGTGTCACTCATAATTTACCGAATGATGATTATGGTCCTGAGGTTATAGTAGACAAGAAAGAGGGAGATCGACAGTAAGCTACGCTTGTACTCTAGGCCATGTTATTCATTGAAATATAGAAAATTATTTTTTGAGGTCATCATTTGATCAAGTGAATAACGTGGTCTTCCATGAATTATTTTTTCCTTAAATTAAAGAACAAATCCTCCAACTTACAGATTACTGTCATTTTGAAGATGGTAGAAAACGCACAAAAAAGGAATACTACTTGAATTATACAGTAACGAAAACGAGCACAATGTTAAAAAGAGCAAAAATAAATTAGAGGAAATCGGGTTGTTGATGTAGTAGCGGTATTAGAAGAAACCGAGACCTGGTCTCAGACAATTCTCTCAAAATATATTCGCCCCACTACGGTGCGACAGGACAGAAGCTGTCTGTCTCTCAAGGTACAACAATCGAAAGCGTGCTTTTGGCGAACTGAGAATGCTCACACCTCTATGACCGGGTTATAACAAAAAATTCACCGACCTACTAAGAGCAAGTCTCTTGAAAACAAAGGGAAAATACAGATATTTGAAGAGAGGAGAAAGCTCTAGAACTTTTGATATGTTTCCACAAGGAGGAATACACCTCCTTTTATAGTAGTACTACGGTGAGGAGGTTCCAATTTTCTAGTAATTTTGAAATAGCATGAACAATAGGCATTATGGCTTTGTAACCACCAATTCATTTGAAAAATTGACTAGATAATTGACACATATTGAATAGTTTTTGCAATATTTAATTCACTTCGTTTTTACTTTCATTTTTCAAGAAAATCAATTTTGTTGCGTCTAGCCACTAAGCGGGGATGTTCTTTCCTTGTTCCAACTCAATCCTGAGCTTTTTTCCAAATTGTCTTTATTTGGTTCCTTGCAGGACAATATTTTGATATATGGATAATGTCCCTCTTCTGATTACTCATCCATTCGTGATACAGAAATCCATTATTCAGGTTCTGACTCACCCCGATTTCGTATCCACCGCCACAACTCGTTGATCTAATCTTTTCCTTGGTTCGACAGAAGGACCGTGATCTTTCTTACAAGTAGGCTGTGCTAATACTCTTGTCCACGTTTTTCATGGAAATATAGAAATTTATTTTTCAAGGCCATCGTCTATTATTCAGGTGAGTAATGTGTTCCTTCATGAAATAATTTTTTTTCCTTAAATTAAAGAACGAGTGCTCCAACTTACATATAGATTTATGCAGTACTTGAATTATGCAGTAACGAAAATGAACACAATGTCAAAAAGAGCAACAATAAATAAGGGGAATTCGGGTTGTTGGTGTCTATGTATTAGAAGGAACTGAGAACTGTATCTCACACGATTTTCTAATTCGCCCCACTGTGGTGCGAGAGGACAAAAGTCTGTCAAGGTACAACAGTTGAAAGCAGTTTAGGAGCACCTCTCGTTGCTTTTGGAAAACTGAGAATACTCACACTTCTCTCATTGGGCTATAACAAAAATTCGCCAAGCTATACAAGCAAGACTCTTGAAAACAAATGGAGATGATAAATATTTGAAGAGAGGTGAAAGCTCTAGAATTTTTGTATGTTGAACAAGGTGGATAACACCTCTTGTATAGTACTAGGATGAGGAGGTTCGAATTTTCTAGTAATTTCGCATTAGCTCATAACATGTTACAATATCCATTTGTAACCACCAATTAGATTTTAAAATTGACGAGATAATTGAAACCTATTGAATTTGTTTTTGCAATTTTTAATTCACTTTGTCTAACCTTTATATTTCAAAAGAAAAAAAAATCATTTATGTTGAGTCTAGCCTAGTTTTGGAATGAACTTTCCTGCTCCAACTCTGTAATACTCCGAAATTTTATGCTCGTTTCTTTTCCTCATTTAAAATTTGTTTTAGGATAACAATTTAACTTTTCAAAATTTTAGTATGGCCAAAGTTATTAACGGTTGCCAAATTTTGCATTGGTCGATTTATTAAAAGTCTATCAAGATTAGTTAATTAGGGGTTTGGGATAATTGTCAATTCTACATCTATTTTATTAGTATTATAGATAAACATTTTTTTTTTGTTTGTTTCATCCACTTTGGCGCCACCATTGTGAGGATTAAAAGTAGGAGGTGGTTAATAGCTAATTAAAGCCTGAGGGGTTAAGTTGGGCATGCATGAGGTGATGACTAATTTAAACCAAGTTGGAGGTGGAATGGCATGCATGAAAGGAGGATTTTTGCAAGCCCACGTGGTGGCACCATTTGTTAGTCATCCTTTGCTTAATCCTTAAGTTTCTCTTGCCTATAAATAAGTTATATTCCCAGCAATCATCCCTTGTGAAACCAAAAAATTCCTTGTAATAAAATTAGAGGATATGTAGGAATACGTTGTGAAGGGAAACAAAAGCCAACGAAATTACTTCAAGTATTTTAAGGTAAGATACTTTCTTAGTTTAAGTGGTAGGATTTCATGGTAATATTTATGCTTAAGCTATGCATAAAAATAATAATATGAAAGATGTGGATAAGTCCACAAAATTAGATATCTATGCCTTAGGACAAGTCCGAAGGGCACCGGCAAGCCGGAATGTGCAAGTATGTGTTTGAATGCTTTCTTTTGCGTAGTATTAACATGTTAAATCCAAGCATTGTATCTTACTGAGTATTCTTTATACTCATAATATTCTATACTAAATTTTCAGATCCATAAGATGTGAAGTTGGTGAAAGTCGATCGGCATAATTGATGATGGGTTAAGGACAAAGTTAATTTGCATCGAAGTTTTGTTTTTGCGTGTTTTGTTCGACTGCTTCATAGATGTTTTTCCTATGGTATTGTATAAAAACTTGTTTAAGAAATGATGCAATACGGTACCGGAAGTAAATTAAGTAGTTATGTCTTCCATGTTATGTTAAGAGATATATTTATAGACCCTTTTTCCCGAATGACCAAAAGACGCAGAGTCCGAGCAGTTTCTAGGTCAACTTCAAAATATTATTTCCAACTCTATAGACGTCTATTTGAGACTCTAAAAATACTTCTGCGTTCCTCTTCGAGTTTTCTAAATATGGGCGTAAGAATCACTTAATTTGGATGTCTGTGGCCTGAGATATGAATTTTTAAACGTTGAAGGGTCAATCTGGATTTTCTGTGCAACACTACAATGTTTTCAGTAAAACGTCCATACTATATGATCTCGAAAAATTCTCATATTTTAACCTAGAAAACTACTTGAAATTATCTTTCTAATGCCACAAATTTCATAGAAAATGGAGTTGGGATGAAGCTTATAAAAATAGTTGAACCTACTGCCCCAACTAACCATGGCTGCACCGAGTCCCCTTTTTGTAAAATAAAAATTTCAAATCGGCATGCGCTTCTGCTCGCCATTATATTTTATGAGAAATATTTTACCAAATTGAAAATAAGTTTCTAACATGTAATACTTCTGTTTAAGAGTATTTCATGTACCAAAGGCAGAAGCTATTATGATTAGTACGTGACCCTCGAAGCTTAAGTTCGGGGTTTCACAAACACAATCTTGAAGTTCTTTTGGAATTGCCTTTATTTTATTCCTTACGACATAATATTTTGATATATGGTTAATGTCCCTTTTGTAGTCATTAATCCTTTCGTTATTTCAAATAGGCTATTCAGGTTTGGACTCATCCCAATTTCGTATTCACTGCCACAACTCATAGATCTTGTCTTTTCCATGGTTGGACAGTGGGACCGTGATATTGACGTTTGGAGTGGCACTTGTTTTTTCCTCGAGGAAACCTGCAGAACACGCCAATCTCCATCAAATGGAACGAGAACAAAATATTTTACATTAGTTTCACTCGCAATTTACCGAATGGTGATTATGGTTCAGAAGTTATAGTAGACGAGAAAGAGGGAGATCGACAGTAAGCTACGCTTGTACTCTAGGCCATGTTATTCATGGAAATATAGAAAATTATTTTTTGAGGTCATCGTCTAATCAGGTGAGTAACGTGGTCTTCCATGAATTATTTTTTCCTTAAATTAAAGAACAAGTCCGCCAACTTACAGATTTATTATCATATTTAAGATGGTAGAAAAAGCACAAAAAAGGAATACAACTTGGATTATACAGTAACGAAAACAAGCACAACGTTAAAAAGAGCAACAATAAATTAGAGGAAATCAGGTTGTTGATGTAGTAGCGGTATTAGAAGAAATCGGGACTTGTGTCTCACCCAATTCTCTCAAAATATGAATCCACTACGGTGCGACAGGACAGAAGGAGTCTGTCTCGGAAGGTACAACAGTCGAAAGGGTGCTTTTGGCGAACTGAGAATGCTCACCCTTCTATCACCGGGCTATAACAAAAAATTCACCGACCTACTAAGAGCAAGTCTCTTAAAAACAAAGGGAAAAGATAGATATTTGAAGAGAGGAGAAAGCTCTAGAACTTTTGGTATGTTTCCACAAGGAGGAAAACACCTCCTTTTATAGTAGTACTACAGTGACGAGGTTCCAATTTTCTAGTAATTTTGCAATAGCATGTAACAATAGCCATTATGGCTTTGTAACAACCAATTCATTTGAAAAATTGACTAGATAATTGACACATATTGAATAGTTTTTGCAATATGTAATTCACTTCGTTTTTGTTTTTCAACCAAATCATTTTTTTTGCGTCTAGCCGCTAAGTGGGGATGTACTTTCCTTGTTCCAACTCAATTCTGAGCTTTTTTCAAAATTGTCTTTATTTGGTTCCTTGCGGGACAACATTTTGATTTACAGATAATGTCCCTCTTCTGATTACTCTCTCGTTCATGATACTGAAATCCGTTATTCAGGTTCTGACTCACCCCGCATTCGTATCCATTGCCTCAACTCGTAGATCTAATCTTTTCCTTGGCTGGATAGAAGGACCGTGATCTTTCCTACAAGTAGGCTATGCTAGTACTCTTGTCCACGTTTTTCGTGGAAATATAGAAATTTATTTTTCAACGCCATTGTCTATTATTTAGGCGAGTAATGTGTTCCTTCATGAATTAATTTTTTTTCCCTTAAATTTTTAAACGAGTGCTCCAACTTACATCTAGATTTATGCAGTACTTGAATTATGCAGTAACGAAAACGAACACAATGTCTAAAAGAGCAACAATAAATAAGAGGAATTCGGGTTGTAGTCTATGTATTAGAAGGAATTGAGAACCGTGTCTCACATGATTTTCTAATTCGCCCCATTGTGGTGCAAGAGGACATATGTCTGTCAAGGTACAACAGTTGAAAGCAGTTCAGGAGCACCTCTCGTTGCTTTTGGCGAACTGAGAATACTCCCACTTCTCTCATCGGGCTATAACAAAAATTCACCAAGCTACTAAGAACAAGACTCTTGAAAACAAATGGAGAACATAAATATTTAAAGAGAGGTGAAGGTCTAGAATTTTTGTATGTTGAATAAGATGGAGAACACCTCCTGTATAGTACTAGGATGAGGAGGTTCGAATTTTCTAGTAATTTTGTAACGCCCCAAGTTCTGCGAACCCGGAGTGCCACGTCATCATCTTTTGCCCTAAATTAGTTAAAAGTTTGGCGAAAATAACTAACTTTTAAACATCACATTTATAATTGTGAACTTTAACGGCAATAAAACTCATTTTAATTAATTTAAGAAAATTGATTAATTCTTAAATCTCAATTTTTTTTTGAAATAACTGAAATGACAAAGTACGTTAATAATGTTCAAATAAGTAAAAATTCAAAAGTAAATTAAATCGTTGCCACCACCGCCCATCAATACTGACCCTCTCCGAAATCTACAAAATCGTTAAAATAACGGAATGAGTATTTCAGACGAATACTCAGTAGACTCATCGCCAATAATTAATTTACAGAATAATTGAGCACATAATTATGCAATATATATACCGTGATATCATCATCATCATCATCATTGGCTCATTTTCTTCAAAAATCATAGGCTCTTTAAAATCATAGGGTATGGGTAGTCTCGTCTCATGCTTTTAAGCACATAAGTTATGCATAACATTCTCATCTTATCTCATAAGAGATACTCGTCTCTTCTCATGCATTAAAGCATATAAGTTATGACAATCATAACAGCATCATATATCTCATATAACATATTCTCATCTAATGCATAAGCATATAAATCATGTAAATCCATATAATACATGCAATTATAATTTAAACTAATTAATGGGGACGAGTCTACCTCAATCTATCTCGAATCACGTAAAAAGTGGAGCGGGGAGTAACCTCAACTCTTAATCGTCCGTACATTTCGTCTAAGCCAAAATAGGAAAATAAGTTTTGAATTAGTATTTCAAAATTTTGAAGTTTTAAAAATGATAAAATAAAATTTTGGGACTTAATTGGAAATTTATTAAAACTGAATTTGAAAAGTTTAAGGACTGAAATAGACTTTTTGAAATTAGGGGGCTGACTGTGGGGAATAAGAACCCCAAGGGCTGATTTATTAATAACTGAAACTTTGGGACCGAAATAAAACTTTTTAAAAACTTGGGGCCTAAGGGATAATTTCCAAAATCAAAATATACATTATATATATATGTATAACTCACTCACTCACTCACTCTCACTCTCACTCTCTCTCTCTGTCTCTCATCTACGCAGAGAGGAGAGGAGTCGCAACGGGAAGGGGCAGATTGATTCTGTCAGCGCCATCGTCGCGTGGTAGCGTCTGTGCGTGTGTGGAGTCGGCTGGGGATTTTTGGTGTTCGGACTAGAGGTTAACCGAGGCTTGGGGGTTCGGATTTCTTGGGTTTCCCGACGGTAATCCGGCTGGAAATGGGTCGGGGAATGAGGTAAGGTTATGGGTCTTATTATTTCTTAGTTTTGTGGTAGTTTGATGTTGATTTTTGGGGTGAAGTAGTGGGTGTCGATTGGGTAGTGTGTTGCCGTCCGTGTGGTGTTGCAAGCGGCGACTGTGGTGGTGGTGGTGTTTTGAGATGGTAGAGCTGGTGTGGTGGCTCGTTTTGGCTTTGCAGGCGGTGGCTGCAGTGGTGGAGTTGGTGTTGTGATGCGTTGGTGGTGTTGAGCTAAGGAGATGGTGGTGTTGATGCGAGAAATTGGTTTTCTAGCATCACACATGAATCTCCAATGTTATTTATGCTAGAAATTGATGTTCTAGCATCAATTGTGAGTTTCCAAAATTGAGGAAGATGATGGATTTTCTTACCAATTTTGGTTGGCTGCGTGAAGTTGTGAGGGGTGGAAGAGGGGTGAATAAAATAGTAAATTTTTAGGGCACAAATCCCTAGGAGCTTAAATGGGCCAGAAAATTGGGCTGCAGGGATTTTCAAATTGGGTTCAGGTGAAATTGGACCTAAACATCCAAGACTTGGACTAATAAGTAATTGGACCTTAAATTTTTGCTTAAATTATTAAAATGATAAGAAATTCGATACTTTAAAATATTCGGGATTGAACTTGATTTGAATGGATTTAAATTGGTTTTTATAACGGCCAGACGAACACGTTTTCGTTTTAAAATTCGGGGTTAAAACTTAGCGACATGTTTTTTTTTTAAAGATAATAATTTAAAATTCTCGGTCGCTACAAATTTCGCATTAGCACACATGTTACAATATCCATTTGTAACCACCAATTCAATTTTATAATTGACTAGATAATTGAAACCTATTGAATTTGTTTTTGCAATTTTTAACTCACTTTGTCTAACCTTTATATTTCAGAAAAAAAAATCATTTATGTTGAGTCTAGCCTAGTTTTGGTATGATCATTCCTGTTCCAACTCAATCTCGAA